>JAZHRO010000007.1:73067500-73533464 GCA_037157565.1 Thalassia testudinum | reverse complement strand
CTACAGTAGGCACCACCACAACAGTAAAACAACATTTATCATATAACAAAAACTGCAGGTAAAGAAGGTACAGCGGAAACAAAACTACTCACTAGAACAGAAACAAAAGAAGGTACAAAGCTGTGACAACTCTACTGGACCCTACTCGGCCCAGCGTCCTCTGCAGCCGCCGACCCTGGCTGCTCAACACCTGGTCCTGAAAAAGGTAACGAGTGTAACACGTCAGCAAAACGCTGAGTAGAGTGGCAAACTAACTAAAGGCAACAGTAGAGTGTACAGTAGCTGTTATGTTCTATTACTTCCTTTATTTACATCTTTCAATTTTTCTCACTATTTCATTTACTTCTCAGATCCTTTACTTGATCTCGAATGTCCTCGTGGGACGATCTTGATTGCAGTCTTTTCCAACAGTAGAAGTAGCACGTGGTGCTCTCCTGGCCGGGAGAGTCCCCCGTGGTGATCCTACCCTCAGTCAACCACCCCAAGGTCACTGACAGACGTAACGGTGACTACGGCACGCGCGATAAACGCACAGGTAGCTAGCCCGTACTGGCATGCGGTCAGTCGTTTCCGTTAACGGGTGCGCCCAAAGCACAGCACGGAACCAGGGCAGAGCCCTCTCAGTAACAGGGGTCCAACCCCTCCACAGTAACCAAACCGGGGCCTTGCCCCTCCACAGTCCGCGCACCCTCGTCTGACTACCCTGGTTTGCCCTAGTGGGCCTAACAAGTCGGTGAAGGAGGCTAGCAGAACCCCGGGGCCCGTGGGGTAGCTAGTACTCTCCTAACACTACTAGCTCTCCTCGGTACTACGTACACGAGGGCCAACAAGTCGGTACAGAGCGGCCAAGCCTAACCCTGGGTCCCTGGGGCGGCTGGCCCCACTCTGCACTAAAACAGGTACAGGTACTTCCCTTGGTACTGCGTACCCAAGAGACAGTACAACTACATCTCAGTTCCATTCCTTTTCTTTCCAGGAGTTCCACTCCTAATTCCCCGTAGGGTTCCAGCTCTTTAGCTCAGAACATCATATGTTTCACTTTCCAGATTCACGTTCTCACATTCCATGATCTCAACATGTTTCCTTGTTCATAACAGGCAGCTGTTAATTAATTTCACAGGCAGCTTATATATTCCTTTCCATTTTTCCAAGACTGCAGTAATATACATTCCACTAGTTTTTCCATCCTAGGATTCATGCCATATCCTAGGATCTATCATACAATCTAGTTTTCCGGCCCTAGGATTCATGCAACACCTAGGAGCTATCATTCCATACATTTCTCATTCCTAGGGTTCATGCAATGCCCTAGGTTCTAGTTATGGTTCCATACTTTAACAGATTTTATTAATGCTTAAAACCACTCTACCAGGTACAACGGAAGTAATGGGGGCGTGGTCGGGAATCCCGCGTGCCTCCGCGACTCTCAAGACGGCAACCGAACGAGGTCCTATCACAAGGATCAAACACAAGGAGTGTCTCAAAACAGTGTATAGCTACTGTAGGCGGGTAGAGGAATAAATTCTGAATCGAACGCAACTCGAATCGCGGAAAACGGAGCCCAAACGGGCCCTAAACGGGTCGAGAAAGACAATACTGTGCAAAATCAGACGTCTGGAACTCCTTCCAGACGTCTTAAACGGTGGATCAGAGAATTACCTGTTCGGCTTGGTTCCCCGGACGTCCAGAAGTCTGTGGCGACGTCTCTCCTAGATCCCAGACGTCCGATGGTCTCTCCGGACGTCTGGAGGTCACTCCCGCCGTCTGGTACAACTTCCAGACGTCGGATTCGCAAAGGATGACGAATCCGAACACCTGCGCATAGCCAACCCTCCTCACTCAGTACGGTCAGTCGACGACAAAAGAAGGAGAAAGTGGAACTCACCTTTCAGACGTCTGTATGATCACACAGACGTCGACCTTGCCGTCTGGATATCAGTCCAGACGTCTGATTCTGGAGATTTTTCCAGAATCAGGACCTCGCTCGGCCTCCGCTCGCGACGTCGCCCGCGTCGCACCTCGCGCGTCCGCTGCTCCGCCCGCAGCAGGTCCCTCTTCGCGACGCTCTGCGCCCCCTGCGCCCTCCGCCGGCCGGCCAAGCCGCTCCCGGCGAGCTCGCCCTTACGGCAGAGCCCCGCCCTCGCACGCCGCAGCTCCTCCGCGCCTTCTGCTGCGCCGCTGCCGCTGCGCCCTTGCGTCCGCTCGCTCCGCCCGCAGCAGGAGAGAAGGAGGAAGATGGTGGAGACGGGAGGCGAGGCGCGCCCCCCTCCCCCTTTTAACGCCGCGCGGAGAGGAGGGAGAGACGGCCGCAGTCGCCTGCAGCCGCAGAGAAGATGCGGATCGCAGGTCTGCGCGCACAGGCGCGCAGACGAATATCCCGTGCGAGTATAACTGTTCGTCATACGTCTGTAAACTATCCCGGACGTCTGGCCAGACATCTGGATGTGATCCCAGACGTCTTGACAGACGTCTGGGCCACCTCCCAGACGTCTTAAAAGACGTCTGGGGTACGTGCTCGTTACAATATAACAAACTCAAAGGAAGTTTCGTCCCCGAAACTTGCGCCAACTAGGGTGCGGAAAAAGGATGTCCAAATAACCATAACAAACTCAAAGAGGACCGAAGCCGGTCCGAAAAGACGTACCCGCGAAAAGCTCTGGGTATCGCTCCCGCATTGCCGCCTCAGGCTCCTAGGTAGCCTCCTCGTACCGCTGGCTCCTCCACAAAACCTTTACCAGGGGTACTTGCTTTCGTCTCAACCTGCGGACGGCTCGGTCTAGGATCTGCACTGGTCTCTCGGGGTAGGTCAGGTCGTCGCTCACCTCGACGCTCTCGTGACTCAGTACGTGGCTGGGATCGGCTACGTACTTCCTGAGGTTGGACACGTGGAACACGTCGTGCACACCAGAAAGCTGCGGGGGAAGGGCAAGTCTGTAAGCAACGGGTCCAACCCGCTCCAGGACCTCGAAGGGCCCCACGAACCTCGGCGCGAGCTTCCCTCTCACCCCAAACCGCTGTAAGCCCTCCATGGGCGAAACACGAAGAAAGACGTGGTCCCCAACCTCGAACTGCACCTCTCTGCGTCTGCGATCTGCGTAGCTCTTCTGTCTGCTCCTGACAGTGCGGAGTCGTCTGTGGATCTGTTCAACTACCTCCTGACTCTGCCGGATCAACCTGGGGCCAACCTCCCACTTGGTCCCCACCTCAACCCAACTCAAGGGTGCCGTGCATTTCCGTCCGTACAGAGCCTCGTAGGGAGCCATGCCGATGCTCGAGTGATAACTGTTGTTGTATGCAAACTCTGCCTGGGGCAGGTGTTCCTCCCAAGAGCCCCTCCAGTCTAGTACACAGGCACGCAAAAGATCCTCAAGTGTCTGTATCGTGCGTTCCGACTGTCCGTCCGTCTGGGGGTGGTAAGCCGTGCTAAACCTCAACCTCGTCCCCAAAGCCTGCTGAAACTCAGCCCAAAACTGGGACGTAAAGCGGGTATCCCGGTCGGATACGATCTCCCGCGGAACTCCGTGTAGTCGCACCACGTCACGGATATACCTCTCTGCCAACTGTGCTGGTCCCAAAGTGACTCGGATCGGCAAGAATCGTGCCGTCTTCGTCAACCTATCCACTATTACCCAGACCGCGTCGTGTCCTCGCTGGGTAACAGGTAAACCCACCACCAAGTCCATGGTGATGCTCTCCCACTTCCACTCTGGCACTGGAAGCGGCTGAAGCGGCCCTGCAGGCCTCTGATGCTCGGCTTTCACCTGCTGGCACACTAAGCACTGCTGCACGAACTCACCCACATCCCGCTTCATCCCTCTCCACCAGAACTCGCGTCTCAAGTCATGGTACATTTTCGTGTTTCCGGGATGTATGGTGAATCTGGAACCGTGTGCCTCAGTCAGGAGCTCTCTCAACAGCTCCTTGTCTCTGGGGACGCACAGCCGTCCCCTCAAGCGTAACACCTGGTCTGTGAAAGAGAAGTCCCCTGGGTCCCCTGACAGTACTCTGTCGCGCAAAGACTGCAAGTACGGATCGGCCATCTGTCCCGTGATGATGCGGTCTATCAACTCTGGTCTGGTCTGCCGTGTCACCGTCACTGCCCCACAGTATCCTCGTAACTCTAGAGGTCGCCAACTGCCCACCTCCTCCAAAAGGCTCCAACTCTGTAACTGTAGACTGGCCAAGCGTGCGGGCGCCTTACGGCTCAAGGCGTCAGCCACCACATTGGCCTTTCCCGGGTGGTAGGAGATGCTGCAGTCGTAGTCCTTCAGGAGCTCCAACCAACGTCTCTGTCTCATGTTGAGCTCCTTCTGGTCAAAAAGATATCTGAGGCTCTTGTGATCTGTAAAAATCTCGAAGGTCTCACCGTACAAGTAATGCCTCCATGTCTTCAGCGCGAAGACAACAGCTGCCAACTCTAGGTCGTGGGTAGGGTAGGTATGCTCATGGGGCTTCAGTTGCCGCGAAGCGTAAGCGACCACGTGACCCCTCTGCATGAGCACACCTCCTAACCCCTGCAAGGAAGCGTCCGTGTACACGACGAACCCGCCACTACTGTCAGGAATGGTGAGCACGGGAGCCGAGGTCAACCTCTCCTTCAGCTCCAGAAAACACGCCTCACAGGCGTCTGTCCAAGTGAAAGGCACATCCTTCCGAGTCAACTGTGTCATAGGACGTGCAATCTGCGAAAACCCTCTGATGAACCGTCTGTAGTAACCTGCCAGTCCCAGGAAACTGCGAATCTCAGTGACTGAACGCGGTCTCTCCCACCTGAGCACTGCCTCGACCTTGGCGGGATCCACCGCCAGGCCGTCTCCAGAGATCACATGACCCAAAAAGGTCACCTCCCTCAACCAGAACTCGCACTTGCTGTATTTGGCGTACAGCCTGCGTCGTCTCAGAGTGTCCAGAACCATCCGCAAGTGCTGTCCGTGCTGCGTCCGATCTCTAGAATAGATGAGTACATCATCTATGAAAACCACCACAAACTGGTCCAAGTACGGTCTGAACACCCGGTTCATCAGGTCCATGAAAGCAGCGGGGGCATTGGTCAGCCAAACGGCATGACCAAAAACTCGTAGTGTCCGTACCGGGTGCGGAAAGCTGTCTTGGAGACGTCGGTCTCCCTGATCCTCAACTGGTGGTATCCAGACCTCAAGTCGATCTTGGAAAACACCGTGGCACCCCGCAACTGGTCAAACAAATCGTCAATCCTCGGCAGCGGATATCTGTTCTTGATGGTGACCCTATTCAGCTGTCGGTAGTCCACACAAAGGCGTAGGGTCCCATCCTTCTTCTTCACAAACAGTACCGGGGCTCCCCAGGGAGACGCACTGGGCCTCACGAAACCCTTCTCCAAAAGGTCCTGCAACTGAGACTTGAGCTCTCGCAGCTCAAGCGGTGCCATCCTGTATGGCGCGGTGGAGATGGGGCTGGTCCCTGGTACTAGTGAGATCTCAAACTCGATCTCACGCTCGGGCGGTAGTCCTGGTAAACTCGTCTGGAAACACGTCGGGGTACTCTCTGACCACCGGGATGCTCTGGAAGTCTGCCACGGGGCTGTGCTCTGCCACCACACAAGCTAAGAAGCCCTCACACCCCTGGCTCAAAAGTCTCGCCGCCCGAAGTGCCGAAATGCACCTGAAACCTCCGTCCACTGGCTGCCCGTGAAACTCGAAGGAAGGCAACACCGGAATGGAGAAGACAATCTTCCTCTCAAAGCAGTCTACCAATGCGTGGTAAGCGGACAGCCAATCCATCCCCAGGATCACCCCAAAGTCCTCCATCTGTATCATAATCAGGTCAGCTGGCAGGCTGTGTCCCCCGATGCTGACCCCGCAACCCGTGTACACCTCCTCAGCTACAAACAGCTGACCACTCGGACCTCTGATTACGAACGGGTTCTCTAACAATGTATAATCCTGGTCCAAACTAACTGCGAAACTGTCTGCGACAAACGAGTGCGTAGCGCCGGAATCGAAAAGCGTGTAAACGAGTCTGCCAGAAACTGAAACCATACCTGCTACCACCGATCCCGAAGCTCTGGCGTCCCTGTGTGTTAGGGCGTTGATACGCCCCTCAGCTCTAGGTGCAGACGAAGCAGCCACACTCTGCGTCGGACGGGTAGGTGCCGGCCGGTACCCTCCTCGCGACTGCGGTCCTCCTCCTCGCGCCTGGAAACCGCGGCCTCCTGCGCGCCCTCCAGTGCTCTGCGCGGGAAGTATCTGCTGACCCCCTGCCCTAGATGGGCAGTTGATAACGTGGGTTTGACCGGGTTGGGTTATATCGTTGTAGTAAAGCCGGTTGTTACCAACGTTTCATATAAAATTTTTTACTCGGAAAAATAAAAGAGTTCCCGAGGTCGAACTCAGGGAGCAAGTTGTATTCTAGAGATATACAAGTTCTATTACAAAAATAAAGAGAGAGAGAGATGAAAATTTGGAGCCAAATTTTCTTCTTTTCTTCTTTCTTCCTCTTTGTCTTTGGTTCTTCCTGTTCTTCTTCTTCTTCTTCTTCTTCTTCTTCTGCTTTCTTCAGATCTTCCCCTCGTGCTCTTCTTCTTCTGTTCTTCCTTGTTTCCTTTCTTTCTTTTTCGTCAGATCGTCTTCTTCTTTTCTTGCTTCTTGCTTCTCTTCATTCCTTCTTCTTCTTTGTCTTCACCTGCCTTGACCTCTCTTTTTCTTCTTTCGCGATGGCCGTTGTTTCTTCCTTCTTCTTCAGCCTGTCTTCTTCTTCTTTGGCTGCTGACCTTCCGTCGTCTGCCCCGGTGCTGAGACGACTTAACGATGCCTTCGCTACAGTGCAGCAGCTCCTTCTTCTTCAGCGGGTCTGCTTCTTCTTCTTTGGCCTGCACACTTCAGAGTTTTTTCGTCAAGAGGCAAAAACCTACTCTACCCCCCTCCCCCGCGTATCTCTCTCTCTGAAATCACTCTTCGGAAGCTCTCCCAGAGCGCTATCGGGTAATCGGGTTCGGGTCAGGCCCGGGTCCAGGCCCACCGGCGTGCGTGGTGGGCGAGGAGTGCAGGTCAGTCTAATCGGGTCGGGCCAGGTCCGCGGAGCGTGGTCACGGACGAGGCCGAGTCGGGTCGGGTCGGGTGAGAGGGACCTCACCCCGTGGTAACTGAGGCAAACAGATGGTGGCACTTTTGCAATTTATGTGGGTGTGCGGCTTCAGGAATTCCCGAGGTGGGACTATCCGCGCACCCCTATTCTCTCACGCCTGCAGCAGGGATGGCGCTTCCAATTGCAACAGCTGTTGAGGCGCGCAACTCCAATTGAGGGCCGGGGTGTGTGCGCAAGACTCTTTCGCGCTGGCCGTGGCTCTTCAACCTGGGATATCTAGGCTTGGAGCAACCTCGAGCAAGCTTCGAGCTTCCTCGCCAATGGCGGTCAAGGCCTGGAACCTGAAATCAATAGAACGGCCTCTCGGCCAAATCAGACAGGCGGGGGACCTTCGCCGTGGCACGGCGAAGGTGGTCAGGGGGTCTGCAGGGGGCGAGATGGAGCTATCAGGTCGTCCTAGGTCAAACTGTGAGCGAGGGAGTGGGTGTGTTCGGTGGATCTGCAGAGGGTGTTTGGTGGGAAGTGGAGGGGCGGAAGAGGATCAGGGTGAGGAGGCGGAGGTTCTGCGGTGGTTGGCGAGCCGTGTGGGTCGCTGAGGTGATGGGAGCGGCTCGCCGGAGGGTGGTCGGAGGCGGAGAGGGTGAGGGTGAACAGGGTCGGTAGAGGGCTTAATTGACTAAATCGAAAGCGGGGAAAGAAAGAGGAGGAGAAGGGGAGTAGGTCTAACTTAACTGCAGGGACGAAGGGGGAGGAACAGGGCGACAGTCGTATCGACTGTCGCCGGAGAAGACGATGCTCAGGGAGAGGGGCGGCGGCGAGCAGAGGGCTGGAGAGGCGCCAGCTGGGTGCGGCGTGGCGCGGGAAGAGCAGGGGAGGAAGTCTCTGCTGCTGGTAGTGCGGCAGAGCGAAGAGGTGGAGGGGGAGGAAGTCGCCGGAGCTGGTGAGCGTCTGCCGGAGAAAGAAGAGAAGAAAGCTGGGGGTTTTCTCCGTCAGATCCAGGCTGCCTTCGTCGGTGGAGCGGCGGGGGGTATTTATAGGGTTGAAGCAGGGAGGAAGGCGGAGGGAGACGACGTGTCTCCTCTCCCTCGCCGGAGAATGGTCGGAATACGAACCCATACCGTCCGTGCGTTCGCACGGCCGGTATGGGGGGCTACAATGACCATGGGGGTGCTCCTGCGACGGCTGACGACGCAGGGCACCCCCGGTACACTTGCCAGGTCCTCCACCTCACCCTGCGCGGCGCCATGCTCCGCGCAAGGTCGCCGGAGCATGGTGCTGGCAGGGTTTTGCAGGAGGGACCTATTTGCAAAGAACGAAGGAGAGTTAGGGGCCTAAATGCGAGGGTTCAAAAGTTGAGGGCCAAAGAGTAAATATATGAGGACCAAAGTGTAAAGTCGGTCAAGGAGGTTTCTTCTTAGGCTCAAGTTTTTATACATGACTAATTAGAACCTAAGGAATCTGATGGTAAATTTCATTTTCATATTAAACCTTGTTTGACCGGTCAATTTGTGTAAAGACCCAAATTAAGTTATTAATTGGGCATGGTTCTCAATGTAGGTCAAAATGGGTTCTAAAGGCCAAATTGAAGGTTCTAAACCCTAGAGATTATTTTTCTATGAATTTTAGAGGGTTTATTCTATTTTTACTTTGCCTCGAACCTTGTGAATTGAAGTGGGTTGTTTTAGGGTTACAGATTATCATTTGGTTCCTTGGAAGTGCTGTAGCCCTTGCTAGATCATCTCATCCCACTTTTATTCTTATTAAGCTGTTTTGACCTGTGTTTGGGCCCTGAATTACCCTGTATGCAGATTATACTGATAAAATTGCACTTTTACCCCTTATGACTGGTTTTCTTCTCAAACTCAGAATTCTCTGAGTTAAGCCTTTCCTTGAGATATGTAGGAGCTTTTATCCTTTGTATTGGGTCAAAATGAGCTAGTTATGGCTCATGATGAGGTTCTCATCATACCCCCATGCCTAGCTTTTGCTAGTCCCTTAGCAAAAAAAACTTAAGGTTTCAACCCTTGTTCTAGACCATGAAGTTTTCAATGGTTTTAGATAAGTGCCTTTTTATTTGAGCATAGATTAGGTTAGAATGCTGACCATAGGCCTAAAAGATACTCTAGTACCAATCAAGATCCAAATCTGTCTAGCCTTAGCCTCAGTCTTTTAGCAAAGGTTTTTAAGGCCCGCAAGAACTAACCTAAAGTTTATTGGACTTCGTGGTTAAAGCACCCGTGCTTGAAATGATTTTAGCCCTGGCCCAGTTCGCAGTGCGTTTTGTAAGGGAGAGATAGAAAGTTTTTTTCTGTTTGGAGAGTTTTCTCTCTCTTTTTCTTTTTAGTTCTAGCCTAGGATTGGCTTTTCAACACGGTCTGTATCAGATTCCTTGCTCCCATCATCAATCCTCAAGGGTTCCTGGCGATCGATGCTTCGAGATAGCACCGCCCATGGCAACCCCCGGAACCCTGGCTATTGAGATTTCGAGATAATCCCATCCATGGTATTCCGTGGCCGAATCCAGACCCTGGCAATTAACACTTCGAGATAATGCCATCCATGGAATCTGAACCAGCAGAGTGCTTACATGCCCCCCGTAGGATATGTAAATATCCTAAGAGACAAGCACCGAGGAGATGATATTTTGTTACGCATCTTCGAGGGGATTTCCCGCCTCTCCGCGCTGGGAACTCGTCCAAATCAACTTGTGTTGATCGGCCATTCCTATTCTAGGTGTTCTTTTCAGATTTTTGCGACGCTTCTGCGTGATTCTGATTTTTATGCTTACTGAACCAGGCTGTGTGTGAGATTAGGGTGCTTAGGTTACTGAGTCCCGTAAACCAAAAATTAGTTAACGAGGCCGAATACTTCCTAAGCCTTAGACCTAATACTTCAGCTTTTCATTTTCCTCAACCTCTTGAGGAGTGTCCAGATCTTAATGGGTACTAAGAGTCTATTCAAGAATGCCTAAAGTTTGCATTCTTACTAATCTTATTGTGCACTTTTCAGTTATTTTCTTGAATGAGGTCTAGAACTTAGGTTAATTCCTTAGTTCCTTACTAATGACTATCAACTTTTCTTATAATTTTGTGCTCCTTTTTCATTTTGTTTCTTTTCTCCTTCACAAAATTTTCCTTCTCCTCTTTTCCTCTTATTCTTTTTCGAAAATTTTTTTTTTTTTAATTTTTATGGTATTTTTGGCATATGTGAATTTTTTGTTTGAAACCTTTTCTTACGAGTTTTTGCACTTTCATACCCCCCCATGCCTAAGATTTGCAATGTCCTCATTGTAACCTAGGGGTTTTTATTCAACTAAGTTCATACATTAGGATAGCTGTTTTGATGAGTGAATGGGTCGGGGTGACTGTTGCGGACGATTTCTAATCTCAGATGCAAGCACCTGAGGTGGAGTCGGCTGTCCTAAAGTGTGAACTTCAAGTGCAAAAAGCTGTCAGAACAAGTTTCAGGTTTTCAAAGAGAATGACGGGCTGCCTCCCGTTGAGCGCTAAATTTGATGCCTTCAGCCAAGCAGGAAATGCGATGGAGAGGGGATGGTCAACTCAGCAGAGTTTTGTAAGACAAGCACCTTGATTAAGAGCCTGGTTGGTCCAACCAGGTGCTTGTTCAGATCAACAGGCTGATGATGCAGCCCAAACCCAATCAATCTGGTGGGTTGATAGATGTGGATAAAAAGGTGTGGAGCCCACCAGAAATTATGAAGCTCAGATGGATGTGGAAGTGTAAACGCAGGGTTTGGCTGTGCCGAATCAGCCTGGTCAGAGTAGGGACCCGTAGGATAATCAGTGGTTGATGCAGGAACCCTACAGGGGTGATCAGAGAATGATAGAGCATGGTATGTAGTCTGATCAATGTTCGAAACCCGATGTGGAAATGCAATCGGCTCGGTGAGAGGTGAATCAGCATAGAAATTGAGTCCGGTTGCGGGTCGGGGTTTGGGAGAGGTTTTGATCCGTTCCGTGTGTGCGGATGAGGTGGCCATTGTGTATGAGGGCTCTTCTAGAAACAGATGATAGGTGATTTTCTGTAGAGAGTCCTCTGGGTATCTATCAAATGCCGGAAGAGTGTTTGTAGGATGAAAGAAATCGGATTCGAGAAAAAATTTGGATTCTTGGTTGCAATCACTCTTGGCATTTTCTGTTTTTGGTTCCTGAGGATCGAAAAGGAATGATTCTGTGTTATCAGTGATCTCGGGAATCAGGACCTCAGAGTCAGAGTCAGAGTCATGTGAACTGAGGTCGTAGATAGGCCTGGCGTGTTCAGGAAGGGGAATCTCTCCGCAATTATAGTCAGATCTGAAATTGTCGGAGAGTTGGCGAAAATGATCATGAATTCCACCACAGCAGAAATCATCAGATGTGGAATCAGCAGCCTGATTGGGTTCTAGCCTATATATCACTTCTGGGCTCAAAAAGATGTTCTGTTCAAGCTCTAAGCTGGTAGGATAGACCCTATTAAAACCTTGCTCATCCAACTCCTCAGTTTCTGTATCATAAATTGGCATGTTTTCTGAAAAATCAATCAGATTTCCTGAGGATGTTGGAAAAGGACATTCATCAAATAAAGGCCCGGAATCATATTCTGTAAAAATTTGATCTTTCTCATAAGGGGCCTCATAATCTTCCCAATAAGTTTCAGATCTAGGTTCTAGGCTTAGGATGTGGGTAGAATTATTAGAACCTAAGTCCGAATAACCTTCGAGGGTTACCTTATCAAAACAAGGGGCGGAATTTATACCCTCCAGAGGTTCAATTCTAATCTTGTCATTGCAGGAGTCTTGGAGTTCTAAGCTTGGTGATTCATGGCCTAGGGTTGGCTCAGCATTGTGTTCTCCTGCAATATCCCAACCTAATTCAACATTGTCTTCTATCTGGGTTGGGATTTTACAACCACTTTGTGCCTCAATCCCGGGATCTGGGAAACTGGATTGACTCTTAGTACTGTTCCAAGATGACTCATCCTTTGTTTCTGGTATATACGGGTATTTCTGGTTGATAATTTGTTCTACTGATTTCATCATTTCTACCCGTTTTATAAGGGCATCTTGGTGTTGTTCCCAAAGTACAGGATTTGTCAAGCATTGAAGGTATTCAGATTGGTGTAATTTTTCCATCTCAATGTATCCTGTCATGAGCATATCTCGGGTTGATCCTTTTGAAATTCCAGTTAATAGAATTTGGGCACAGTTTATGATGAAGGATGTGGTTGTTGGGACATCAACCTGAATATCTCCTATTGGTGTTGAGGTTTTTTCTTCTTTTTCATAGAATCTTATGGCATCCTCGATCATTTTATCTTTCATAGATCTCCGATATTCAGGTTTCTTGAATGGTAGTCTTGCTAGGTAATTAGGCTGCATAATTGGATCTGGTGGTGGAATAGAATCAAAGTTTGAATCAAGATGGAAGAAGGGGATTTTGTTCAGAATCAGAGGAAAGAGGGGCTATGTGAATGATTTCTGCAAAAACAAAGGAGCCGAGGCTTAGCCTCGGGAAGCGTGAATTTCTATAGGAGGTTTCAAGGACCTCCTGAAAAGTACTGAAGGGCTGGATGAGATAAGCAGGTGCTGGACCCAATCAAGACACCCAAAAATTGTTGGGTGACTATAGAGGTTCGGGGCAGATGGACCCCTTGATCAGAAAGATCGTCCACCTGAGAATTACCTGGGCAGCCAGAGAGGGAGAGTCCCGCGAAGACCCCTACACGGTAGAGCGTCCCCATGGGTTACAGGGTTTCCCCCACCCGACCTCTCTTGTCACTGCGGTTCCAGGTAGACCAGAATGGGGATCTTGACCTCTTAAGTCTACCAATTTTAAGATCAGGGTGCTTAAGGTTTCACTTGAACTTTAGTCTTTTTAAGTGCAAAGAGTGACCTAATTTAAGGTTGGTTAACCCAAGGGGTCAACTTTACCTATTGTTTTCTTTAAGAGCTTTTAGGTCCTGTCTTTTAGGGTTCAAGTGTTTAGAGAGAGCCAATTGTTTAGGATTTTTCTTGTTAATTATTTTCAATCAATGGCTTGGGCACACCTCTTTAGGATTTCCTCAATTCTTGATTAAGGGGTGTGTCTCTACTGAAATCCTAATGTTTGACCTTATGTTGGCTCTACTTGGTCCATTTAACTCTTTGTTGGGCAATTAGGGCTCAAGCAAGAATGTGTTAGCCCTTAAATACCCTTAATAGTGTGCAGGAGTGATGAGTTGAAAACATGCAACTTTTTATGGTTACTAAGTATGGAAGACAGGTTAGCCCTATATTGCTTTGTTCTTTTCTTTTCTTTCTCTTTAGAGTGTAGGGGTTAATAGTGAGAGAAAAGATTTACCTGTCTTCGGAGTGGTTGTCGTGTGGTTGCTTGTCTTCTTGAGTTCCTGTAGCTGCACAAAAGAGAGGAGATTATCAGAAATTAAAAGATACAGGAATGTTTACCTCTAGAATAGCCGTTGCTCCCCGGCAGCGGCGCCAAAATGATAACGTGGGTTTGACCGGGTTGGGTTATATCGTTGTAGTAAAGCCGGTTGTTACCAACGTTTCATATAAAATTTTTTACTCGGAAAAATAAAAGAGTTCCCGAGGTCGAACTCAGGGAGCAAGTTGTATTCTAGAGATATACAAGTTCTATTACAAAAATAAAGAGAGAGAGAGATGAAAATTTGGAGCCAAATTTTCTTCTTCTTTTCTTCTTTCTTCCTCTTTGTCTTTGGTTCTTCCTGTTCTTCTTCTTCTTCTTCTTCTTCTTCTTCTTCTGCTTTCTTCAGATCTTCCCCTCGTGCTCTTCTTCTTCTGTTCTTCCTTGTTTCCTTTCTTTCTTTTTCGTCAGATCGTCTTCTTCTTTTCTTGCTTCTTGCTTCTCTTCATTCCTTCTTCTTCTTTGTCTTCACCTGCCTTGACCTCTCTTTTTCTTCTTTCGCGATGGCCGTTGTTCTTCCTTCTTCTTCAGCCTGTCTTCTTCTTCTTTGGCTGCTGACCTTCCGTCGTCTGCCCCGGTGCTGAGACGACTTAACGATGCCTTCGCTACAGTGCAGCAGCTCCTTCTTCTTCAGCGGGTCTGCTTCTTCTTCTTTGGCCTGCACACTTCAGAGTTTTTTCGTCAAGAGGCAAAAACCTACTCTACCCCCCTCCCCCGCGTATCTCTCTCTCTGAAATCACTCTTCGGAAGCTCTCCCAGAGCGCTATCGGGTAATCGGGTTCGGGTCAGGCCCGGGTCCAGGCCCACCGGCGTGCGTGGTGGGCGAGGAGTGCAGGTCAGTCTAATCGGGTCGGGCCAGGTCCGCGGAGCGTGGTCACGGACGAGGCCGAGTCGGGTCGGGTCGGGTGAGAGGGACCTCACCCCGTGGTAACTGAGGCAAACAGATGGTGGCACTTTTGCAATTTATGTGGGTGTGCGGCTTCAGGAATTCCCGAGGTGGGACTATCCGCGCACCCCTATTCTCTCACGCCTGCAGCAGGGATGGCGCTTCCAATTGCAACAGCTGTTGAGGCGCGCAACTCCAATTGAGGGCCGGGGTGTGTGCGCAAGACTCTTTCGCGCTGGCCGTGGCTCTTCAACCTGGGATATCTAGGCTTGGAGCAACCTCGAGCAAGCTTCGAGCTTCCTCGCCAATGGCGGTCAAGGCCTGGAACCTGAAATCAATAGAACGGCCTCTCGGCCAAATCAGACAGGCGGGGGACCTTCGCCGTGGCACGGCGAAGGTGGTCAGGGGGTCTGCAGGGGGCGAGATGGAGCTATCAGGTCGTCCTAGGTCAAACTGTGAGCGAGGGAGTGGGTGTGTTCGGTGGATCTGCAGAGGGTGTTTGGTGGGAAGTGGAGGGGCGGAAGAGGATCAGGGTGAGGAGGCGGAGGTTCTGCGGTGGTTGGCGAGCCGTGTGGGTCGCTGAGGTGATGGGAGCGGCTCGCCGGAGGGTGGTCGGAGGCGGAGAGGGTGAGGGTGAACAGGGTCGGTAGAGGGCTTAATTGACTAAATCGAAAGCGGGGAAAGAAAGAGGAGGAGAAGGGGAGTAGGTCTAACTTAACTGCAGGGACGAAGGGGGAGGAACAGGGCGACAGTCGTATCGACTGTCGCCGGAGAAGACGATGCTCAGGGAGAGGGGCGGCGGCGAGCAGAGGGCTGGAGAGGCGCCAGCTGGGTGCGGCGTGGCGCGGGAAGAGCAGGGGAGGAAGTCTCTGCTGCTGGTAGTGCGGCAGAGCGAAGAGGTGGAGGGGGAGGAAGTCGCCGGAGCTGGTGAGCGTCTGCCGGAGAAAGAAGAGAAGAAAGCTGGGGGTTTTCTCCGTCAGATCCAGGCTGCCTTCGTCGGTGGAGCGGCGGGGGGTATTTATAGGGTTGAAGCAGGGAGGAAGGCGGAGGGAGACGACGTGTCTCCTCTCCCTCGCCGGAGAATGGTCGGAATACGAACCCATACCGTCCGTGCGTTCGCACGGCCGGTATGGGGGGCTACAATGACCATGGGGGTGCTCCTGCGACGGCTGACGACGCAGGGCACCCCCGGTACACTTGCCAGGTCCTCCACCTCACCCTGCGCGGCGCCATGCTCCGCGCAAGGTCGCCGGAGCATGGTGCTGGCAGGGTTTTGCAGGAGGGACCTGTTTGCAAAGAACGAAGGAGAGTTAGGGGCCTAAATGCGAGGGTTCAAAAGTTGAGGGCCAAAGAGTAAATATATGAGGACCAAAGTGTAAAGTCGGTCAAGGAGGTTTCTTCTTAGGCTCAAGTTTTTATACATGACTAATTAGAACCTAAGGAATCTGATGGTAAATTTCATTTTCATATTAAACCTTGTTTGACCGGTCAATTTGCGTAAAGACCCAAATTAAGTTATTAATTGGGCATGGTTCTCAATGTAGGTCAAAATGGGTTCTAAAGGCCAAATTGAAGGTTCTAAACCCTAGAGATTATTTTTCTATGAATTTTAGAGGGTTTATTCTATTTTTACTTTGCCTCGAACCTTGTGAATTGAAGTGGGTTGTTTTAGGGTTACAGATTATCATTTGGTTCCTTGGAAGTGCTGTAGCCCTTGCTAGATCATCTCATCCCACTTTTATTCTTATTAAGCTGTTTTGACCTGTGTTTGGGCCCTGAATTACCCTGTATGCAGATTATACTGATAAAATTGCACTTTTACCCCTTATGACTGGTTTTCTTCTCAAACTCAGAATTCTCTGAGTTAAGCCTTTCCTTGAGATATGTAGGAGCTTTTATCCTTTGTATTGGGTCAAAATGAGCTAGTTATGGCTCATGATGAGGTTCTCATCAGCAGTCCCTCCTGACGTGGCCCGGCTGGCCACACTGGTAGCAGAGGGGAACCCGACTCCCGCCCTCAGTGAGTCCCTGCTGTCGGCTAGGCGGGGGTCCGGTGCTGGCGACTGGCCCCTGTCGAGGGCCCCCAAAGGCCACTGATGGCCCTGCACAACGTGACGGCTCTCCTGCGGACGCCACGTGTCTCCGTTCTCGCCGACCCCGCGAGAAGTCTGGCTGAAAGGGCCTCTTCCGCCCGCCGTCGGTCTCTCGCGCGGACGGGTTGGTCTCCTCGTAAGTCATGGCTGCCTCTACCACCCTCGAAAACGTCGGCAGCTTCAGGGGTTTGACATACCCCCGGATCGCGGGCCGGAGCCCCTCGGTGAACCTCCAAAGGCGCTCCTCCTCAGTGGCTACCGCTGTCGCTGCAAAGCGGGACAGCTCCAAGAAACGCGTGCGGTACGCGCTCACGGTCATCGTCCCTTGGCGGAGAGTGTGGAACTCCCGCCTCCTCTGGTCCTGCCACGTCTGGGGAAAGTACTGCTCGCAGAAGAGGGTGACGAACTGGTCCCACGTCGGCTCGTCCCTCTCCTGTCCCCGGACCGCCCTCCACCACCGGTGTGCCGCACTCTCCAGCTGGTACGTGGCAAAGGCCACGCGGCACTCCTCCGGGGGGCGAAGGGTGTCGAAGATCTTCTCCAGCTGCTCAAGCCAGTCCTCTGCCTCGGTCGGGTCCTCATCCCCCTTGAAGGAGGGGGGCTTCAGCTTCCGGAACTGTCCGAAAAGCTCGAAGTGGTGCTGTAGGGGAGGTGCTGGTGCGCCTCCAGGCGAAGGTGTCTCGTGTACAGAAGTGTCGGAGGAAGGTGGGGGCGGCAGGGGCCCATCCCCTCCCTCGTGTCCGGCGCCGCGTCCGTCGCGTGGTCCCACAGAGGACTCCCCCTCTGCAACCCCAGGAGGAGGTGCTCGGGGCGGTGGGTGGAGCTCCTCTCGTACAATATCCCGTATCAGTCTGGCGAGGTCCTGGGCCTGGATGCCAGGGAGTGGTGGCTGGTCCACCGAGACGTCAACGACAGCACGTCCACCTCGCCGTCCTCGCCCACGGCCGCGCCCGCGGCCAGTCTCGCCAGTCCCACGACGAGGCATCTCCTGCAAGGAGACGCGAAACAAAACGGAAACGTCAAAACAGACGGGTACCTAACAACACTTCTAAGAGCTCAAGTCAAGAGATATGTTGTGGTGGCTACTCTAGCTATAAACATGTGAATTGGTTATTTTCCAGTCAGTTGATTCACTTCTCGGGACGACCTTGCTCTGATACCATCTTGTAACGACCCGGTTCCCGAGTCCCTACGAGACACGAGAACCGGACCGACTCGACTAATCCCAAGACCCAGTCGTCCAACGAGGAAGTAACCAAAAGACAGTAAAATAAACCACATTCAGCATGAATATAACTAACAGTAAAAAAGTACAGCAGTAAGGAAAGAAACTACTACAGTAGGTACCACCACAACAGTAAAACAACATTCATCATATAACAAAAACTGCAGGTAAAGAAGGTACAGCGGAAACAAAACTACTCACTAGAACAGAAACAAAAGAAGGTACAAAGCTGTGGCAACTCTACTGGACCCTACTCGGCCCAGCGTCCTCTGCAGCCGCCGACCCTGGCTGCTCAACACCTGGTCCTGAAAAAGGTAACGAGTGTAACACGTCAGCAAAACGCTGAGTAGAGTGGCAAACTAACTAAAGGCAACAGTAGAGTGTACAGTAGCTGTTATGTTCTATTACTTCCTTTATTTACATCTTTCAATTTTTCTCACTATTTCATTTACTTCTCAGATCCTTTACTTGATCTCGAATGTCCTCGTGGGACGATCTTGATTGCAGTCTTTTCCAACAGTAGAAGTAGCATGTGGTGCTCTCCTGGCCGGGAGAGTCCCCCGTGGTGATCCTACCCTCAGTCAACCACCCCAAGGTCACTGACAGACGTAACGGTGACTACGGCACGCGCGATAAACGCACAGGTAGCTAGCCCGTACTGGCACGCGGTCAGTCGTTTCCGTTAACGGGTGCGCCCAAAGCACAGCACGGAACCAGGGCAGAGCCCTCTCAGTAACAGGGGTCCAACCCCTCCACAGTAACCAAACCGGGGCCTTGCCCCTCCACAGTCCGCGCACCCTCGTCTGACTACCCTGGTTTGCCCTAGTGGGCCTAACAAGTCGGTGAAGGAGGCTAGCAGAACCCCGGGGCCCGTGGGGTAGCTAGTACTCTCCTAACACTACTAGCTCTCCTCGGTACTACGTACACGAGGGCCAACAAGTCGGTACAGAGCGGCCAAGCCTAACCCCGGGTCCCTGGGGCGGCTGGCCCCACTCTGCACTAAAATAGGTACAGGTACTTCCCTTGGTACTGCGTACCCAAGAGACAGTACAACTACATCTCAGTTCCATTCCTTTTCTTTCCAGGAGTTCCACTCCTAATTCCCCGTAGGGTTCCAGCTCTTTATCTCAGAACATCATATGTTTCACTTTCCAGATTCACGTTCTCACATTCCATGATCTCAACATATTTCCTTGTTCATAACAGGCAGCTGTTAATTAATTTCACAGGCAGCTTATATATTCCTTTCCATTTTTCCAAGACTGCAGTAATATACATTCCACTAGTTTTTCCATCCTAGGATTCATGCCATATCCTAGGATCTATCATACAATCTAGTTTTCCGGCCCTAGGATTCATGCAACACCTAGGAGCTATCATTCCATACATTTCTCATTCCTAGGATTCATGCAATGCCCTAGGTTCTAGTTATGGTTCCATACTTTAACAGATTTTATTAATGCTTAAAACCACTCTACCAGGTACAACGGAAGTAATGGGGGCGTGGTCGGGAATCCCGCGCGCCTCCGCGACTCTCAAGACTGCAACCGAACAAGGTCCTATCACAAGGATCAAACACAAGGAGTGTCTCAAAACAGTGTATAGCTACTGTAGGCGGGTAGAGGAATAAATTCTGAAACGAACGCAACTCGAATCGCGGAAAACGGAGCCCAAACGGGCCCTAAGCGGGTCGAGAAAGACAATACTGTGCAAAATCAGACGTCTGGAACTCCTTCCAGACGTCTTAAACGGTGGATCAGAGAATTACCTGTTCGGCTTGGTTCCCCGGACGTCCAGAAGTCTGTGGGGACGTCTCTCCTAGATCCCAGACGTCCGATGGTCTCTCCGGACGTCTGGAGGTCACTCCCGCCGTCTGGTACAACTTCCAGACGTCGGATTCGCAAAGGATGACGAATCCGAACACCTGCGCACAGCCAACCCTCCTCCCTCAGTACGGTCAGTCGACAAAAAAAAAGAAGGAGAAAGCGGAACTCACCTTTCAGACGTCTGTATGATCACACAGACGTCGACCTTGCCGTCTGGATATCAGTCCAGACGTCTGATTCTGGAGATTTTTCCAGAATCAGAACCTCGCTCGGCCTCCGCTCGCGACGCCGCCCGCGTCGCACCTCGCGCGTCCGCTGCTCCGCCCGCAGCAGGTCCCTCTTCGCGACGCTCTGCGCCCCCTGCGCCCTCCGCCGGCCGGCCAAGCCGCTCCCGGCGAGCTCGCCCTCACGGCAGAGCCCCGCCCTCGCACGCCGCAGCTCCTCCGCGCCTACTGCGGCCGCCGCTGCCGCTGCGCCCTCGCGTCCGCTCGCTCTCGCGCACAGGCAGGAGAGAAGGAGGAAGACGGTGGAGACGGGAGGGGAGGCGCGCCCCCTCCCCCTTTTAACGCCGCGCGGAGAGGAGGGAGAGACGATCGCAGTCGCCTGCAGCCGCAGAGAAGATGCGGATCGCAGGTCTGCGCGCACAGGCGCGCAGACGAATATCCCGTGCGAGCATAACTGTTCGCCAGACGTCTGTAAACTATCCCGGACGTCTGGTCAGACGTCTGGATGTGATCCCAGACGTCTTTACAGACGTCTGGGCCACCTCCCAGACGTCTTAAAAGACGTCTGGGGCACGCGCTCGTTACAATAATCTAGAGGCTCAGGAACCCGAGGTTGAAATACCCACGCATATCCCATTCCCTGAAGCCTTAGAAAAATCGAAACCAAAAAAGAACCCGTCTGGCAATGACGAGTTGCTTGAGTTGTTTAAACAGTTCCAGATAAACATACCAATCCTCAATTTTATCAAACACATCCCTGCCTATGCCAAATTCCTCAAAGACCTTTGTACTCAAAAGCGTCAGGCTAAGAAAAAGTCACCTGGGAAGGTGGTTCTTTCTTAGCATGTGAATTCTATAATTCTAAAGAATCTACTTCCTAAGAAGAAAGATCTTGGAGCCCCGTTGATTTCTTGTGTCATTGGTGACATGACTTTTGAGAAGGCTCTACTCGACTTAGGGGCATCCATAAATTTGATACCCATTGTGCTCTTTTAGAAATTTGGACTCGGTGATTTGAAACCCACTAATGTTACATTGCAACTAGTCGATCGATCCATTAAAACTCCTCTAGGGGTAGTGGAGGATGTGATAGTTAAGGTCAAGGACTTTTATTTCCCTGTTGATTTTCTTGTCCTTGACAAGGAAGTACTAAAGAAACTACACAACACACCCATCATCTTAGGAAGACCATTCTTAGCCATTGCCAAGGCTAATATTAACTGTGAAATTGGAAGAATGGAGATTGCCTTTGGAGATCAAAAGATGCAACTCAATATTTTTAAGGCATCCCGAACTCTCGATGATGAGTGCGATTTGATTGAGGAACTCAAAAAAGTAGATAAAGTGATTGAAGAGTCTATGTCGATCCATTTGGTTAAAGAACCCATAATCGAAGAGGACCCACAAGAGATTCATACAACATCTAACACATAAGCTCCTTGGACTTTTCAAGTGGAGAGATTACCTAATTCACCTTCTGCACCCCTCTCATCCTCTACCCTTCTCCCACCTCAGCTTGAACTAAAACCATTGTCCGATACCTTGAAGTATGTGTTCCTAGGACCAAATCAAACTCTCCTTGTGATTATTAATGCCAAAGTAAGTAGGGAACAAGAATATAAACTCATTCAAGTCTTAGAAGATCATAAAATGGTAATTGGTTGGACCATAGTTGACCTCTGAGGAATCAACCCCCCTACTGTACTCACCACATTTATCTTGAAGAGGGAATGAAACCTTCTCGCCAGTTACAAAGAAGATTAAACCCGAATATAAGAGAGGTTGTGAAAAAAGAGATCATTAAGTGGCTTGATGCAGGAATTATCTACCCCATATCTGATAGCCCTTGGGTTAGCCCTATTCAGATTGTTCCCAAGAAGGCTGGTTTGACTGTGATCATTAATGAGCATGGGGAGTCCATACCTACTAGGATAGCTTCCTTGTGGAGAGTTTGTATTGATTATAGGAAGCTAAATTCAACCACTAAAATGGATCATTTTCCCTTACCATTCATTGACCAAATTTTGGAGAAGTTAGCTGGTCAGAAATACTTCTATTTTCTAGATGGCTATTCAGGATACAATCAAGTGGGCAGAAGTCCCGAAGATCAGGAGAAGAGCACATTCACGTGCCCATATATCACTTTTGCTTTTCGTAGAATGTCATTTGGTCTCTGTAATGCACTTGCGACCTTTCAACGGTGCATGATGGCAATATTTTTTGAGATGATAGGAGACTTTATGGAGGTTTTTATGGGTGATATCTCTGTCTTTGGGGACTCTTTTGATTCCTGTTTAGCCCATCTCCAAAGAGTATTGAAGAAATGCATTGAGGTAAATCTAGTTCTGAGCTGGGAGAAGAGCCACTTTATGGTCCAAGAAGGAATTGTATTAGGACATGTGGTCTCTAATAAGGGAATGGAGGTGGATAGAGCTAAGGTTGAATTGATCACCAAACTCCTACCACCCACATTTGTCAAGCAAATAAGATCTTTTCTAGGACGTGGGTTTTTATAGGAGGTTCATCAAAGATTTCTCAAAGATTGCTAGACCTCTAAGTAACCTTTTGGCCAAAGACCAAGCCTTCCACTTCAATGATCTTTGTCTTAAGGCCTTTGACTCATTGAAGAAATTTGTTACTCAAGCACCAATCTTACAACCACTTGATTGGGACTCACCTTTTGAGATCATGTGCGATGCCTCTAATTACGCTGTTGGTGCTGTCTTGGGTCAAAGAATAGAAAAGAAACCTGTAGTGATCTACTATGCTAGTAGGACTCTTGATGATACTCAAAAGAATTACACCACCACTGAAAAGGAGTTGCTAGCAGTTGTCTTTGCTTTAGAAAAGTTCAGAGCTTACCTTCTAGGATCCCATGTGATTATCTATACCGACCTCTCCGTTTTGAGACACCTGTTAGCTAAGAAAGATGCCAAACCAAAGCTAATTAGGTAAATCCTTCTGCTTCAAGAATTTGACTTAGAAATTAGAGATAAAGCAAGAGCGCAAAACGTAGTGGCTGATCATTTATGTCAAATCCTAGTTGAGAATCCAAATCCAACCATACCAATTTCTTATTATTTCCCAGATGAGAGTATCTTAGCTATTTCAGAGGTCCAAACCCCTTGGTATGCTGATATTGTGAATTACTTGGCTATTGGACGAATACCTAAGGATTGGTCCAAGCATTGAAAACATAAATTTTATTCTGAGATCAAGTACTACTTATGGGATGATCTTGAATTGTTTAGACTTTGCGCTGATCAGATTATCCGTAGATGTGTCCCTGAGAATGAAATCCACAGTATTTTGACATTTTTCCATAATTCTACTTGTGGAGGACACTTCTCAGGGAAGAAAACGGCTGCTAAAGTGTTACAGAGTGGATTTTATTGGCCTAGCATTCACAAAGATGCCCACACATTCTCTAAGTCATGTCCCCAATGCCAATCTATAGGAAACATGACTAAGAGAGACATGATGCCCTTGAACCCCATATTAGTGGTTGAGATCTTTGATGTTTGGGGTATTGACTTTATGGGACCCTTCACACCATCTTTTGGATATCAGTATGTCCTTGTAGCTGTAGATTATGTGTCCAAATGGATCGAGGCAATCCCAACTAAAATGAATGATCACAAGATCGTTATGGAGTTTATTAAGAACATCTTTAACCGATTCTGGATGCCAAGAGCTATAATCAGTGATAGAGGGACCCATTTCACACATAATCAGTTTAGGAACCTTCTTGCTAAATACGGGGTTACACACAAGATTTCTACACCCTACCATCCACAGACAAATGGCCAGGCTAAGGTTTCAAATAGGGACATCAAGAATATATTGCAAAAGATGGTTAGGCCCGATAGGAAGGATTGGGCTACTAAGCTCGATGATGCACTTTGGGCTTATCGTACAGCTTATAAAACCCCCATTGGAATGTCACCGTACCATTTAGTGTTTGGTAAGGCCTGTCACCTCCCCGTAGAAATAGAACACAGGGCTTATTGGGCAATTAAGGAATGCAACTATCATTTGGATAAAGCAGGAAAGCATAGGAAGTTGCAGTTGACTGAGCTCGAGGAGATTCATAATGATGCTTATGAGAATGCCCGAATTTACAAGGAGAAAACCAAAGCTTTCCATGACATGCATATATCTAGAAAAAGCTTTGAACCTAATCAGAGGGTTTGGTTGTTTGATGCCAAGTTACATTTATTCCCAGGAAAGCTCAGGTTGAGATGGAACGGCCCTTATACTACTACACATATCTTTTCACATGGAGCCGTTGAGATCACAGACCCAAAGACAGGTCAAACTTTCACTGTGAATGGTCAGAGACTGAAATCTTACATTGAGAACATTGAACCTGGACCTGTCCCAGAGAAGGCAGCACTTTTAGACTGCTGAGAGGTGCACGCCTGGCTGAAGGCATTAAATTTAGCGCTTGTTGGGAGGCAACCCAACCCAATTTTGCTTATACGTAATAGATTAATTTCATTTTTGGTTGGAGGTAGTGTTTTAACGAGAATAATTCAGAGCTATTCAGGTGATATCTTCCCCCTCTCATACTTACTTTCTATTCATCAGCATACAATGAGGACATTGCATGAAATAGGCAGGGGGGTAGGTAAAATTTTTGCTAAGTCACCTATATCTAGTTTCCATCAGTCTTACAATATACATTTGCATTAAAAAGAAAACCACTTATATATAGCCTTTATTAAAAAAAAATCCAAAATATTTTTATCAAGGAGATTTTATTGAGAATTTTCTTCTTAAATTATTTCTTACTTTAGAATCCAATACATCCATTTCTGTTACATGTAAACTTTGTAATGGATTCATTATGAAAATCAATAGACATCTTTAGTTTATCGAGGAGAAGCATTTTCTTCTTTTCCTGAACCCTTGGATAGTTAGTTAAGGAGTCAGGCAAATTATCTTTCATTAGATCCACCAAATATTTGTGAGGTGAGAGTAGAGTATCTACTGGTGCTCTAAGTCTAGTGCGGGGACTCTCAAGTTCTGGATAATTGAATAATGATACCTTAGAGTTATGCATAGTTTTTTGCTCTCGATTCCCGCGTACGAATTTTGTGTGAAATTTTGAGAGCCACCAAATAAGGCAAATACACAGAAATCGAGTTCTAATAAAACTATGACTAAGGTGGATGGTTACAACCGTCCTTTATGGAATCCTTGGTTGAAGGAGGGTATTAGTGTCAAAGGTCAGAAATACATTATCCTATCCATTCCTTCCCGGTGTTGAGAGTGGGCACTTCTACCAAATAAGCCACACAATATCCTCTTGAACACCCTCATTTCTCAAATAATGTCTCATAAATGACAATTGTGTTGTATGGTGTTAAGTTGTTATGAAAAAAAAAAGAAAAAAAAAGTGATGACAAAAAAAAAAACTGTTTGAATTCATAGTTATGTTTATGTGTTGATTTGTTATGAATAAATTTCGTTGAGGCAATAATACCCACTACCATTTGTGATCCACCAAATAAGACTCATACATACTTGTCTGTATTTCTGACCGCTTGAATACTAGCTAAGGAATTCTGACTTGGTTGTAAGGTTATCAGAACTTTATTAAAATATTAATGTCACGTGAGGCCACCAAATATTGAGTGTATTTACACAATTTGGTGAATTGTGAGCTCGAAAAAGAGAGAGAGAGAGAGTGAGTGCAAAGGAACCAAAAAAGGAGCACAGTTTTGAGTGTCTCTTTGGGTTGACTTATTTGATAGTCTAGAGATCGAGAGTCTGTAGTACTAGTCTATATGTAGCACCAGATGAGTATGAGCCACCAAATATAAAATCATTTGATTCAGATATCTTTTACCTAAGCCAAAAAGTCGGGGTCAAATCACAGTGTACTAGTTATGTTATTCTCAAGGGAAGAAGTTTGCCTATCCTGATAGAATTTTTACCGAGGGTCTAGTACAAACTTTATGTGTGCATTGGCGTTTCACTTGAATCTGTTACTTATGCTACTATTACTACATTTTCATGTTGTCTGGATCTCCAAACTTTCGAAAGAATAAAAGAAGAAAACTTTTGATAAAAAAAAGAAAAATCAGTCACATATCATGGATCATATATTTTTCATTCTTGCATTTGCTCGAGGACTAGCAAAAGATTGGTATGGAGGTGTGATAAATCCATATTTATATACATATTTTATGCCTAACTATTGTTAGTTTAAGAGTAAAATAGTTTATATTGCATTAGATTAGATTATATTAGTCACGTTATAGTATTTTATAAATATTATATTTTTAGAAGTATAATTATAATTTTTACTGCTACTTATATCTGGTGCCTTCATATTTTTTTCTATGTGTAGGCATCAAGTTTGAAATTAATTGAAGCTTTACAGAAAAGAAAAATTATTTTGATGGGATTAAATCTATTTCCTATACCAAAATCCAAATTCAATTAAACCTTAACCTTAACCTATTTAAAAATGCAATCTCATCACCTTTCCTACTTATACTACCCAATATTCCCTCCTATTTAAAAAAAAAAAATTCCATCCTACCATGTTTTCTACCCCCTCGTAATTTCCCATCCCCCACCGATTCCCTTTCCGAACTTTTCTATCCCAAAAAAAAATCCCACGTAACATTTTCCACCAAATAAACCGACCCCTCCTATCAACAAATCCCATGCACAATCCTAAACATTCCCCACCAATGTACACACCCGGCAACAAAATCCCCTACGTAAATCTCAACAGCCGTATTCCACCACCAAACAAAAATTCCCACGCTCCTTAATTAATTCCCAACGAAATTCTACCGCTCCACCCACCCAACCGACCCATGTGCCCTCTCTCCAATTATTTAAAGCCCTCTCCTCTCAGTTTTTCTCGGCTCCAGACGGCAGTCTCCCTCTCTCAATTCCTCCTCCCTCTCCATGCATTCTCTACCTTACGTAACTTGAGCGCTCCCTCTCTATTTCCCTCTCGATTTCATGTAGGACACCCTTCGTTCCTCCTCTGCTCATCCCCCAAATTTTTTTCTCTTGACCGTATATTCCCCCCGTCACCAATTCAACGTAAATTCTCCTCCCATCCAATCCTTCGTAGGGCCCCTCTCCCTCTCAATTCTCCTCCCATCACAATATTATCTCCACCTAATTCTCACAAAACACACGCCCCCTCTCCATCTCTCTCCCTCTGAACTTCTCTCCATCTCAATTCCCTCTATCTCCCTGTGCTTCTGCCACAACCACGACCTCTACGTCGACCCTCATCTGCACTCGCCCTTACCAACAACACATCCGCAAGTCCTCAACATAAGGCCACAACTCCTAGCAACCGCATGCTATCGACGAGCATTGCACCATCCCTCAACCACGACGTCTCTTCTCCGACCTCCCGCCTCCGTGCACCTTCTCCACCGACGACCGTCGACGGCACTCTCCACCCTCATCACGACATCGTCGGATTTCTATCTGAGATTATTTTTCTCTTCTTCTTGTTATTCTATGTTATTCTAACTTTCTAGTAGTAGTAAAGTTCTTATTTACATTTACGTGTTTACTTCGTATTTGTCACCGTGTTTGTTTAATTTATCTCCTTTATTATAAAAAAAATTTAAAAATATAAATAAAAAAATTCATTTACTTGATCAGGTTGGAAATCATGTAGATATCCCTACCTCCCTATGAGACGACCCATACTCGCAACATTATTCTCATAGTTTTCGAAGATGGTTTCATAAATTTAAAACGACGTGTTTTCGCACCTATGATGACAAATTTATCATTATCGCGATTTCACGACCATCTCCTTTTTCTACTTTTCTTTTTTTTTTCTTTTTAGTTTTGAGTATCATTTTTTTCTTTTTCTAAGTAGGTAGCTTCCCTAGTCTAAGATTTACCTAAAAACAGTAGAATGAGTATAGCCATGTAGCTGGGCTCTGGACAACCGACCATTGCGTTATTACTCACGACAACTTGCCAACCATACTACCTTAAAAAGTTTATTAGCTACCTAATTTCCATAAAAACCGTCGGAAAGTGAGTCAGTGCAAATAGTGTGTAGATGCTTAGACTTAAAGTCACCTTAGATCATAGGGTGGGTTGATAAGTTGTGTACTTATCATCCTAATTTATTGGCTAAATTAGAATAAAGTTACTTAGCGAGAACTCAAGACCAAGTCCACATTCGAGTAGACACCGAGCTGATTAAGCCCGAAGATCTGAAGAATCTAAGTGTTCAAGTCCTAAAGTATCATTTCCTAAAGGTCGCAACTCTTAATGCCTAAGTTCTCTTCTCCTAATTCTAGTTTTTTAAAAGAAATAATAGGAGATTACTGTTACGGACTAACAACATGATTAAATCACAAAATATCTACCCCCCCATGTCTAGCTGATGCAATGCCCTCATTGTAAAATAAAAGCGTACAGGAGGCAGAATAGGAAGAATATCACTTGAATTCCATGAAACTCCGGTAAGCTCCAACAGTCTATACATGTGCTGAGTTTAGTGCCTTCAGCTAGGCGATGTCTGGCCAACAAAGATTAGGGCAAGGTGAGAGCAACATTGTCCGAGACGGGTTCAGGGAGCACATGGTCAACATAGGGTTTGAGATGTTGCCTGTTGACCTTGAAGGAATTACCTGTCTTTGGGTCAGATATTTCGACGGCCCCATTAGAAAAAATCCGCTCAATAATGAACGGGTCGTTCCACTTAGACCGAAGCTTGTCGGGGAAGAGCTTAAGTTGAGAATCAAAAAGCTAGACCCTCTAGTTCAGCTCAAATCTCTTACAGAAAATCATCTGGTCATGAAGAGCTTTGGTCCTTGCCTTATAGATTATGGCATTCTCGTAGGCATCATTTCTAAGCTCCTCCAACTCAGATAGTTGGAGTTTCCTAGTCTTCCTGGCTAACTCTAGGTCAAGATTACATTTCATGATGGCCCAAAATGCCCGGTGTTTTAATTCTACAAGTAAGTGACATGCCTTACCAAACACCAGACGGAACAAAGACATACCGATAGGCATCTCGTATGCCGTATGATAAACCCAAATAGTATCATCCAACTTTTGGGTCCAATCCTTCCTATCATGCCTAGCCATTTTCTGCAGAATGTTCTTGATCTTCCGATTGGAGACCTTGGCCTATTCGTTTGTCTGGGGGTGGTAGGGTGTGGAAATCTGATGATTCACCCCATATTTTGCTAGTAAATTCCTGAATTGGGCATGAGTGAAATGCGTGCCACCATCACTAATAATGGCCCGAGGAATCCCGAACCGACTGAAGATATTTTTCTTCACAAAATCGATGACCACCTTGTGGTCATTGGTCCGGGTGGGAATTGCCTCAATCCATTTGGACACATAATCCACAGCAACCAGAATATACTGGTGTCCAAATGAAGGTGGAAAGGGTCCCACGAAATTGATGCCCCAAATGTCAAAAATTTCGACGGGAAGTATTGGGTTTAGGGGCATCATGTCTTTCATGGACATGTTCCCGAGTGTCTGGCATCGAGCGCATGACCTTGAGAATTCCTGGGCATCCTTAAATAACGACGGCCAATAAAATCCGGATTGCAAAATTTTTGCCATTGTCTTGTTCCCGGAAAAGTGTCTACCATACGTAGATGCATGGCAGAACTCAAGTATACTACGGAACTCATTTTCTGGGATGCATCGGTGAATAATCTGGTTGGCGCTGATACAGTACAACTCAAGATCATCCTAAAAATAATATTTGGCCTCGAACATAAGTTCATCCCACTGTTGCTTGGTTCAATCCTGGGGGATCTGACCAACGATCAAATAATTAACGATATCCGCAAACCAGGGTATTCGGATATCCGAGATTGTAAGGATAGCCTCATACAGAAAAGTGTCAGAGATAGGGATATTCGGATGAGGAGAATCAATCAGGATTCTCGAAATGTGATCTGCCACTATGTTTTGTGCCCTAGATTTATCTTTGATTTCAAGGTCAAATTCTTAAAGTAAAAGAATCCAGCAAATAAGTCAGGGATTGGCATCCTTTTTGGCCAAGAGATGTTTTAAGGCCAGGTGGTCGATGTAGATGATAACACGAGAACCTAAAAGATAAGCCCTAAATTTTTCCAAAGTAAAAACTACATCTAGCAACTCTTTTTCGGTAACGGTGTAATTCCTCTAGGCCTCGTCCAGAGTTTTGCTAGGGTAGTAGATAACAGAGGGCTTCTTATCAATTTTCTGACCCAACCCAGCCCCAACCGTATAATCAAATGCATTAGCCATAATCTCAAATGGGGTTGTCCAGACTGGTGGTTGTAACACCGAAGCGCAGGTGATTATCATTTTCAATAAATCAAATGCCTTGCGACACAATTCATCAAACTCGAATGGCGTGTCTTTGGCCAGAAGGTTACTCAAGGGTCGAGCAACCTTCTATAAGTCCTTGATGAATCTTCGATAAAAACCCACATGACCCAGGAATGATCAAATTTGTTTCACAGATGTGGGTGAAGGAAGTTTAGATATGGCATCCACCTCAGCCTTATCAACCTCAATTCCTCAATTAGAGACCACATGACCCAAGACAATGCCTTCTTGAGTCATAAAGTGGCTCTTTTCTCAACTAAGGACCAGTCGTGTCTTGATGCATCTCTTGAGGATCAATTCCAAGTTAGCTAGGCATGACTCGAAGGAATCTTCGAAAATGGAGAAATCATCCATGAACACCTCAAGACAATCTCCCACCATGTTAGAAAAGATGGCCAACATGCACCTTTGAAAAGTTGCAGGTGCATTGCAAAGCCCAAAAGGCATCCTACGAAATGCGAAGGTTATGTAAGGACATGTGAAAGTTCTTTTCCTGGTCTTCGGGATGAATAGGGACTTGGTTATATCCCGAATAACCGTCCTAGCTAACCTTTCAAGGATTTGATTAATGAATGGCAAATGGAAATGATCCTTTTTGGCTGCTATGTTCAACTTCCTATAATCAATACAAACTCTCCAAGCGAAAGCTAAACTGGTGGTGAAAGATTCCCCTTTCTCATTAGTCATGACAGTTATCCCTGCCTTTTTGGGCATAATTTGAACTGGGCTAACCCACGGGTTATCTGAGATCGGGTAAATAATGCCTACATCGGGCCACTTGATTATTTCCTTCTTAACCACTTCTCTCGTATTAGGGTTCAATCTCCTTTGCATCTCGTGAGAAGGGCAGGATCCATCTTCCATGAAAATACGATGATTATAGTAAGATGGCCCAATCCCCCAAAGGTTGTGGATGGTCCAACCAATTGCCTCTTTATTCTTCTTAAGGACCTTAATCAATCTTAATTCTTGCTCCTTAGTCAAAATAGCATTGATAATCACAGGGAGCATATTCTTAGGTCCTAAGAACTCATATTTTAAATTTTCAGTCAATGATTTCAATTCTAGCTGAGGTAGGTTCAGAATAGAGTGTAAGGATGATGTTGATGAAGATTCATCAGGACGGTCCAATGGAAGAGGTTGGGAGTGAACAAAATCAACAACCTCTTCTGAGTGTGGCGAGTTTGCCATGGAGGGTTGTGGGTTAGGTTCGCTAGTGCTGGTTGAGTCCTCGAGTACATTGATCGACATACACGTCTCAACAATGAAATCATGATCTTCAATCTCCTCAATAAATCCACAATCCTTAAATCCTTTTATCGCCTTGAAAATATTAAGTGTCAGTTTCTTGTCTCTAAAGTCAATCTCCATATTTCCGCTCTCACAATTGATGTTGGCCTTGGCGATAGCTAGGAACGGGCGCCCCAGAATGATGGGTGTGTTCCTCAAATCTTCAGGTACATCCATGTCAAAGACTAGGAAATCTATGGGAAAATAGAAGTCCTTACCCTTGACAATAATGTCCTCAATAACGCCTTTCGATGTGGTGATCAAATCGTCCGCTAACTGTAGCGTTATTGAGGTTGGCCTGAGATCACCTAACCTAAACCTTTCATAAAGAGAGGTCAAGATTAGGTTGATGGATGCACCTAGATCCAATAGTGCCCTATCAAAAGTGTGATTCACAATGACACATGAAATCAAGGGGGCACTTGGATCTCTCTTCTTTTGAGGAAGGTGATGCAGGATAACAGAACTCGCCTACTCAGAAAGAATCACCATCCTCGAGGTAGGTTCTTTGGCTTACACTTTTGGATACATAGATCTTTCCGGAATTTAGCGTAAGTCAGGATGTGCGTAATAGCATCGAGGAGCGAGATATTGATCTCTACACTTTTGAATAAATTCAGGAGCTCCTCATTGTTATCTAGGGTTTTCTTCTTACTAGTTTTCAATAAGGCCTCAGGGAATGGGATGTGGGTGGTGTCCTCAATTTCAGGTCCTTGGGCCTTGTTTTCTTCTTCAACCTCCTCCTTTTCTCCCTCGAGCTCTCTAGGGTTTTGGTTGCTAGAATGTAGTTCGAGGTCCTGGGTTTGTTTCCAGCTCCTCAAGGTGACAGAGTTTGCAGACACATATGGGTTCAGGTCTTGGGGAGGGTTAGGAAAGATAGGAGGGGATTGGTTAACCGGATAACCAAGGTTAAAAGATGAAGAAGAACCCTGCTCAACCACTTGAGCATGTGCGTGTGGGTCCTTCTGATTCCCGTACCCTTGAGCTCTATTGCCCTAATTTTGTACATTGCGAGGGTTGGGTATAAGTTGGGATGGTAGAGATCCAGGCTGTCAGGTGTTAGCAACAAGCCCAGATTGTAAGTTATCCAATGATGTCTTCATTTGTTGCATAAGCTGGAGCATGGATCCTTGCATTTCTACCATCTATCGGTTTAAATCAGCTTGCCTTGCGGATTGTTGGGCATTCCAAGATGGCTGAGTAACCAGTCTCAGGGGCAACTGGGTGTATACTTGACCTTGACCCATAGGTTTTTGAGGTGCATAGTTGCTAGGTCGTGTTTGGGTCTATTGCCCCTGATTTTTCCAGGAGAAGTTAGGGTGGTTCCACCAACCCGGGTTATAAGTGTTGGAATACGGGTTGGACCTAGCATTCCCCTGTATCGCATATGCATTTTCATAGGGTGAGGATGGAGAGAAGGAAGGATCAGAAAAACAGGGATCAAAGGCCCCAGCGTGGAACTCATAAGGTTCCGAGAAATTTTGGCTCATAGGTTGAACTGACTCTAGTTGGTTCACGAACTCCCACCCTGTTACGAACGCAGCATCAAAACGTCTTTTAAGACGTCTGGGAGCTGGCCCAGACGTCTGACCAGACGTCTGGAACCCCTTCCAGACGTCTGGGATTTAATTTTCTACGGCAGGGTGGTTTTCGACTGTGCGCCTGCGCGCGCAGGCCTGCGATGCCCTCTTTTCCCTCTCACCTCCGCAGGCGCTACTCTCTCTCTCTCCCCACGTGACTTTAAAAAGCCTCGCCCTCTCCCTCACTCTCATCACCTCCGTCCTCCTTCTTCTTCCAGCGAGTGCGAGCGCGAGCCAGCGACGGCAGCGGCAGCCGCGGCGAGTGCGGGAGGAGGTGTTGCGCAAGGGAGGAGGCGCTCGGCCGTGAGGGTTCGAGTTTGCCGGGGCTGCTAGAGCCTGCCAGCGGGGACGCAGCGGGCACGGAGTGACGCGGGAGGTCTTCTACAGCTAGAGCAGCAGGCGGACGAGACGCGGCGCGGCCGAGAGTCGCTGGCGGAGGGCGAGTCGCGCTCGGATTCTAGAGGTTTTTCCAGAATCAGACGTCTGGGTTTCCAACCAGACGACAGGGAAGACGTCTGGAGGACTTTCCAGACGTCTGAAAGGTAAGTTATTTTCGTACTACCTCCTTCTCTTCGACCGTCCGTACTGAGAGCGAGGAATGGGTACGCGCAGGTTCTGAGATTCGCATCCAACGTGAATCAGACGTCTGGCAGCGGTGCCAGACGACTGGAGGGACTTCTAGACGTTCGGGGTGACCATCGTACGTCTGGGAACTAGGCCAGACGCCCCCGCAGGCTTTTGGACGTCTGAGAGGCTATACAGAGCAAAGGTACCATCTGATCCTCATTTTAAGACATCTAGAAGAGGTTCCAGACGTCTGATTTTGCACTATTTCGTCGTTTTTGACCCGTTTAGGGCCCGTTCGGAGTCCGTTTTCCGCGTTTCGAGTTTCGTCCTTTTCGGAATAAGATCCTCTACTCGTCTACAGTTATTAGATACTGTTTTGAGAAACTCCTTGTGTTTGATCCTTGTGATAGGATCCCGTTCCATTGTAGTCTCGGGAGTTGCAGAGGCACGTGAGATTCCCGACCACGCCCCCAATACTCCTGTTGTAACTGGTAGAGTGGCTTTTAAGTTTATTAGTATAATCTGTTAAATTGTGGAACCATAATTAGAACCTAGGACATTGCATGAATCCTAGGAATGAGAAACTAGAATGAATGGTAGATCCTAGGGTGTTGCATGAATCCTAGGGCTGGAAAACTAGATTGTGTGATAGATCCTAGGGTATGGCATGAATCCTAGGATGGGAAAACTAGTGGAATATACGAATACTGCAGTCTTGGAAAAATGGAAAGGAATAAATAGCTGCCTGTAAATTGGTTTAACAGCTGCCTGTTATGAACAAATAAACATGATTGAGAATATGGGATGTATGAACGTGAAACTGGAAAGGTGAAACCTGAATGTGCTGAGTTAAAAGAGCTGGAGCCCTACGGGGAATTAGGAGTAGAACTCCTGGAAAGTGAATGGAATAGAATTGGGGAAGTGAGCTGACCCTTGAGTACGGAGTACCAAGGAGAGCAACTATCCCCCTGTTTAGTGCAGAGCGGAGCTAGCCGCCCCAGGGACCCGGGGTTAGGTCTGGCCACTTTGTACCGACTTGCTGGCCCTCGTGTACGCAGTATCGAGGAGAGCTACTAGTGTAGGGCGAGTACTAGCTACCCCACGGGCCCCGGGGTTCTGCTAGCTCACCTACACCAACTTGTTAAGCCCACTGGGCAAACCAGGGTAGTCAGGCGAGGGTGCGCGGACTGTGGAGGGGCAAGGCCCCTGTTTAGTTACTGTGGAGGGGTTGGACCCCTGTTACTGAGAGGGCTCTGCCCTGTACTGGTTTCGTGCTGTGCTTTGGGCGCACCCGTTAACGGAAGCGACTAACCGCGTGCTAGTGCAGGTTAGCTACCTGTGTGTTTATCGCGCGTGCCGTAGTCACCGTTACGTCTGTCCGTGACCTTGGGGTGGTTGACTGAGAGTAGGATCACCACGGGGGACTCTCCCGGCCAGGAGAGCACCACGTTCTACTTCTACTGTTCGGAAAAGACTGCAATCAAGATCGTTCCCACGAGGAACATTCGAGATCAAGTGAAGGATCTGAGAAATAGATAAATTGTGAAACAATAGAAAGACGTAAATAAAGGAAGAAAGAAAATAAAATAGCTACTGTACACATTTCTGCTTCTTTAGCTTAGCTGCCACTCTACTCAGCGTTTCGCTGACGTTTTACACTCGTTACTTTTCAGGACCAGGTGTTGAGCAGCCAGGGTCAACGGCTGCGGAGGACGCTGGGCCGAGTAGGGTCCAGTAGAGTTACCACTGTTCTTTTGTACCCCTTTTGTTTCCACAGTAGTGAGTAGTTTTTGTTACTCTCTGTACTTTTCATTACTCGTAGTTCTTGTTATGTTAAATGTTGTTCTACTGTTGTGGTGGTACATGCTGTAGTAGTTCTTTTTCTTACTGCTGTATTTTGTTACTGCTAGTTATACTTCATGTTGAATGTGGTTTATTTTACTGCTCTTTTGTTTACTTCCTCGTTGGACGACTAGGTCTTGGGATTAGTCGAGTCGATCAGGTTCTCATGTCTTGTAGGGACTCGGGAATCGGGTCGTTACAAGATGGTATCAGAGCAAGGTCGTCCCGAGAAGTGAATCAACTGCCTGGAAAATAACCAATTCACATGTCTATAACTAGAGTAGCCACCACAACATATCTTTTGACATGAGCTCTTAGACGTTCCGTTAGGTATCGTTCCGTAGTGACGTGTTTCGTTTTGTTTCGCGTCTCCTTGTAGGAGATGCCTCGTCGCGGGACTGGTGAGGCGGGCCGCGGGCGCGGCCAAGGACAAGGTCGGTGAGGTGGGCGTGCCATTGCTGATGCCTCAGTGGACCAGCCACTACTCCCGGGCGTCAAGGCCCAGGACCTCACCCAGCTAATACGGGATATTGTGCGAGAGGAGCTCCACCCACCTCCCCGAGCGCCTCCCCCTGGGGCTGCGGAGGGGGAGTCCTCTGTGGGACCACCTGACGGATGCGACGCTGGACACGGGGGAGGGGATGGGCCACCGCAGCCCCCACCTTCCTCCGATACTTCTGTGCACGAGGCACCGTTGCCTGGAGGAGCACCAGCATCCCCACTGTAGCGCCACTCCGAGCTCTTCGGGCAGTTCCGGAAGCTGAAGCCCCCCTCCTTCAAGGGGGATGAGGACCCGACCGAGGCAGAGGACTGGCTCGAGCAGCTGGAGAAGATTTTCGACACCCTTCGCCCCCCGGTGGAGTGCCGCGTGGCCTTTGCCACGTACGAGCTGGAGAGTACGGCACACAGGTGGTGGAGGGCGGTCCGGGGACAGGAGAGGGATGAGCCGACCTGGGACCAGTTCGTCACCCTCTTCTGCGAGCAGTACTTTCCCCAGACGTGGCAGGACCAGAGGAGGCGGGAGTTCCACACTCTCCGCCAAGGGACGATGATCGTGAGCGCGTACCGCACGTGTTTCCTAGAGCTGTCCCGCTTTGCAGCTACAACGGTAGCCACTGAGGAGGAGCGCCTTTGGAGGTTCACCGAGGGGCTCCGGCCTGCGATTCGGGGGTATGTCAAACCGCTGAAGCTGCCTATGTTTTCGAGGGTGGTGGAGGCAGCCATGACTTACGAGGAGACCAACCCGTCCGCGCGAGACACTGACGGCGGGTGGAAGAGGCCCTTTCAGCCAGACTTTTCACAGGGCCAGCGAGAGAGGAGACACGTGACGTCTGCAGGAGAGCCGTCACGTTTTACAGGGCCATCAGTGGCCTTTGGGGGCCCTCGATAGGGGCCAGTCGCCAGCACCGGACCCCCGCCCAGCTGACAGCAGGGACCCACTGAGGGCAGGAGTCGGGTTCCCCTCTGTTACCAGTGTGGCTGCTTCGTCCACACCTAGAGCTGAGGGGCGTATGAACGCCCTGACACACAGGGATGCCAGAGCTTCGGGCTCAGTTGTGGCAGGTATGGTTTCAGTTTCCGGCAGACTCGTTTACACACTTTTCGATTCTGGTGCTACGCACTCGTTTGTCGCAGCCAGTTTCGCAGTTAGTTTGGGCCAGGATTATATGCTGTTAGAAAATCCGTTAGTAATCAGAGGCCCGAGTGGTCAGCTGTTTGTAGCTGAGGAGGTGTATACGGATTGCGAGGTCACCGTCGGGGGACATAGCCTGCCAGCTGACCTGATTATGATACAGATGGAGGACTTTGGCGTAATTCTGGGGATGGACTGGCTGTCCGCTTACCACGCCTTGGTAGACTGTTTTGAGAGGAAGATTGTCTTCTCCATGCCGGAGTTGCCTTCTTTCGAGTTTCACGGACAGCCAGTGGGCGGAGGCTTCAGGTGCATTTCGGCACTTCGGGCGGCGAGACTTTTGAGCCAGGGGTGTGAGGGCTTCCTAGCTTGTGTGGTGGAAGAGCCCAGCCCTATGGCAGACTTCCAGAGCATCCCGGGGGTCAAAGAGTACCCTGACGTGTTTCCAGACGAGTTACGAGGACTACCGCCCGAGCGTGAGATCGAGTTTGAGATCTCACTAGTACCAGGGACCAGCCCCATCTCCACCGCTCCATACAGGATGGCACCGCTTGAGCTATGAGAGCTCAAGTCTCAGTTGCAGGACCTTTTGGAGAAGGGTTTCGTGAGGCCCAGTGCGTCTCCCTAGGGAGCCCCAGTACTGTTTGTGAAGAAGGATGGTACCCTACGCCTTTGTGTGGACTATCGACAGCTGAATAGGGTCACCATCAAGAACAGATATCCGCTGCCAAGGATCGACGACTTATTTGACCAGTTGTGGGGTGCCACGGTGTTCTCCAAGATCGACTTGAGGTCTGGATACCACCAGTTGAGGATCAGGGAGGCAGACGTCTCCAAGACAGCTTTCCGCACTCGGTACGGACACTACGAGTTTTTGGTCATGCCGTTTGGGCTGACCAATGCCCCCGCTGCTTTCATGGGCCTGATGAACCGGGTGTTTAGATTGTACTTGGACCAGTTCGTGGTGGTATTCATTGATGATGTACTCATCTATTCTAGAGATCAGACGTAGCACGACAGCACTTGTGGATGGTTTTGGACACTCTGAGACGACGTAGGCTATACGCCAAATACAGCAAGTGCGAGTTCTGGTTGAGGGAGGTGACCCTCTTAGGTCATGTGATCTCTGGAGACGGCTTGGCGATGGACCCAGCCAAGGTCGAGGCAGTGCTCAGGTGGGAGAGACCGCGTTCAGTCACTGAGATTCGCAGTTTCCTGGGACTGGCAGGTTACTACAGATGTTTCATCAGAGGTTTTCACAGATCGCGCGTCCTATGACACAGTTGACCCGGAAGGACGTGCCCTTCACTTGGACAGACGCCTGTGAGGCGTGTTTTCAGGAGTTGAAGGAGAGGTTGACCTCGGCCCCGTGCTCACCATCCCTGACAGTAGTGGCGGGTTCGTTGTGTACACGGACGCCTCCTTACAGGGGTTAGGAGGTGTGCTCATGCAGAGGGGTCACGTTGTCGCTTACGCTTCGCGGCAACTGAAGCCCCATGAGCATACCTACCCTACCCACGACCTGGAATTGGCAGCTGTCGTCTTCGCGCTGAAGACCTGGAGGCACTACTTGTACGGTGAGACCTTCGAGATTTTCACAGATCACAAGAGCCTCAGATACCTTTTTTATCAGAAGAAGTTCAACATGAGACAGAGACGTTGGTTGGGGCTCCTGAAGGACTACGACTGCAGCATCTCCTACCACCCGGGAAAGGCCAATGTGGTGGCTAACGCCTTGAGCCGTAAGGCGTCCGCACACTTGGCCAATTTACAGTTATAGAGTTGGAGCCTCTTGGAGGAGGTGGGCAGTTGGCGACCCCTGGAGTTACGGGGGCACTGTGGGGCAGTGACTGTGACACGACAGACTAGGCTAGAGCTGGTAGACCGCAACATCACAGGACAGATGGCCGATCCGTACTTGCAGTCCTTGCGCAACAAAGTACTGTCGGGAGACCCAGGGGACTTCTCTTTCACAGACCAGGTGCTGCGCCTGAGGGGACGGTTGTGCGTTCCCAGAGACGAGGAGCTGTTGAGAGAGCTCCTGACTGAGGCACACGGTTCCAGATTCACCATACATCCCGGAAACACGAAGATGTACCACAACTTGAGACGCGAGTTTTGGTGGAGGGGGATGAAGCGGGATGTGGGTGAATTCGTGCAGCAGTGCTTAGTGTGACAGCAGGTGAAAGCCGAGCATCAGAGGCCTGCAGGGCCGCTACAGCTGCTTCCACTGCCAGAGTGGAAGTGGGAGAGCATCACCATGGACTTGGTGGTGGGCTTACCTGTTACCCAGCGAGGACACGACGTTGTCTGGGTAATTGTGGATAGACTGATGAAGACGGCACGATTCTTGCCGATCCGAGTCACGTTGGAACCAGCACAGTTGGCAGCGAGGTATATCCGCGACGTGGTACGACTACACGGAGTTCCGCGGGAGATCGTATCCGCTCGGGATACCCGCTTTACGTCCCAATTTTGGGCTAAGTTTCAACAGGCCCTGGGGACGCGGTTGAGGTTTAGTACAGCTTATCACCCCCAGACGGACGGACAGTCTGAGTGCACTATACAGACACTTGAGGACCTTTTGTGTGCCTGTGTACTGGACTGGAGGGGCTCTTGGGAGGAGCACCTGCCCCTGGCGGAGTTTGCATACAACAACGGCTATCACTTGAGCATCGGCATGGCTCCCTACGAGGCTCTGTACGGACGGAGGTGTACGGCACCCTTGAGTTGGGTTGAGGTGGGGACCAAGTGGGAGGTTGGCCCCAGGTTGATCCGGCAGAGTCAGGAGGTAGTCGAGCAAATCCACAGGCGACTCCTCACTGTCAGGAGCAGACAGAAGAGCTACGCGGATAGGAGACGCAGAGAGGTGCAGTTTGAGGTTGGGGACCACGTCTTTCTTCGTGTTTCGCCCATGAAGGGCCTGCAGCGGTTTGAGGTGAGAGGGAAGCTCGCGCCGAGGTTTGTGGGGCCCTTTGAGGTCCTGGAGCGGGTTGGGCCCATTGCTTACAGGCTTGCCCTCCCTCCGCAGCTTTCTGGTGTGCACGACGTGTTCCACGTGTCCAACCTCAGGAAGTACGTAGCCGATCCCAGTCACGTACTGAGTCACGAGAGCGTCGAGGTGGGCGACGACCTGGCCTACCCCGAGCGGCCAGTGCAGATCCTTGACCGAGCCGTCCGCAATCTGAGACGAAAGCAAGTACCCCTGGTGAAGGTTTTGTGGAGGAGCCAGCGGTATGAGGAGGCTACCTGGGAGCCTAAGGCGGCAATGCGGGAGCGGTACCTGGAACTCTTCGCGGGTACGTCTTTTCGGACCGGCTTCGGTCCTCTTTGAGTTTGTTATGGTTATTATGACGTTTCTCCCGCACCCTAGTTAGCGCAAGTTTTGGGGACGAAACTTCCTTTGAGTTTGTTATATTGTTACGAACGCAGCTTCAAAATGTCTTTTAAGACGTCTGGGAGCTGGCCCAGACGTCTGAGCAGACGTCTGGAACCCCTTCCAAATGTCTGGGATTTAATTTTCTGCGGTAGGGTGGTTTTCGTCTGTGCGCTTGCGCTCACAGGCCTGCAATTCCCACTTTTTCCCTCTCACCTCCGCAGGCGCTGCTCTCTCTCTCTCTCTCCCCGTGCGGCTTTAAAAAGCCTTGCCCTCTCCCTCACTCTCATCACCTCCGCTCCTCCTTCTTCTTCCAGTGAGTGCAAGCGCGAGCGAGCAGCGGCGGCGGCAGCCGCGGCGAGTGCGGGAGGAGGTGTTGCGCGAGGGAGGAGGCGCTTGGCCGTGAGGGTTCGAGCTTGCCGGGGCTGCTAAAGCCGGCCGGCGGGGGCGCAGTGGGCATGGAGTGACGCGGGAGGTCTGCTGCAGCTTGAGCAGCAGGCGGACGAGACGCGGTGCGGCCGTGCGTCCCGGGCGGAGGGGGAGTCGCGCTCTGATTCTGGAAGTTTTTCCAGAATCAGACGTCTGGGTTTCCAACCAGACGACGGGAAAGACGTCTGGAGGACTTTCCAGACGTCTGAAAGGTAAGTTATTTTCGTACTTCCTCCTTCTCTTCGACCGTCCGTACTGAGAGCGAGGAATGGGTACGCGCAGGTTCTGAGATTCGCATCCAACGCGAATCAGACGTCTGGCAGCAGTGCCAGATGATTGGAGGGACTTCCAGACGTCCGGGGTGACCATCGGACGTCTGGGAACCAGGCCAGACGCCCCCGCAGGCTTCTGGACATCTGAGAGACTATACAGAGCAAAGGTACCATTTGACCCTCATTTTAAGATGTCTGGAAGAGGTTCCAGACGTCTGATTTTGCACTGTTTCATCGTTTTCGACCCGTTTAGGGCCCGTTCGGAGTCCGTTTTCCACGTTTCGAGTTGCGTCCTTTTCGGAATAAGATCCTCTACCTGTCTATAGTGATTAGATACTGTTTTGAGAAACTCCTTATGTTTGATCCTTGTGATAGGACCTCGTTCCATTGCAGTCTCGGGGGTTGCGGAGGCACGCGGGATTCCCGACCACGCCCCCAGTACTCCTGTTGTAACTGGTAGAGTGGCTTTTAAGTTTATTAGTATAATCTGTTAAATTATGGAACCATAATTTAACAGATTATACTAATAAACTTAAAAGCCACTCTACCAGTTACAACAGGAGTATAATTAGAACCTAGGACATTGCATGAATCCTAGGAATGAGAAACTAGAATGAATGGTAGATCCTAGGGTGTTGCATGAATCCTAGGGTTGGAAAACTAGATTGTACGATAGATCCTAGGGTATGGCATGAATCCTAGGATGGGAAAACTAGTGGAATATACGAATACTGCAGTCTTGGAAAAATGGAAAGGAACAAATAGCTGCCTGTAAATTGGTTTAACAGCTGCCTGTTATGAACAAATAAACATGATTGAGAATATGGGATGTATGAACGTGAAACTGGAAAGGTGAAACCTGAATGTGCTGAGTTAAAAGAGCTGGAGCCCTACGGGGAATTAGGAGTAGAACTCCTGGAAAGTGAATGGAATAGAATTGGGGAAGTGAGCTGGCCCTTGAGTACGGAGTACCAAGGAGAGCGACTGTCCCCCTGTTTAGTGCAAAGCGAAGCTAGCCGCCCCAGGGACCCGAGGTTAGGTCTGGCCACTTTGTACCGACTTGCTGGCCCTCGTGTACGCAGTACCGAAGAGAGCTACTAGTGTAGGGCGAGTACTAGCTACCCCACGGGTCCCGGGGTTCTACTAGCTCACCTACACCGACTTGTTAGGCCCACTGGGCAAACCAGGGTAGTCAGGCGAGGGTGCGCGGACTGTGGAGGGGCAAGGCCCCTATTTGGTTACTGTGGTGGGGTTGGACCCCTATTACTAAGAGGGCTCTACCCTGTACTGGTTCCGTGCTGTGCTTTGGGCGCACCCGTTAACGGAAACGACTGACCGCATGCCAGTGCGGGTTAGCTACCTGTGCGTTTATCGCGCATGCCGTAGTCACCGTTACGTCTGTCCGTGACCTTGGGGTGGTTGACTGAGAGTAGGATCACCACGGGGACTCTCCCGGCCAGGAGAGCACCACGTTCTACTTCTACTGTTCGGAAAAGACTGCAATCAAGATCGTTCCCACGAGGAACATTCGAGATCAAGTGAAGGATCTGAGAAATAGATAAATTGTGAAACAATAGAAAGACGTAAATAAAGAAAGAAAATAAAACAGCTACTGTACACCTTACTGCTTCTTTAGCTTAGCTGCCACTCTACTCAGCGTTTCGCTGACGTGTTACACTCGTTACTTTTCAGGACCAGGTGTTGAGCAGCCAGGGTCAACGGCTGCGGAGGACGCTGGGCCGAGTAGGGTCCAGTAGAGTTACCACTGTTCTTTTGTACCCCTTTTGTTTCCACTGTAGTGAGTAGTTTTTGTTACTCTATGTACTTTTCTTTACTCGTAGTTCTTGTTATGTTAAATGTTGTTCTACTGTTGTGGTGGTACATGCTGTAGTAGTTCTTTTTCTTACTGCTGTATTTTGTTACTGCTAGTTATACTTCATGTTGAATGTGGTTTATTTTACCGCTCTTTTGGTTACTTCCTCGTTGGACAACTAGGTCTTGGGATTAGTCGAGTCGGTCCGGTTCTCATGTTTCGTAGGGACTCGGGAATCGGGTCGTTACACACCCCATGGAAGCTTGTGAGAGATGGAAATCCGAATTCTGGGATTAAGTGGGTGTAGGAGTGTTTCCTGAATTTCTAGCCATCCATTCTTCCATCCTTTTTGCAACCAGGTCCACCTTATCCAATTTGTTGCAAATCAATTTCATGTCAAATGAATGAGAGTTTTGAATCTCGTTAGCATTTGACCAAGGTTGTTGGGATCGGTTGAAAGTATCCATGGAGGCATGATTTATCGAATTTTCGCTCATTTCCTCGAACAGGTCATATGCGCTATCTGCATTCCTGTTGAGGAAATTACCTCCGCAAGAGGCATCCACATGATTACGAAGTTGTTCGACCAAGCCATGATAAAAAATCTGCATGAGTTGCCATTTCGGCACCTCATGGTGTGGACACTTCCTCAAAAGATCTTGGAATCGCTCCCAAGCACCATGAAACAGTTCCCTTGGCTTCTGGGTGAAAGTGATAATTTCCTGTCGCAAAGCATTGGTCCATCCAATTAGGAAGAATTTCTCCAGGCAAGTCGACTTAAGAGCAGCCCATGTTTCTATTGGCCTTCCAATGGCCCAGTACCAATGTGCGACCTTATCCCTGAGAGAATGGGGGAAAAGCTTCATGATCATTTGCTCTTCATTCACATTCCAAGCTTTGGTGGTCTGAACCAGAGTGGCCAGATCCTCCAAGTGCTCGAAGGGGTCCTCCGAGCCAAGCCCATGGAAATGTTTAATCAAACTTAAGACCTGGGGCTTGATTTCTACTTCTCCGGCGGGAATCATGATGTCGGGACGTTCCCTGTAATTTGAAGTATCATAAAAATCTTTCAAGGGCCAAGCACCCTAACCATTCATCCGTTGGAACAATTGCTGCATCTGCTGCAACTCTTCCAACTGCCTCTAAATCAGCTTCTGCTGGTTCGGGGGTGGGGGAGGTGGTTGTTGATCAGCCATGGGATCTGCTTAGCTATAACTCAACCTTCGCCTCCGGGAATGATCTATAGGTTCTTCCAAGCGAGGGTTCAATGACCCCCATCTAAGCATGCATTGGAAGGAAGTCGGAAGGACGAGGGGAAAAAAATGGAACCCTGCAGCATAAAAATGCAAGCATGTCCTTAAATTAGGTAGCCTAAAGACTTATGCCTCAGAAATAAACTCCAACCACACCACGAATTTGGTGTTGTCCTTTCTCCTAAAGATGGTAAAGTTGGGTCGACAAAGTAGGGGGAGCGTGTCTCAAAGACCGCTAATTATGCCAAACCCCTACTTATGTCGTTTAACAATTGGGTCCCCTAACTTAGCACCTTTTGAAGCAAACAGACGTCACTAATTCGAAGTGCATTCAAGAGAGTACCCTGAAACGGACTTTGTCAATCCTAGGGCCAACGTCTTCTTAAATTTAGTTAGGCTTGAGAGAGTAGTGCTTTCGGAATGTGATGGGCCCTATTAATGGGTTGTGCCCTTAATAGTTCGTTTGAAAATGCGTGAATGTGCACAACCAAGAGTTTTCAAGCAAGATTATTTAGGATGAAGTGAATTTTAGGATTCAAATCTTGCTTAGTAGCTTTTAGGATTGGAGTTTGTGAACCAACTTGAGTCAGCTCGACCTTCGAGCCAACACTTCTAGGAACCTTATGGGTTCCAAACTAAGGCCTTTGATCCCAGTTTTTCTGATCCTTCTTACCCTTCATCCTCATCCTATGAGGATGTTTATGCTGTACAAGAGAATGCTAGGTCCAACCCTTACTCGAACTCCTATAATCATGGTTGGAAAAATCACCCCAACTTTTCTTGGAAAGATTAGGGGCAGCAAACCCAATATCGACCCAACAACTATGTACCGTAAAAACCAATGGATAAGGGTCATGTATATACTCAGCTACCCCTAAATCAGGTTAATCAACCCATGTAGAATGCCCAACAACCCGTCGAGCAAGTTGATTTAAACCTAAAGATGGTAGAAATGTAAGGGTCAATGCTCTAGCTCATGCAACAAATGAAAACTTCGTTGAACACCTTGCAATCCGGACTTGGTGCAAATAATCGACAACCCGGATCTCTACCATCATAGCATGTACCAAACCCAAGGAATGTGCAAAACCGAGGCGTTGGGCCTCAAGGGTTTGGTAATAGTGGGGAGCCGCATGCTCAGGCTCATGCTATCTATCAGGCTACCCCAGTCCCTCCCGAAGCTAACCAAGTTCCTACCATAATTAACCGGGAGTCTCCTGTTTTGCCCAACCCTCCCAAAGGCACTAACCCACAACACTTTACTACTGCAAATACCATCACCTTGAGGAGTGGTAGTAGATACAAGGGTCCCACCCAAACCTATGTCAATACCATTAAGGCCCATAATAAGAACTCTAGACTCCCAACTAAAAATGCAATCAACAAAACATTAGAGTCTGATTCAGGAGTATGTTATTGTTGTATGGGCAAATAGAAAAAGCCGAAGGTGAAATTGGTGGAGATGATGTCCTTACTTCAGGCTTTCAAATTGATAATCATTTTACTCCTCGTGACTATTAGATCAACCCCCGCCTACACCAAAGCTTTACTGAATTCATATAAAGAGAAGCATAGAGCAGAATCTGAAAACACTAGGAGAGTAGTCTTGTCTGACAACACAAGCACACAAATCTTAAACAAGCTACCCTCTAAGAAGCAAGACCCGGGAGTCCCGTTGATTTCCTGGACAATAGGAAACATTACTTCTGACCGGGCTCTCCTCAACTTGGGTGCTTCCATTAATGTGATCCCTACCTCACTACATAGGAAACTGGGTCTAGGCCACCTGAAACACACTGACATAACCTTGCAATTGGCCGATAGATCTATTACAAAACCAAGGGGTCTCTTGGAAGATGTTTTAGTCAAGGTTAATGATTTGCATTACCTTGTTGATTTCATGGTCCTTGACATGGAAGCACCAAAATAGCTCAACCACACCCTGATTATTTTGGGAAGACCTTTCTTGGCCACTGATGAGAACCTCATCATGAGTCCTAACTAGCTCATTTTGACCTAAGAAAGAGAATAAAAGCTCCTACATAACCTAAAGAAGGGCCTAATTCAAGGAATTAATGTTCTAAGAAGAAAATATGAAACAAAGGTTAAAACTATAATTTTACCATTGTAGTAAATAAACGGGATTTCTCAGAGGCAAAACATAGGTCAAATGGTCTTAATAAGATAAAAAGTTGGTTGATTCAGTCAGAAATGGGTTCATGTGCAATCTAGGAATTAAATAACATCTTGTAACCCTAAAACAGACTCACATAATTCAACAAGGTTCTGGTCAGGATAAAAATCAACTAAACTCTCTAAAATTCATGTGAAAATATCCCCTAGGGTTTAGAACCTTCAATTTGGCATTTGGAACTTATTTTGACCTAGATTGGAGTCCTAGCTCATTATTTGACCTAATTTGGGTTTTTATGTAAAATATCCAATCAAACATGATCAAACCTAAAATCCAAGTTCACCATTGGATTCCTTAGGTCCAAATTAGGTTTTTACCAAAATTTGGAATTAAGGGGAGGTCATCTTGACCTACTTTGCAAAATAGTCCACCTAATTACATTTTTGACCCCTATCTTTTAAAAATCATTGCACAGACCCCCCTAACTTCCTCACCACTCTTACAATCAGGTCCCTCCACCATTAAAGCGGAGGAATCCTACTCTGACGAGGAATGGAGGTGGATTACTCCCTAATTTGTCAGAAATCTCCTCCCAGATTTGGAAGGGAGATTCTTTGAGGAATTCCCTTCCATCTGAGCATGGTACCAATCTCTTATTCGCACCCAATCTCTCATGCGAACGCATGAGAGATTTGGGTCTCCAATTGTTTCCATCTCCGTTGAGGTCTTTTGTGCTTGTAAGCTTGTCTTCCAAGCATAAGAGCCCCTGCCAGTGCCTATATAAGGTCCACCACGTCCGGCCGCATCTCTTTAGCTTGACTTAGCCGGAGACCCTTCTCCTCCGGCCAGGTGTCCAGCGAGCTCCGACAAGTCCTCCTCCTCTTTCTCATCGCTCTGCCACAATACCAGTGGCAGAGCCATCTTCGTCTCTTCCTCTGTGCCGTGCAATACCCGCGCGTGTGCTCCAGCCCCTTCGTCGTCGACGCTCTCCCTCCACTGGACATCTTCTTCTCAGGCGGCGGCAGGTACGGCCAGTCACCTCCTCTCTCCCTTCGTCCACTTAGCTAGGTTATAAATATTCCCCTTTCTCCACTCTTCATTTCCCCTCTCTTAATTTCTACTTTCGACCCCTCGACAACGGCAGACCACCACCACCTTCTCCATCTCTGGCCAACCACCAGCGAAGGCGCTCCCACTGCTCCACACCTCCACACGCCTCGCCGGACACCTCATTACCTCCGCCATCACCCACTGATCACCTTCCATCCTTCCACTAACCTCCATCACCTCCCTAACCGTCCACCGAACACACCCATAAACACGGCCACAGGGCGACCTAGGCACGCACTCCCAGGCCGCCCCGCGGCCAGCCACCCACCGTCTCGCCTTCGCCAAGACATGGCGAAGCTCCTCATGTGTTTTAATGGGGCCGCAAGGCTATATTCGTGAACTTCAGGTTGACCCCCCGTTCCACCATTGAAGCAGAAGGAAGGAGCTTGCAAGCAGCGCTCCAGGCCGCATCCACCCAGGTGCTGCACTCCAGGAGGTGCGGGTTGGACTTGAGTATACACCCAGCCAGGCAATTGGCCTTGAGAGAGATCGCAGCAGTAGCAATTGAAGAAGGCCTCCTGCGGGTGTGCGCAAAGAAGCGGGTGGGACTTTTAGTCCCACCTTGTGAACGCAAGAGCACGGTGTGTAGGATAAATTGGATATGTGTTTCTATCTCTTTGCCTCTAGTACACGGGGTGGGGTCCCTCACTCATGTACACCCACCTCGTCCGCGACCTATGCCCCGTGGATCTGGAGTGACCGACCGATTAGCCTTGCACTCCTCGCGCACTACACCATGCCAGTGTGCCTGGACCAGGGCATGCGAAACCTGACCGGATTACCCAGCTCTGGGAGAGCGAACCGAAGAGAGAAATAGAGAGAGTGACGTAGGGGAGGGTAGGGGTAGGTGTTGCTTCGCTATGTGCAAGGAAAAGAAAGAAGGAAGAGGAGCTAAGGCGCAGCCGCAGTGAAGGAAGAAGAAGGAAGGAAGCTAAAGGCAGGAGCGGCTAAGGAGAAAAACTAAGGAAGGAAGAGCCAAAGCTTAAGGTGCAGCCGTAGTGAAGGAAGAAGAGGTGCGGCTGAAGAAGGAAGCCAAGGGCAGAGGCTGAAGAAAAGGAGAAGAAAAGGCAGCAAGGAAGAAAGAGAAAGCAAAGAGGGTGCGGCAAAGAAGAGAAGTCAGAAGAGAAGAAGGAAAGACAAGGCAGAGGAAGAAGAAGGAGAAAGGCACTGTGCAAGAGAAGAAAGAGAAAGAAGAAAGGCAAGGCTAAAGCAAAGAAAGGAGATGCAAAGAAAGACAAGGCAGAAGAAGAAGACAAGGAAGAAGAAGCACTGTAGCATAGGTGCGGCTAAAGAAAAGAAAGGCAAAGGCAGAAGATCCAAAGAAAAAAGAAGGAAGAAAGAAATCAAGGGCCGAGAAAGCTAAGTCAGAGAGGGAAGAAAGAGAAGAACCAAAGAGGAAGAAAGAAGAACGGTAGAAGACAGAGGAAAAGAAGAGAAGCAGAAAGGAGAAGGCAGAAAGAGAAGAAAGAGAGCCAAAGAAGAGAGAGAAGCATATCTTTTAAGACGTCTTATTATAGAATCAGACGTCCAATTCTTTTGTTGGCTACATTTTAATTCATAAACTCTTGCATGATATTCTGAATTAGATTTTGAGTAGATTTAAGTGTTCAAATTACATTATTGAGATTAGTGAATAGATTCTACTTGCTCCCTGTGTTCGACCTTAGATACTTAGGTTTTCGAGTAATAAAATTCTTATTTGTTTTCGAGGCGATTTCATCTATACTACAACGCACATCTTTTAAAACCACAATCTCGCCCTCGTTAACAGCCACCGCCAAGGCAAGGGTTGATTGTGAATCGGGAGATAGAGAAATCACCTCAGGGAATAAAACAAGTCGATTTAATATTTTTGAGGTCTCAAAGAAGGATAAAATTAAGTGCGGTTTGATGGAGGAGCTTGGCAGAATAGAGGAGGTAATGGCCATACACATATTAGACAACCCCTTAATGGCTAACCCAACCCAAACTCAGGAAGAAAATCACAAGGTTACAGGAATAATTGAGGACAATGAAGACATGCAACCAACTGTGGCAAACCGAGATGAGGAAAATATTCATGAAATTGGGAATCTATTGGAAGATTCACATGATCAAGTTAAAACCCACCAATGTCCTCATCCTGAATTTTTAGAGTTTGAGGTTCAATTAATGGGTGAAAATCACGAAGATTAGAATGATTGGATCAAGCACCTAGATTTTGAGGATGTAATTGAACTTTAGGGAGAAACTCTTGAAAAACTTAGTATTCTAGAGTACACACACATTACAAACCCCCAACACATCACAAAACCCTCATCATCCTTTTTTACCCAACCATTGCACAAATCCTACACCCACCCAAACCTCCTCTATATGAAATCAACAAAACTCCTATTGGAGATCATTTGGGCTCTCCTTGCATCACCAGCTTGCCACTTTCATTGATCATCTTTTTGGCAAGCTTACTTTCACTCTCCGAGACTCATATTTGCGGGCCCGGAAATTTTGTTCTTGCAGCCTCAATATTTATAATTTTTGTTTGAGGACTGTGCCTAGCTGAAGGCACTAAATTCAGCACATGTATAAGCTGTTTTGGAGCTAATCGAAGTTTCACGAAATTCAGGTGATATTCTTCCTATTTTTCCTTCCTTTATGCTTTTATTTTTCAATGAGAACATCGCATTAGCTAAGCATGGGGGGGTAGATACTTTGTGGTTTGATTATTTTGTCAGCCCGTAACAGTAATTTCCTATTTTTTTTATAAAAAAAAATTAGAATTAGGAGAAGAGAACTAGGCATTAGGAGTTATTAACTTTCGAAAACGTTACTTTAGGATCTCAACACATAGACTCTTCATGTGTTCGGGCTTAATCAGCCCGAGTGTCTACTAAAATGTGGACTTGGTCTTGAGTCCTTGCCAAGTTAATTTTATTGTAATTTGGTAAATAAATTGAGGTGATAAGTACACGACTTATCAACTTGCCCTCTAATTTGACGGGGCTTTAAGTTTAAACATCTACACACTAGTTGCACTAACTCACTTTTCGGTGATTTTTACGGAAATTAGGTAGCTAATGAACTTTCTAGGGTAGTTTGGCTGGCCATTGGCTGGTTGCCCAGAGCCTTGCTACATGACCATACTCATTCTACTGCCTTTAGGTAAATCTTAGATCAGGAAAGCCACTTAGAAAAAGAAAAAAATGATACCCAAAAATAAAAAGAATATACAAAAATAGAAAAAGGAGAAAAATAAAAATAGAAAAATAAACCATACTTCACCGCACGAGTATGGCTGGCAAATTGTCATGGGTAACAGCTCATTGGCTGGTTATCCAGAGCCCAGCTTACAAAAATGCACAAATAATTCCCAAAACACTTAAGGATGAAGCGAGGAAGTAGAATAAAATCAGGAGATATATACAGGGTGCGCCCTAGTGTTAATCCCACAAAAAATAAAAAAAAGTAGGGAGAAAGCTACTGATCGGAAAGATAAACCTTTAGGCAAAAACTCTTAAGGTAACCTAGGGTCGTAGAAACTTGAAGTCCATTTTAACGGTCACCTAGTGAGTCTATCACCTTTCACAAGATGCTTAGAACTTAAAATTCTTTTCGAGTCTTGGGTGGGTTGGGTAGCCATAGAAAGCTGCCCCACAACCTTAAACTAAAAAATCCAAAAAAATCATAAAATAAGAAAGTAGAAAAAAATGTGTACCTTCCCTTTTCAAATAAGGCGAGGACTTGGGCGGTCTTCATTTTAACAGACACTTGGGCACTGTTGGGTCTTCGTAGTTTAAGCCCTTAGTCAAAATTTCCTACTGTTAATAAACAACTAATGCCTTAAGCAATCGAGCCCTAATTTCATTTTTATGCATAGCATATGGTTTAATTTTGCTAGGGACTAGCAAAAGATAGGCGTGGGGTATGATGTAGACACATCTATTTAGTCTAAAATGTCTATTTATGCATGTTTCTAAGCTTAGATATGCATTCCATAGTATAAATATTGCATAGTACACATCATTCTGCATTTAGAATAGTTTGTATAAAGTTTAGGTTAATTCGTGACCTTTTGTGTTCAGGAGAAAAGGAGATTTATTTTGGGCCTCGAATTGACGATCCGACCATACGGATCTAATCAGGACGATGACCGGAGTCCAATGCCTTCGAAATTGTCTTGATTGAAGTTCCGTAGCACATTATGTAGTCCGAGGAAGATTAAAGGCCAAGGGGCAAGGTGGCACCAACTAGAACCTCAGATGATAAATCCGACCACACGGATGGATCCGGATTAACAATCGCAGCCCAATGACGTGAAAATCGATCCAATTCGACGTCCATGGCGTCATCTACAAAGCGTAGTAGATGGACGGCACAGATGATGCCATGTGGCATCATCTGGACCACCCACAGCCACCCAAGGATCATCGCTGCTCTCCTTCTCTAGCCGGTCATCAGATCTGGGCCATTAGATCTTGATCCAACGGCCATGGGCATGTGACCATCAATATGTCTGCTAGACAAACCGCAGCTTTGGCGCAACGGTGAAGACAAGTGCTCCCAAACCACGGGGGCGAGTTTAAGTTGCGGTAGGTGGAGGAATCTCATGAGCATGGGTGCAATCGAATTGCGTCCGTTGGATGGCCATCAAGCGGTGGAGAGGGCAGCGACATGGCACAACCAAACCCGCGTGATTAGCACGCACACAATCACGTGCCGACTGACGCCTAATCTAATGCACCATCGAGCGTACGATCTTAGCTCGCAATCCCCGCGCCATCTCAGCCGTCCGCTTCTGATCCAACGGCTGCCAATGGTCCTTGCTTGATCCAGCTGTGAGCGCATGGGCGTGAGCATTGGCCAGCAACCTTCAGTGACATTTGAGGGGGATCTTCAGTGACGCATTTGATGTTGCTATAGCCCATGGATGGATTTCTTCCTCTCCTTCACTATAAAAGGACCTACACCCCTCCATCCATCTTCATCCCTTCCTATTCTCTCCTCACCTACTCTAGAGCTTAAAACACACTTTGAGCTTGTGTCCTAACCCTTTGGGATGCTCCACTATAGCAAAGAAAAATTATTTTCCACCCTCTCATCACCATTCGTGGAGCTCTCATCAGCCATCTTCTCAACCCCATTCCAGGAAGCAGATCACGCCGTGACGCCACTTGTCCTTCCCTCATCTTCCGGTGCCGTTCTCCTTCCTCCAACTCCTTAACATCTTCGTCTGGGCCACATCAACGCAGCTTCGTCCTCCGAGCAGGCGACAAAGAGGATTTCTCTCACCCCCTTTCCCTTTTACTACTTTCATGGTGTAGAAGCATTTGTAATAAACATTTGTCAAGCATTTATCTAGAAGTAGTTTTTTTATTCTCTCTCTTCCTTCATACTTAGAAAGTAGAATAGTTCCTTCCTGCTTTCTAGAATAGCTTAGTATAAATAATATTCCTACTTGTTCCCACACTATCATAAAATGCCAAGGAAATAGCAAATACAGAATACCAAAAAGAAACAAAGTGAAATGCGGATTTCAAGAAACAATCGTCGCCTCTCCGTGTTCGACCCAGGACTCCCTTTTGAGTTTCGGTATAATCTTATTTAATAGCGAGTTTTGCGACTGCGACGATGGGTTTCCCGAAACCCTAACTTTTATTCGTGAAAACCCACTCATCATCTAGTAGCCACCAAGCGTCATCCCCTCGTCGGGAAACCGTCTCGGGAGAATCTTCCCATCTCCTCTCTCTTTTATTTTGCGTATTTGCTTTTATTGTAATTTGTTGTTTAGTTGTAATAAACATCATTTTATTCTAATAGATCATATTTTTATCTCTCTCTCTCTCTCTCACTTTTTTTGTCTTTTAAGTAGAGTAGTTAATTTTCTAACCTAATTTTTTACCTCTCTAAAAATACAAAAAAAATTACAAAAGTCAAAAATTCCCAAAAATAAATAAACCAATGCAAATTTTAAAAAAAATCAAACGTTGCCTTCCTTCGTTCGACCCGGGACTCACCATCCTGATTATAAATATTATTTGATATGTCAAATTTTTCTATGAAAACACGAGGATGTAAGTTTCTCTCTAGAAACCCTAAAACTAATTTCTTCACACGAATTTTCTCGACGATCATTTTGAAACCATTATCGGGGAGGCAATGAAATTTTATTTGTTTATCCTCATTATTCTGCACTTATTTTCTAACCTCTCTTCTCTCTAATCTACTATCTTACAGGTACCCAACCAAGGAGAGTGATGTACCATTTGGATTGCTTGTTAATTAAGGTTAATTATTGCATTGTAATTTAGTGTCACAATCCAGACAGAAGTCATTTATTTATATACAATATTTACTAGTTTTATTCTAGGTCGTTCACTAGGAGTCAATTATTGATATATATCACTCTTCATTATCAAAAAATTATCTTTTATTCCAAAAATGTTAAGTTTATTTACAAATGAATGAAAGAATCAAAGAATAAATTAATCTAAATCATGTACGAGAATGAATAAATTGTGCTAATGGCAATGCCTCAAACATATAAACAAGTAGAAAGACATTAAAAACTAATATAAACTAATCTAGGTTAGTTATGTACAATCCTAAGTAAAGCCTTAATATAGGCACAAAAAGACTATCTATACTAACATATACTATATACTAGACTGACATATATAAATATATACACTACCATCTATAAACGTCACTAAAAGTTCTTAAAAACATTTATATACAAAAATAAGGCAGAACTAACATATATAGTATCTAATATATATACTCTTTATACGTATATACTATACTTACACACATATAACACACATACACACAACACACACATACACAACACTCAACACTTAGCCACACTATACAGCTAACACAACACTCGGTCACTAACACTTAACATATATACAACACTTAGCCAAATTTGTCCTTAACTCAACCCAACTAATACTCTCCAACCTAGAAAATTTGTTTAATTGGCAAGCCCAACCCTTCACAAAATCAGTGACCCACTAGGAGTGACTCAACCACTACTAAACTTGGGCCCTAGATTTTATTAGTGTATTTTTGTATAGTTTTGGGCCAATACCGACCCACACAAACTGACCCGACCTAGCCGAACCAACCAGGATCCTAGTCTTTCTTCTCTCTTCTCTCTCTCGCTAATGGTCATAGGTTTATCTCGGCTATGGGATTCGACCTCGTAACTATGACAGCATGACTTCTGACACGGTTGGTTTTGTAATGCTGTGGGTGGGCATTCTTTCATTTCCGATGTGGTGCTTTAGAAAGCGCCCAAATGTGGCACCTCAATGTGGATTAAGATCGATTTAAGGCTTAATTAAGGTGATAATTACTTAATTAATTTACAATTAGATTATATGTATAGGTAGTCTATACATAGGGCTACTTATTTGTATAGTTTATTTACAATAATTAAATTTATAAATATATTTAAAAATTCGTTAAAGTTAGTGAAAAATACACATTGATTTTAACTTTAATTCATTAATTAAAGTGTAAATTAATAAATTAATGATACAATTGACCTATAAATTAGTTGATTTACATTATTAACTTATTATTATAGATTTTTAATTTATTTTTATTGATTTATTTCTAATTATACACATTTAAATACACGATTTATACATATATACATATATATACATTATAAGTATTGTTCTACAGGTTAAATAAGCTATAAATATACTGAAAATACTTTAAACTATAATATACAACTATACAACATAATATTTCAATATTTTATTAATTTACTAATTTAAATTATATTAACTTACTAATATACCTAATTAACTTATAAATATAATTATATACAATATATAGATAAATAAATAAATATAGGGATACATTACTGTACATTATAATTACTTTAAGTTATATCTATAGTTATAAATACAATTATAAATATATACATAGCTATTTATAAATACTTATGTACATATAGCATAAATAAAGAAATACGTAATTATATAATAATAACATATACTATATAACTCAATATAAATATCTAATTAAGTAAATAGAATAGGTATGTAAGTTATATACATACTTTATGTAAAGATAAGATACTATATACAATTAAGTTAGTATTATTTACAAGTATAAATACTATATATATATAGGTATTTTTATGGTATTTTTGAAGTTTTTTAGTTTTTTATTTTCTTTTTGTATTTGATAGAGATAGGGGAACAAAGAAGAAAGGGAGAATGACTCTTTTTGTATTTTTATGTGTTTGTTCTTTTATTTCTAAATCAGAGAAGTCTAGGACTATTACTAGTATGTTCTCCCAACTAACAAGCTTGAATCCTAAATCTAAACTCACACACACACCTAAAATACATCCTAATCTTACTCAAGACACCTTTATTTTATTTATTTACATTTATTTTTTATTTTTCATACTAGTTACAATTTATTCAAAATGAGGCTCAAATGAATGTGAAATAATGAAACCAAAATCCTTAAACTCAGATTCAAGTGCTAGAAAAGAAGATATACACTTAGAATGCTTCAAGATATCATATAGATCAGATTCAAGCATGCAAACATGATTTAAACATTAAATTCCACAAGATTGCTCAATTTGAATAGTTTACAACCATCAAAGCTAATGGCAAAGAATTGAAATCAAGTTCTACAAGTTCTTGATGTCAAATTTAAACAAAATATTATACATGTATGCTTATTATACCCCATTCTAGCATTACAATCTATCAGACTATTCAATAGACTTTAAAACCCACTCAGAACCCGTTAATTCCATCTCATCCAGTTCAGTCCACTGCAGCAGCTAAGTTGTTGCTGCTGTCAGAAAATGAATCAAACCTTCTCAGGCCTGATTTGTGTATTCCAAAGCCTGCTTGGACATCTGGAAATGCTTCCAAATGCATCTCATGCCAATAATCCCTAGTAAAACTCAGATTTCCAGAAATCCTTCAAAAGTCACGATCAAATGCTCATTCAATTCAACTTAGACAGAGCAGTTGTTTCTCCTACTGTCATAAAATTTTAGATCAACTTTAAAACTTTCACACATCAGTAAAATCACTCCATTACTTTCCTAAACATTAGAACTCATTTTAGAGTTTGTTTAGAGCATCAGAAATTGATTTGGAACCTCAGGTCTCCCAAATAGAATTGAAGTCTAAGGTATGAAACCAAAACTCCCGAACCAAATTTAAATCCATTAAAATACTCCCTAAATCATCAAAAACATAGATGGAGTCATCTAGAAACTCATATAAATCAATTCAAACCCTCAAAGGCATCTGAAACCCTAGATTAATCTCCTCCTTACACTATAGGCAGCGTTAAGAGAGGAAATTAAAATAGGTCTTCAAATCATGTTAAAAACACATTCAGACCTCCATTAAAACATCACAATCCTCATTCAATCTCTAAACCGAAGACTAAAATAATTTTGACTTCCAATAATAATGTCACCCTTCGGGGCTGTATATATGGATTTGCCCTAATGAATTGATCATTTAAACATTCTACACACCATTGATTGGTGTTCAGGGTGTTTAGGTGATCTTAGGAAACTAGTTAGGTCATAGCTATCTCCTCTAACCAGTGTCATTGATTTTTCCTTGGCCACACTACCCACGCAGTGAGCAAAATAGTAACACAAGTTAAAATTGGGCGCAGGCTCAATGTGCGATGAAACTCAAATCCAATTCGCTCAACCCTTTCGCCACTACTCAAATCAAACACATATAAACCCAATTCTCTCAATTAGAATCAATTAAAACCAAATTGAATCCTCAATCTATAGATCAAGCATGAAAACTAAATCCAAGAAAATCGAGAGAAATGCATTCAATCCAAATCATGAGGACGGCTCTTATGATCTGATGGAGTGAAATGGGAGAACCCTCCAATGAATTTGAGCACAATACAGATCTAAAAGCTGGAAAACTTTAGATCCAAGTCAACTCTGATGCATGAAGTGGTCAATCTATTAAAACATTGAATAAAATAGTAGAACATGTTAGTTCAACTACTCATATATAATATTTTGATGATTTTACAAAATGAAGAAAATGATATAAAAAAAAAAATAAGCATAGCATATTGTTTCTCTCTGTAATAACATAATTGCAGGTTTCATAAAGTTTTCCAAGACGGGAGATTAAAAGCATGAAGACAAGTAGCATAAGTATTAGGTCATAGGCTTTTTCATGTAAACTTTTAAATGTTGTAATTTTCATTTTATTTGAGTCTAGAAATGTTGTAAAGAGCCCCCAAACATAACCTATAAATAGCTAACTTAGGCTCTCTACACTTAGGATAAATTAGAAACAAAAACCTAACACTAAGACTCTTATTAGACGTCTAGAATAATTGTTAGACGTCTGATTTTCCACTTTAAGACATCTGACAAGTGTCTCAGACATCTAACTTCCTATAGTTCTGCCTTCATAAACATCAGTCGAAGCACTCCTTTATTAGATGTCTATAACCTCATCCAGACGTCTGATGCTTTACCTAGACGTCTTCAGACTAACCGTTAGACTAAGCACCTATCTTCGTTCTACGGATAACAGGCAAAAATGTATTTTCAGACGTCTGGGCATGCTTCCAAACGTCTACTTTTGGACCGTTGCCCATGTATTTCTGTGCATATCTCATTACGAACATAAGAACTTTTGTCAAAAATCGTAGCGAAGTCTTTTTTGGTTTCCAGACGTCTGGTGATTCCTTCAGACGTCCATAATGACGTCTGATTCTTTAAATCTAGAACCCTATTTGGATCTAATCAAAACAGGAACAAATTCACCCTTTATTAGATGTCCAATAAACTAATCAGACATCTTACGTGAAAATATCAGATGTCATTCTTTCGATCCAATGAACTCAGTTCAAGATGGACTATAGTATTAGACAACCAAAATTGTAATCAGACATCTTATAAGACGTCTGACCTTAAAATTAGATATCTGATATTGCTGTCAGACTCATCATTACCCTGATTTGTGATGGATTTCATCCTAATCTCTTGGGATTTGTCTCCAACGGCTAGGAGAACTCTCCCAAGTGTTCTTGAAGGTTGCAAACTTGCCTATATATAGACTGCAACTCCTCTTAGGCAAAACACACCCCTTGAGATTCAATTCCCTTAGAAAAATCACTTGCTCACTACTTTAAGCTTCACCTTGCCCTTGTGCTGTGCTAACACTCTGATCAATAGGCAAATCCATACTCCCTGCTCACTCCGTTCTGCAAATCCTCAATGAGTTCTTTTTATGCTTAGTAGATAAGAAAGTAATTAAAGTATTGGGGTGCTCTATAGGTGTTGCTTTACTTCTTATTTTTGTACTTTGGCTATCCGGCCTGTCAGGTCCCCGTCTCTTCATTTTGAAGGGAGAAACCTCCGTTTAGGGATCGGAGGTGGGTTTGTAATTGAGGTATACTACCCTCGTTTAAGTAGTGTGGTTAGTAGATTGATCACCTTGTGATCAAAAAAACTAAGTTAAGGGATTGGCTTAGGTGGTGGTTTTCACGCATCTTGGGTTTCCACCTAAAAATCTGGTGCCACCTTTTGTGATTGAATTTTTTGTATTACAATATTATATAATTTCACTATTCACCCCCCCTCTAATGCAATTTCAGAACATGATCGTGAGATGAAGAGGGAGCTTAGTGGATCGAGATGAAAAAGTGGATTCATCTCCTCTAATCTGAATTGATCAGAGAATGTGGATTGGTGAGGATCTACACTACTCTATTCTACTTCTAATCTAAAATGATTAAGCATGAAATTCTAATCTAAAATAACTATTCTAACTAGAAAAATAATAAATCTATCTAGAAAATCATTAAAACTAACCTACGAAAGTAATTTAAATCCTAATCTAATTAGACGAAAGGGGACCTCTAGGTTGTAGTTGGTCACTGCAACGATGAAATGGGGGAGACCTCCAGCGAAATGAATGGGATCCATAGATCCATAGCGGGTTGCTGTGGCGACGACGTAGGTAGGAAGTGTGGTCGTTGTCACTGGACATAGAAGGGGAGACTAGAGCTGGAGGGGTGGAAGAAGGGATCAACTCTGGGGGCAGGGAGCTAATAGCCTTGCACAAGTGAGTGTGGAGGTGCATTTATACGTAGGGGAGCTTGTATGACCTAGGATCAAGGGTGTGAATCAAAGGGCATCAATGGCTAAGGAATGATGCTAAAGCGCACCTGCTTGACTAGGATGAACCTTAGTCGTAGGATGAGATCTAGAAAAGAGTTGGCAGCTTTTTGCACCGACTCCAGAAGGCTAGAGCAAGATCTGTCGTTGGATCAAGAAGAAGAGAATGGACGGCTCTCATTGGTTGAGTTCATCATGTTCTTCAAGAGAGACCACCAGGTCTTTTGGACATTTTGCACAATAAGCCCAAGGTGTGGACTGGTAGAAGAATTGCTAGGAAACCCATTAGTGGTTAGAATGTATACAGATAGATCCCTGAAGGCTTGCCAAATGGTTCCTAGTGAGTTGTTGAGTGAATTAAATGTGAAGAGATGAATATAAAGGAAGGACCTAAATGTAAAACTCCAAATACAAGGTCCTAATGAGCTTAGAATGCAATGAAGTTTTTATGGCATATAAATTGAACATATTAGAATATAATCCCATAATTGATTTATGAATTTGTGCTCATTTGGTGTTAAATTTGGCATTTAGATCATCTGTTTACATATTTAAATATAGAATCTCTCAAAATTGACCTAACTATGCATTTTTAGCACATATTTGATGTTTAGGTCATTTTCCTTAATTTCCATACTTAACTCATTTCTTGTGTTAATTTGATAGTGTCTATCCTAGATTCTAGCTTAACTTAGGCATTTTAGCTATGATGAATCACACCTCATCAAAGAGCCAAAGCGGTAGATTGGTGCCGGTAGATGATCTATAAGTGCCCTCACACTCCCCCAACCATTAGATTCGCTTCACCACATAGATAACTCAAATACAAACCAACTTAGGAGCTCGCATAAACCCTAGGTTAGACGTGGTTGTTTGTTTGTCACCTCCACCCACTCATCTCACCCACTCTCATATATAAAGAAAAAATGCAAAAGAAAATTTTCTCTTCTGATTGTGGGACCTGATCTAAAATATACACACTATATATACCCACAAACTTGAGATGCACAACCTCTTTGATTTTATTACTCAGTCGGGATTCCGACCTTTGGAACTGGTACACTCGAAACACACACATAATTGAGGAGAAATTAGAATAGGTTAACAACTTTTGTGTGCCTAAATCAGTGGTGCAATAGGCCAATTGTCTAATTTGTTTGTGCCCACCACTTAACGTAAAACATATTTATCTAGTAGCTTGACTCTTAGGATTCAATTTCTAGGGATGAACTAGGCCTGCATTTTATTTTTTATTTTCAAAGGAATATACTCATACCCATGATTTCAAAACTTGGTTTGCCTCACAGAACCTGATTAAATATACCTAAAATTGAATCCTAAAAGCTACTAAGTAAGATTTGAACCTTAAAATCCATCTCATCCTTAATAATCTTGCTTGAAAACTCTTAGTTATGCACATACACATATTTTAAACTAATCATTGAGGGTACAACCCAATAAGGGCTCAGCACATTCCAAAAGCACTACCATCCAAGGCCTCAATTAAAATTGAGTAGACATTGGCCCTAGGATTCATTGAGTCCGTTTCAGGGTATTCTCTAGACTACATTATGAATTAATGATGTCTGCATTTTCTAGAAGGTGCTAAGTTGGGGAGCTTGATTGTCAAATGACTTAAGCGAGTAGTTTTGGCATAATTAGCGACTTTCAGGATACGCTCCCCCTGCTACGCCAGCCCAACTTAATTAGCTTTTGGATTAAGGACAATACAAAATTCATTTTGTGGTTAGAGTTTATCTCTGGTGCATAGGTCTTTAGGCTACCCAACTTAAGGATAGGCCTATATTTTTTGTGCTACAGAGCTTCAATTTCCCATCCTTCTAACTTCCTTCTAATGCATGCTTAGAAGGATGTCATTGAATCCTAAATTGGAAGGATCGTTAGACCATTTATGGAGGCATAGGTTAAGCTACAATCAAGCATATCCCATGGTTGATCAACCATCACCTCCCTTGCCTCCGAACTAGCAGAAGCTGATTCAGAGACACTTGGACCAATTGCGACAGATGCAAGAATGGTTCCAACGAATGAATGGCCAGGGCGCTTGGCCCTTGAAGGATTTCTATGATCCTTCAAACTATGGGGATCATCTCGATGTTATAATCCCTACTAGTGACATAGAGATCAAGCCCAAGTGTTAAGCCTGATCGATTACTTTCATGGGCTTGGCTCCAAAGACCCATGCATTCTAGCACTTGGAGGATCTGACCACTTTGGTTCAGACCACCAAAGCTAGGAATGTGGACGAGAAGCAGATGATCGCAAGGATTTTCCCTTACTCAGGGATAAGGCTGCACATTGGTACCACATAATTGGAAGGCTGATAACTACATGGACTGATCTTAAATTAGCCTTCCTGAAGAAATTCTTCCTAGTTGGGTGTACCAATGTTCTACGATGGGCGATTACCACTTTCGCCCAACGGCTAGGGAAACCGATTATGGTGCCTAGGAGTGATTCCAGAACTTATTGCGGAGGTGTTCACACCACGATGTGCCAAAATGGAAACTCGTGCAAATATTCTATCATGAATTGACGAATCAACTTCGTAATCATGTGGACGCTTCCTGCGAAGGCAATTTCCTCAACAAGGATGCAGATAGTGCATACGACTTGTTTGAGGAAATGAGCAAGAACTCTATAAACATGCCTCCATGGAAACTTTTAACCGATCCAAACAACCCAAATCAAATGGTAATGAGGTTCAGGATTCTCATACATTTGATATGGAATTGATTTGAAATAAGCTAGATAAGGTGGATCTGGTTGCAAAAGGAATGGAAGAGTGGATGACTGGAAACTCTAGAAACAGTTCTAGATCCACTCAATCCCAAAGCTTGAGATTCTGTTCATCACAAGCTCCCACAGGACGGGTGTTTGTCAATCAACCCGAGTTGGCTCAACCAATGAGCCAACACTTCTCAGAACTCCAAGGGTTCCAAATTGGGGCCTTTGATCCCAATTTATCTGATCCTTCTTTCTCGCCATCCTCACCCTATGAGGATGTGCATGCTGTATAGGAGAATGCTAAGTCCAACCCGTATTCTAACACTTATAACTCGGGTTGGAGGAACCACCCTAACTTCTCCTGGAAAAATCAAGGGCAGCAGACCCAAACGCGACCAAGCAACTATGCATTGCAGAGACTTATGGATCAAGGTCATGTATATACACAACTACCCCTAAGTCAGGTCAATTAGCCATCTTGGAATACCCAATGACTCGCAAGGTGGGTTGATTTGAACCGACAGATGGTAAAAATGCAAGGATCTATGCTCCAGCTTATGAAACTGATGAAAACTGTAGTTTCCCTACCAGGAGGGGGTGACGTAATATATTGCGGAAATAAAATGTAAAGCAATCTCACAAAATTCAAACACACAAGGTACACAATTATTTTTAGGTAGAAACCCAAATCTGGTGAAAACCACCACCTAACCCTCTCGAGTTAGGATTTTCTGATCAACCAAGTTGATCAAATCCACTAAACGAATCACTTAAACGAGGGTGATTCAACCTCAATTACAACCATGCTACAAGTGCGAGGGTAGCGTTCCTCAACCCCTTCTCTCCACGAGAAGGATTTTGTCCCACGAAGGAGACGGGAATTCGCAAAGCGAATACCCAACCAAATAACAAAAATAAAATAACAAATATAGTCCTATAGAGCCAACAAAGATTTAAACCTGCTTCTATAGGAATTAGGAAACTCCCCTTTGCAAGGAGTGCGTCGAATCGATGACGCGGGTGCGTGAGCCACGGGACGGCGCAACATTGCACACGTGAGCTATGGCAGGAGAGCGGGTGCGCAAAGGCTTGATGCTCTCAAGATGTAGAACCTGAGCTTGAAGAGCAAGAGCTTCTTTTTGGATACAAAAGAGTGGAAATGCTTGTTCTTGGTGTGTCTAGGTGTATCTAGGTGTGCAAGAGGTTCCTCTCTATTTATAGAGGCCTTAGGAAGGCTTTGGAAAGCTTCCATAGCCGTTGGGAGCAAAACCCAAGAGAATCAGGCCGAAATCAGGAACAATGATTGCACTGACAAGGTTATCAGATGTCTGATCCTGATATCAGACGTCTGGAAGATCACTTTAAGACGTCTGAAAATAATATCAGATGTCTGATTATAGGCGAGTTTCTTCCTGACTTGAATCAGATCTAAACAGGGTTCCAGTGCAAGTCTATCAGACGACATACAGGACGTCTGGCACTATGTATGGACGTCTGGAAACCTACTTTTTCGTGGGAATGGATTTCCAAGAGTTCCAACGGCTAGAAAATCTCTAAGAAGAGATTTTGGGTCAGCCGAGGCAAAACGGTCATCTATCAGACGTCTGGAAAGTCTTAAGGACGTCTAATAAGGCTCTAACGGTCATATCCTCCAGTGTTTGTTAAGCCAGCCAACGGTCCACTAATTGGACGTCTGGCAAGTCCATCAGACGTCTTCTAAGACGTCTGGACTAAGGTCTGGACGTCTGATTTCATCAGACAGAGCTAACAAGTCCAGCCTAAATGTTATCAGACGTCTGAATCAGCAGTCAGACGTCTTAAAACACATTATCAAACGTCTGATTTAGGAATTAGACGTCTGGAAAAGCTGTTTGAACCCTATATTGATTTTCTAAGTTTTCTACAGAAAACCTAAGTATCCTAGGGTTGTGCTGGTGTTCCAAGGACTACTGTAAGGGTACTTTGAGGCTCTTTAACATGAATCTAAGTAACAAAAATAAAGAGTAACAAAAGAAACGAAAAATACAAAGAGTACAAGAGAAGGAAATCTATCATATTCTTCATCTCCTTCCTTCTTCAAGCCATCGCTCCTCGCGAATCTCCTCTGTTCTCCATCAAGCTCCTCCAATCCGTCCTGGATGCGAGCTCGAACTCTGTCTAATCACGTCTCCATTTGCAATTGACCTGAAATCTAAGACTCCAAGTGCAAATGTTAAATGACACATGTTTTGTTATCATCAAAACAAACGATCGTGGTGCTCTAGCACCAACAAAAACCTCATTGGACATCTTGCAATCCAAGCTAATTGATAATAACCGATAGCCCAGATCTCTACCATCTCAGTTGCACGCAAGGAGGTGTTGTGGATTAGGATTCAAACCCACGCCTCAAGTTTGAGAGTGGTGCTCGTTCACCGTTGTGCTACACTCCGCAAGGAGAGATCTCGTCCATCAGATCTTGATCCAATGGTCGAGTTGCTGCATTCATTTGGCGGTGGCCCGGCGACATGGCATGGATTCAACCGTTGGATGAAGATCCAACCGTTGACAATGTATGAGGCCACTCCCTTTGAAGTTGTGAAGGCACAATAGTGGGGACAGCGTAGCTCAATCATTGCCATTGGATGAGAATCCAACGGTTGAGATAAAAAGGACATAGATGAGAGAGCTTATGTGGGTATTGTGGGCGGCTGAGGTGGTTCCACTCACCACGTGGTGCCACCGTGGCCATCCATCTTTTAGTGTTTGTAGAGGGTGCTATGGATGTCTGATTGGGCGATTTCGAAGGTGTTGGACTGTGATCATCACCCTAATCCCATCCATACGGCTTGATTTATTGTATGAAGCCCATATGCATGTTGCCCTTTTCCCTGGTTATCATAAAAGATAAATTACTATACAATTTACACGAATTAATCTAAATGTGAGACGATGACTATTATGCAATATTTATAATTCTAAGTTTAATTAGTTCACTTAAGAACTTGCATAATAGCCATTTTATGCTAAATAAATCGATATCTATCAATAACAAAGGCATGTGTTAAAGCAATGTAAAACATAAAAACGTGAGTTTCCATTTCTACAACTTCAATTATGTTAACGCTATTCAACAAGTTTAAAAAAATGTGCGAATCATTAACATGAATTGACGCGGCCATGTGTTCTCTTTTTTTTGGATTTTTGTTTTGCTTTTTCGCTAATCGAAACTAACCTAAGTGATGTGGAACCCGATAACAATAATGTGATATGTGACATGGGTCAATCGTTGGTGCATGAGATGCATGAGATGTGGAAAGGGGGTGGGCGTGAATCATGTGGTTGTGGTGATTATCGAGGTTATTATGAAAATAAGAATTTGCAATTTTTTTTTGTTGATTTTTGAATATGAAAGCGATGAAACCTAATCTAAATGGATGGTGATGGGCCTGACTATGGTGGTGGTGCAAGGTAGACGGCCACTCTACCTTAAGGGTAGGGATGGCGCATGGTGATGGAGATGGAGATGGAGATTGCACAATCAAATCTCAAAAATCGAAATTATATATTATCACAAGCACATAATCAAACATATAAAATCTATTCATTGCATCACGATCATCATAAATGTTCACAGAATCACAAATAGAGGAAAGCTTCATAACATGAACATAAAGATTCTAATCTATTAAAAATCCACCAAACTGGGATATGCTCCTAAGAGCCTTCAACAATGGAGGGTGGTGGTGGCTAGACCAAGGCCAAGATGGCCATCTACACACCACACACAAGAAGGTAGCACGCCAAAGTGTTTACCACACGAAGTTGATGTTTTAAAAGATGCATTGCAGTATAGTTGAAATCACACGAAAATAAATACAATTATAGCTCGAATTTAAAGTCCGAGGTCGAACACAAGGAGAAAATAGGAATTCACATGCTAATCTTAATCAAAATATAAATGAGCACAAGAAATCAAGCTAATAATGATAATCAATGAATAATATCTACTCAAAATTGATCTTTAATGCAAAACATGAGTATATTAAGTGTTTTAATGAGGCAAAAAGATGTCTAAGACAAAATAATGGTGATTTAAATCACCAATTATTAGCTTAGATACATATATATACTAATTACTCAATAATCTAAATAAATGAACAGTATCAACCACTTTAAATCCACGCAAGCTTAGTGCACAGTGCACTATGTCAGAGGCAATCAGATGACAAGGCTCCAGATCAAACGGCTTAAACGCTCAGATGCTACAGTGCAAAGGCACTGTCCTCAACCCTTCTTCTTCTTTGATTTTCCACTTCCTTCTTTTCTTTAGCTTTCAGCAACCTTCTCCTTTTCTCCTCCTCTTTAGCCTTCCTTCTTCACGCACAAGGGAACCTGAGCCTCTCAATGATTAAGTGTTGATCTCATGCACAAGAGAGAAAAACCTCCCCTTCCCCGCTCTCTCTCTTTCTCTCTTTCCTTCCTCTTCTCTTTTGGATATCCAGGATGTGGATCGGGTAATCAGGGATCCGGATGACTGGGGCTACCGGGTGTGGAGGTAGTCGAGGTGTGCGGGTATGGTGAGGAGGGATCCGACCCCTCGTGTGCTTGGGCGATAAAGCTTAAGCACAAAATCAATTTAAGCGCGTGCGGGTATCTCTCATCTACCAATGTGGGACTAATCCCGTAGCTCTTTTCTCACGTGAACTACAGGCGATTGTCTCTCTAATTGAAGCTACTACTGGTGTTGGTTTTCCAACTGATGCTCCAGCTGGGAACGCGAATGTGATCTGTGTCTCTTGCAAGTGAGACCAGGCCGTGAGCTCACTGAAGGATTGCAAGCGAGGGCAGAGATGACAGCAACGACAAATAGCGACGGTGAGAACCCTGAAAACATGAATACAACCTTGCGGCCAAGTTAAACTACTTCAGAAGCTTCGCTAAGTGTTGGCGAATGTGATGGTGGCAGTTTCGTGGTCAGTGGAGGTTCGTGGTGGTCGGACGGTGACGGAAAGGAAGCGTGAAGGTGGGTTTGTTCAGGGGGTCGCATGAGTAGATGAGAAGGTGAATAAAGATGGGGGTTTTGATGGGCATGATGAGGCAAAGGTGTAGAGGGTTTCGGCAAGGTGTGTGGTGCAGTGGAATGATGGGAAGCCCTCGCCGGAGTGGTGGCCGAAGCGGAGGAAGATGAAGGGTGAACGTCGACGTTGAGGGATGTTTTTGGGATTTTTGGATAAGAGAATTAACCTAAGGAATTAAAAGAACCTAACAACCTACTTTAATTGACGAAAGGGACGGAGAGGCGTTGGCCAATCAAAGCCGGTGCTTTGGCTGGCCACCGTTGGAGGAAGATGAGGAAGATTGCTACGCTTCCAATTTGGTTGTTGGTGGTGCAGATGAGAGAGATCGAGAGGGCTGCCGAAGCATAGGTCAGAGCCGGTCGTGGGAGAGGAAGAAGAGGGATTTGTGGCCTTAAACCTAGCTAAGGAGGTAAGGTTTGCCCTGGACGTGCTTTTATAGGCCCTAAGGAGGAGTTTTAAGCTTGGAAACAAGCTTGTAACTCCATGATTTTTGTAAGTATGACATGCGAATTTTAGGAGTTCACATAAGCTTTTGGACGGATTTGGAAGGTTTTGAACAAGCTCAAATGGAAGAGGTCTCAAGATCCTCCCTTCCAATTTTGGTAGGGATTGGCTTTGAAATCAGGGAGTTCGTCCTGATTGAAGGTCGCCGGTTGATGGGTTTAGGAGTTGAAGGTGGCGGGAACCTGTTGGTGAAGAAGATGATGAAGTTAGGGAGGTATTTGTAAGGATTTTGAAAGTTAGGGGCATGTGTGTGAGAGAAAAGAGTCAGACTAGACTAAAATGCAAACTTGGTTAAGATGATCTCTTACTTGGACTAAATTTTGGTACAAACCTAATTTGAACCAAGGAATCTGATGGTGAAGTCAGATTTAGGTTTTGACTAAGTTTGATTAGGTAATTGCGTAGAAACCTAAATTAGGATAATTGTCAGTCTAAGACTCTATTTTAGGCCAAATTGGGTTCCAATGGTCAAATCAAGGGTACCAAACCTTAGAGAATATTTTTATATGATTTTTGGAAGGTTTAGGTGAATTTTATCCTGACCAGAACCTCAGTTAATTAAGCAGGTCTATTTTTAGGGTTTCAAATGTCATTTAATTCACGAAACGCAAGAAAACCAGTTTATGTTTGCATGAACCCACCTATTAGATATTTATGAACATTAGAGCTTTAATTAACCTCTGAGAAACCCTATGATTACTCTACAATTAGGATATTCTATTAAAATTGTAGTTTTACCCTTATTTTCATGTTTCTCTCAGAATGGATATGCAGTAAATTATGGTCTTCTACCGGTTATGTTGGAGCATTTATTTGTGGATTCTGACTACTTATAGCTAGATATGGCTAATGATTACATTATCATCACCAAGGTCTAGGAAGAACCTAGGCATGCAAGAAGAGAGAAAAAAAATGAAGAAAGATCTACTTGCTACTAGAATAAAAATAAATAAAAGTAGACAGTACTAAAACTTGAATAGGGGGCACCAATGGGGCTTCCCTAAGGAAGAGGTTAGTGTCCTTGGATGGTGAAGGGGGGTAGTGGTGGTGGCCAGCCACCAAGGGAGGGTGGTCGGCCTTGGAGGGTGGAGGGAGAAGGCTTGAAGATGGCGTGTTAATGGCGGAAGGAGGAGGAGGAAGAAGCTAATGCTAGCCATTCAAGAGGGGTTTTTATGGTAGGGGAAAAGGATAAGGTGGGTCATCAAAGTAGTGGCCAAAAGAGAGGATAAGGTGGTTCTTGGTTGCCACGTTTGGGGGGATTTGGTAGGGGTTTGCGTGGACTATTCTTGGGTAGGTTTAGGTGTGTGTTTTGTAGGTTTAAGTTGTAGGATTTGGTTCTATTTAGGTTGGGTTAGCCTAAGGTCTAATACGTTGAGTATATATAATTAGGTGGGTTCAAGGCTAATTGGGTGTGTGTATTCAATTCGGTTAAGGTGATCCTAATAGGTTAAGGCTAGGTCTAATTAGGTCATAAGTGAGTCTAATCAGGTTTCAATGAACCTAATTAAACTTGCATGGGTTGAGATGTGTTTAATTAGGCTTTAGGTGAACCTAATTAAGATTAGGTGCACCCAATCAAGTGGTGGTGCATCCAATTGGGTTATGGTTAGGTTTAATCAGACTTAGTGAGTCTAATTAAACATGGTAGGGTTGGGATTGATCCAATTGGGTTCTATGTGAACCTAATTGGAATTGGGTGCACCCAATCAAGTAGTGATGCACCTGATTGGATGTGGATGAGTCTATTGGGTTTAGGTTGGGTCTGATTAGGGTTAAGTGAGCCTAATCAACTTAGGGTTTTTCCAATCAGGCTCTACTAGACTCAATTGACTGATGGCTGACCCAATTGACTCAAACCAAGTAAATTAAGTGAGGTATGAACCTAAATAGGTTTCTAGGTTGAGGATTGGGTATTGGATAGGTGGGTTAAGGTTATGGATAGTAGGATAGGATTAGGGATAGGATAGATAGGCACATGGACAATGTTATCCATGTTTTAGGCTTTTGAGCTCATATATCCTAATAGGGAGGTGGTTTATGGATAGGTGTTGGGATAAAGTTATTGATGGAATCGCCATCATTCTCTATAACTCACCCAATTTAGCTAAGTTCTAAGGTAAAATTGATTTAAATAACACATAAAAGGGTATGACATATCAGAAAGAGAAATCATCAGACTAAACTGAAAAAGGATAGCAAAATAGGTTAGACTAGCCAATGTAGGTTTCTATTGAAATCATGCTATTAAAAAGAATAAATAAACCCTATTTTTGGTTCAACTTAAGCTTGGGAAAATTCTATTGAAAATATTGCGAATTAAACCTTCTAAGAATTATAGATGAATATTTTGTAAAGTTTAATATGAACAGACAAGTCAAAGGAGCCAATTTAACCTAAAATAGTGACCTAGGTGAATAATCAATGACAGATGAGTTTGAATAAGAAGTTTACCAACCAAATGATTTCAAAACTCAAAATTAAGTTGACCACAAGATTCCCTAGATCCTAATTGAGCTCCCATAAAATGTTGGATCCAATTTGACAATGTCCTCACCTACTTTGCCTTTAGGTCCCTAAATTCCTAAAAATGCTTGCAAGTAGGTCCAATTTCATTACACCTAGGTCCTCTTCTTGCAAACTGGTCCCCAGCGTTGTCTTCCTCCTTCAGCAGCCTACGGTCCATTGACCCAGCTGTTCGACGACTTTCCAACGCCATTTGCACCGCTTTGAGCACCGACTGAGCTCGACCTCTGAGGTGAAGTTGTTCATCGTTCTGCTCCGTGTCGATCGACGTACGTCTCACCGGCTATCGTCGTTGTAACAACCTGCATTCTCCGGACAAAAAACAAGCGTGAAGATGCGAGTTATTGCAAGGACTTCTCACTACCTCCTGCAACTAATTCACGTGCGGCCAAGGCTCTATAAAGCCTCACGATGCTCCTCCGAGTCTATTCATCTAGAACCAAGTGCCTACACCTTCGTATTCTCTTCTTCCAAGAATTGTCATTACCAGACCTTGAGGCTTTCTTCTTCCCTTTGCTCTGTTGTGTCTCACCATCAAACAACGTCGCAGCCGTTTTAGCCCTTCCCTCGCCGAGCTTCTTAGCCTAGAAGCTGGATCTCTACCCCTCTTCGTTGGCCTCAATCTCCTCTCCGATTCGTCGCCAATGGCCTGTCATCACCACCAGTCTCCGCCTCTCCTTCTTTACAATTAGGTTAGGGCTTTTCTTCTCCTTCCTTCCCTCTACCTTTTCATCTCTCCAATTTTAACTTTCACACTCGTTTGATCCATCACCGACCACCATCTTTAAGGGCTCCGACGAGCTTGTTCGTCGCATCACTGAGCCCCTTCGCACAGCACATAGAAATAGGGAAGAGCTTCAGGGATCTTCCCTGAAGCTTCTGGACCAATCTAGGATCGAGAGGTCCATTTTACTGTGCATAGGTACCCACCGGAGCTACCCTTCGTCCTGGCCTCTAGTCGCAGTCCTCTGACCATCTCCAACAACACCTCACCGCACCATCCAGTGCCCTAACTAGAGAGGAACCTCGCCACTCAAAAGCACGCCACCAGCAGCAATTGATCCACTGGTGCGTCAAGGTAATCCAACGGCTGGTGCGCCCGAATTGAAGAACACCGTGCTTGCAGAAGGAACAAAGCCAGGGACATAGTCCCACATCATTGATGGGAACACCATCATGAGCCATAACTAGCTCAATTTAGTTATTATCAAGGAGGAAATGCTCCTACATAACTGCCAGAGAGCCATAATTCATTGCATAATTATTCTGAGAGAAAGACAGGAAACCAGGGCTAAAACTATAATTTTACCATCATATCTTGAATGCAGAACAGCCACGAATTTTCCCAGGGGGTAATTAAGGGTCAAATGGTTTTAAAAATCTAGCAAGTGAGTTAATATAAGCATAAAAGCATTTTCGCGTGTTGAGAATTAAATAACTTCTAAAACCCTAAAAACATATCCACTTAATTAAATGAGGTTTTGGTCAGGATAAAATTTCCTTAAATAATTTAAAATTTATAGAAAAATATTCTCTAAAGTTTAGCACTTTCAATATGACCATTAGAACCCATCTTGACCCAAAATAGAGTTTCAGACTAATATTTACCCTAATTTAGATTTGTGCATAAATTACCCAGTCAAACTTTGTCAAAACAAAAATCCAACTTCACCATTGGATTCCTTAGGTCCAAACTAGGTTTGTACCAAAATTTGGGCCCAATCTGAGATCATCTTGACCAAGTTTGCATTTTGGTCCAGTTAGACTCTTTTTATCTCATTCAGATCCTTAATTTTTTGAATTCCCTACAAATGACCCCTAACTTTATCATCGTCTTTACAAAAAGGACCCTATCGCCATGAATCCTATTCCTATAAACTACGATGACCTAAATTTGGCATATGACCAAGTTCTCAGATTGAGCCCAAATTTTGGTACAAACCTAATTTGGACCTAAGAAATTTAATGGTGAAGTTGGATTTTGGGTTTGACCACGTTTGACTGGGCAATGTATGCAAAAACCCAATTTGGGGTAAATATTTGTCTGAGACCCTATTCTAGGTCAAAATAGGTTCCAATGGCCAAATTGAAGATTATAAACCCTAGAGAATATTTTTCTATGATTGTTAGAGGGTTTAGGTGAATTTTATCCTGACCAGAACCTTGTTAAATCAAGTGGGTCTATTTTAGGGTTACAAAAAGTTATTTAATTCTCAGAATTCACTTGAACCCTTTTCTGTTTGAACCAACCCACTTTTTATCATGTTAAGACCATTTGACGTGTCTTTAGCTCATGAGAAAACCTGTTGTTGTACTGCAATGGTAAAATTGCAGTTTTACCCCTTGTTTCTTACTTTTATCTCAGAATGATTATTCAGTGAATTAGGACCTCCAATTGGTTATGTAAGAGCTTTTGTTCTCTTCTTTGGGTCAAAATGAGCTAGTTAGGGCTCATGATGGTGTTCCCATCATACCCTCATGCCTAGCTTTTGCTAGTCCCTTAGCAAAATTTTAAGGTTTTAACCTCGATTCTAGACCATGAGTTTCTTGATGTTCACAAACTATGATGTGTGCCTCTTTTTTTGTAGACTAGGTCAAAATGCCGATAGAAAGCCTAGAGGTACTCAAGTACCTACCAAGATCCAGACCTGACCAACTTTAGCCTTGGTCCGCCGCGAAGGTTTTTAAGGCCTACAGGAACTTTCCTAAGGTTCGTTGGACTCCATGGTTATAGCACCCATGCTTCTAACATATTTTAGCTTTAGTTCAGTTTGCAGTACGTTTTTGTAAGAGAGAGACAGAGGATTTTCTTTGTTTGGAGATTTTTCTCTCTCTTTTCTTTTTATTTCTAGCTTCTGATTGGCTTCTCAACACGGTCTATATCGGATTCCTGGTCCCCATCATCACTCCTCGAAGGGTCCCTGGCAATCGATGCTTCGTAATAGCACCGTCCATGGCAACCCCCAGAACCCTAGCTTTCGAGATTTCGAGATAATTCCGCCCATGGTGTTCTGTAGCCAAATCCAGACCCTGGCAATTGACATTTTGTGATAATTCCGCCCATGGCATCTGAACCAGCACAGGGTGCTTACATGCCCCTAGGAGGATATGTAAATATCCTAGGAGACAAGTACCGAGGAGACGATATGTTATTGCACATCTTCGAGGGGAATTTCCCGCCTCTCTGCGCTGGGAACTTGTCCAAATCAACTTGTGTTGATCGGCTGCTCCAAATCTAGGTGACCTTTTCAGAACAATTAAACACTTTTGCGTGATTTTGAAACTTATGCACACTAAACCAGACTGTGTGTGGATTGGGGTGCTTAGGTTACCGAGTCCTGCAAATCAGAGGTCAGTTAACGAGGCCGAATACTCCTTAAGCCTTGACCTAATACTCAAGCTTCGCATTTTCCCAAACCTCCTGAGGACTATTCAGATCTAAGCGAATACTTGAATTTTTAAGCCTAGGAGTCTAGCCCAAGAGGCCTAAGATCAACGTTCCTACTAATCTCTTTTGTGTATCATTAGCACTTTTTCCTTTCATTTTCTTTTTCTTGGTATGGTCTAGAACTTAGTTAATCCCTTAATTTCTTACTAATGACTATCTCTTCTTTTCATTTTGTGCTCCTTTTTTGACACTTTTCACTTTTCCCCTTTTTCTCCTTATGATTTGTATGGCCTCAAAATTTTCTCTCCCCTTAGAATTTTTTATTCTTTTCGAAGAATTTTTTCATTTTTTTGGTGTTTTTGGAATATGAGATTTTTTTTTTTTTGAGAACCCTTCTGAACTTTTGATTTTTGTATGTTTGCACTTTACCACCCCCCAATGCCTAAGTTTTGCAATGTCCTCATTGTAAACGGAGGGTGTGAAATAGTGTTGGGTTCAGAAATTTAGAACAGGATTTATTGGGCGAGCGAACGGGTCGGGAATGACTGTTGCATACGATTTCAAGCTCTAGTACGTGCACCAGCGGTGGGATCGACTGTTCTGAGAAAATCAAACTCAGAGTGCAATAGACGTGAAGTACAGAAGGATAATCAAAATGATCTCGGGTTTTTGGGATGACGAGTTACCTCCCATTAAGCGTTAAATTCAATGCCTTCAGCCGAGCGGGAAATGGTATGGAGAGGGAGTGGTCAAATCAGTTAAGTTTTGTAGCACAAGCACCTTGATCAAGAGCCTGGTTAGTCCAACTAAGTGCTTATTCAGATAACAGGCTGATGATGCAACCCAAACCCAATCAATCTGGTGGGTTGATAAATGTAGATCCAGAGATGTGGACCCCACCATATACGATGGAGCTCGGAATGATGTGGAAGTGTGAACCCAGGGTTTAGCTAAGTCAAATCAGCCTGGTCAGAGTAGGGATCCGTAAAATAATCAGTGGATAATGCAGAAACCCTACAGGAGTGATCAGAGAATGATGGAGCATGGTTTGCAGTCTGATCAATGTCCAAAACCCAATAGAGATGTGGAGGTGAATCTTCTGCAATCAGCTCAGTAAGAGGGGAATCAAAATGGAAATTGAGTCCGGTTGTGGGTCAGGGTTGAAAACCGGTTTGGATGGGTTCTTTATATGCAGAGGAGGTGGCTTCAATAAGAATTGTGTATGAGGGCTCCTCTACAAAGGAATTATAGGTGGGTTCATTTAGAGAGTCCTCATAGTAGCCAACATATTCAAAAGTGAATGCCTGAAGAGTGTTTATAGGCTGAGAAAAATCTGTGTCAAGAAAAGATTCGAATTTTGGGTTGCAATCACTCTTGGCATTTTCTGGTTTCAATTCCTAAGGATCGAAAAGAAATGATTCCATCGAATTGGAACGTGAATTTAAATCAATGATCTCGGGATCAGGGACCTTAGAGTCGGAGTCGGAGAATGAATCATGTGAGCTGAGGTCGTAGATTGGCTTGTCGTAGTCAGGAAACAAAGGTTCTCCGAAATCATGATAAGATTTGAAATCATCGGAGAAATTGCGAAAATCAAGTTCTGAGTTTGATTCGAGATCAGAGGTTCCACCATAGAATAAATCACAAGATGTAGACTCAGCAACCTGACTTGGTTCTAGCCTATTCTTCGATTCTGAGCTTACAACAGTGTCCTTATAGGGTCTAGGCTTAGGTTTTTGGCTTGTGGGGAAGACCCAATCAAAACCCCACTCTTATAACTCCTCAGTTTCTGTATCGTAGATTGGCGTCACTTCCGAGAAATCAATCTGTATCTCTAAGGATGTTGGAGAGGGATATTCATCAAACAAAGGCCCAGAATCATAATCTTAATTTAAACTTTGATCGTCGTCATATGGGGCCTTGTAATCTTCCCAATAAGTTTCAAATCCAGATTCTTGGCTGAGGATGTGGGTTGGATTACTAGAATCTAGGTCAGGATTACCTTCGAGGGTCACCTTATCAAAATAAGAGGCAGGAATTATACCCTCGAGAGGTTCTATTCTAATTTCATCATTATAGGAGTCTCGAAATTCTATGCTTGGTGACCCAAGATTTTGGTTTTCTAGGGTTGGCTCAAAATCGTGTTCTCCTGCAATTGGGACTTCCCAACCTAATTCAAGATCAGGCATGTTATATTCCGTCTAGGTTGGGAATCCACAACAACCTTGTGCCTCAAACCCGGGATTTGGAAAATCAGATTGGTCCTCAATGCTGTTCCAAGATGTTTCATGAACTGTTTGGGGCATGTACGGGTATTTCTGATCGATAACTTGTTTCATCAATGTCATCATCTCTTCCCATTTTTCAAGAACATGTTGGTGTTGTTCCAAAAGTACATGATTTGTCATGCATTTGAGGTATTCAAAGTTATGCAATTTTTCTATCTCAATGTATCCTATTATGAGAATGTCTCGGATTGATCCCTTTGTTGCTTCTATTAATAACAATTGGGCATAGTTTATGATGAAGGTTGTTGTTGTTGGTACACTAACTTGAATGTCTTCTACTCGTTTTGAGGTTTTGTATTCAATCTCATTAAATTCAAGGGCATCCTCAATCATTCTATCTTTCATGGATCTTTGTGATTCAGGTTTCTTGAATGGTTTTCCTAAGTAACCAGGCTACATATTTGAATCAGATGGTGGAATCAAGATGTAGAATCAGAATTCAAGTCTTAGAATGAAGTGATTAGATCTGAATAGAGACTCCCACCAGAAAATCTATGTGTGTGCTCTAACTAGAAGGGATGAGGGACTGGATGTGTTGTTGACCCGATCAAGGCTCCCAAAGATTTTTGGATGACTATAGAGGTTCGGGGCGGATGATACCCCTGGATTAGAAAGCCATCCACTTGAGAATTACCTGGGTAGCCAGAGAGGGAGACTCCTGCAAAGACCCTTACATGGTAGAGCGCCCCCATGGGTTACAGGGTTTCCCCCACCCAACCTCTCTTGTCACTGATGCTCCAAGTAGACCAAAATGGGGACTTTGACCTCTTAAGTCTACCAGTTTTATTTAAGAGCAAAGATGTTTAAGATTTCACTTGAACTTTAGATGTATTGAGTGCAAAAGTGACCTAATTTCAAGGTTGGTTGACCCCCAACTTCACCTATTTGTCCTTTGAGAAGTTTTAGGTCCTTTCTTTTAGGATTCAAGTGAGATTAAGAGCCTGAATTTTAGGGTTTTCTTGAATAAGTCTCTTCAACCAAGGCTTAGGCACACCTCTTTTTGGAGAGTTGATTCTTGCTTATGAAGGTGTGTCTCTAAAATCCAAAATTGAAATCCTTAATTTGGCTCTAATTTTGGTCCAATTTAGTTGCCAAAATATGGTATATAGGGCTCAATCAAGAAGGTGGTAGCCCTAGTTACCTTAAATGGGTGCACAAATTAATATTTGTTGTTGAAATCCAATCAGGCAACTTTAGTGAATTAGCTAGAGACGGAAAGCAAGTAGTCCTAGTTGATTTTATCTTGTTTTTTCCTTTTCAGAATGAGGGGCTTAAGAGAAAGGGACTAATCAGAAATTACCTGCCCCAGGTGTGTTTGCTGTGTGATTGTCTTCCTTTGAATCTTCTCCCCTGAAATAATCACACAAAAGAGATATATCAAGTTAGTACCAAATCAACAATTGTAATCAAGATTTCTAAATCGCTCGTTGCTCCCCAGCAATGACGCCAAAATGTTAACAAGGCAAAATCAGGTTTTAAAATAAAGCGTTGTAATATAGTTGAAATCGCTTTGAAAACAAATAGACTTTATTACTCGAAGTTTAAGTCCGAGGTTGAACACAAGGAGCAAATTAGGGTTTAGAAATCAAGAGCACAACTTGAGAAATTAAATATTATATGCAATAAAAACTAGAGTTATAATGCAAAAAGATAAATGTAAACACAAAATATCAATGTATGTGAGTAAGCACAAAAATTGGACGTCTGATTTGTGAATCGGACGCCTTAAAATATGGATGCTACAGTGCTTGGTTCTCTGATTTCTCTTCTCTATCTCTAGTTGCTCTCTTTTTTCTTCTTTCTTTCACTTCTTCCGATTTCATGCCTTAACCTTTTTATTTTCCTCTGCCTTCTTCTTTTGCCTTTTCCTTCCATCAGTTCCTTCTTTCTCTTTCTTTGACAGCTCCTTCTACCTTCAATCTTTTCTCTTTCTTCTCTTCAGCTCCTGCCTCTTCAACTCTTTCTTCTTTAGCCTTGTCTTCTCCTTCCTTAGCTTCCTCTTTGGCCTCCCCCTTCTTCTTCCTTGGCTTCAACCCTTGGCTCCTTCTTCTCCTTTCCTGCAGAGCAAAACCTACCCCTACCCGCGTGTGCTCTCTTCTGCCCTTTCACTCTTTGGTCTGCTCTCCCAGAGCCACTTTCTCGGGTAATCGGGTCAGGTACGTGCCCGGGACCAAGCCCACTAGCGTGTGGTGGTGGGCGAGGTGTGCTGGGTTGGATAAACAGGTCAAGCCAGGTCCACGGAGGCAAGGTCACGAACGAGGCGGGTGAAGGGTGAGTGGGACCTCGCCCCGTGGTACTAAGGCGATAAGGCCTATGCAGTTTTTCCTCTTATGCAGGTGTGGTGCGCCAATAGCTTCCGATGTAGGACTAACTTCCCACCTTCCATTTGTGAGTGTATGCAGAGGTAGCATGCTCAATTGCAACTGTTGCGAAGGTTGTCGACTCCAATCAAGGGACTGAGTGTGTGCGCGAGGGAAGTCCACGCACCTGGGATTGTTGGCCTGGAGCAAGCAAACCCTGGAGAGAGCTTGCAAGTAAGCTTCTTGCTGTTTGCCAATGGCGGCAACCCTCCGGACCTACAATCACGTAAACGACCTCGCGGCCACGTCAGAATGCTCAGGAGGCTTCGCCGAGGCACAACGAGTATACTGTGGGGGTCGGCGTGGCGTGGGACTGCTTTAGTGCGCGTGCCTAGGGCAACCTGTGGCCATGGGTGTGTTCGGGGGCCCTTGTGGGTGAGTGATAGCGTGTATGGAGTGAGGGGTTATGTTCAGTGAGGTGTTGCGGAGCTTATGGGGTGGTTAGCGAGGTGGATGGAGGTGCGGAGCGACGGGGATGCCTCGCCAGAGGTCTGGCTGGAGGTGGAGAAGGTGAGGGTGATCGGTGGCATCGAGGGGTATTTTCGAGAAATAAAGAGGGGAAACGAGAGTAGGAGGGAGAGAGAAGTTAACTGACTTAACTTAATGACAAAGGGGCTAGGAGAGGCGTCTGGACTGGTGCGACCGACGCTGGAGACGAAGATCTCTGTAGATGAGGCGGCGACGAAGATGAGGGCAGAGGCAACGTCAGGGCTGGTATGGCCGACGCAGATGAACGAGAGGAAGGCAACCCAACCACTGGTATTGTGGTTGGGCGACGAGAGAAAGAGGACAGAGTTGCTGGAGCTTGTGGAGATGTTGTAGCCACGAGGAGAGACGAATTGAGGGTGGACCAGCCCAATTCCAAGCTGAGGAGATGCGGAATGAGTTAAGGTTTCTTAAATAGGTCCTGGAGGTTGGGTTAGTGCTTGGAAGTTAAGCTTCCAAGCACGGCAAGTTCGTTGGAGTTGGAAGCTCAAAAAGACCCAAATCTCTCATGCGTTCGCATGAGAGATTAGGTACAAATTAGGGCTCAATGATGGGTTCATTCTGGAGGAGATTACTCAGAGAATCTCCCTTCCAATTTTAAAGGGGATTCTCTGAAAGATCTGGGAGAACTTGCCCTTGCAATCTTGCCGGAGTAGGATTCCATCCGCTATAATAGCGGAGGGACCTAATTGCAAAGAACGAAGAAGAAAATAGGGGGGTTTCTGCAGAGGTTTTCGAAATATAAGGGTGGAAATGTAATTGGGCTGGACTTATTTGCAAAGTGGGTCAAGATGAATTCCTCTTAGTTCCAAACTTTGGTACAAACCTAATTTGGATCTAAGGAATCCAATGGAGAAGTTGGATTTTGGGTTTGACTACATTTGACTGAGCAATTTACTTAAAAACTTAATTTAGGGTAAATATTTATTTGAGACCCCATTCTAGGTCAAAATAGGTTCCAATGGCCAAATTAAAGGTTATAAACCCTAGAGAATATTTATCTATGATTTTTAGAGGGTTTAGGTGAATTTTATCCTAACTAGACCTTATTAAATCAAGTGGGTCTGTTTTAGGGTTACAAGAAGTCATTTAATTCTCAGAATTCATTTGAACCCTTTTCTGTTTGAATCAACCCACTTTTTATCTTGTTAAGACCATTTGACCTGTGTTTAGCTCATGAGAAAACCCGTTGTTGTACTGCAATGGTAAAATTATAATTTTACCCCTTGTTTCTTGCTTTTATCTCAGAATGATTATTCAGTGAGTTAGGACCTCCAGTTGGTTATGTAGGAGCTTTTGTTCTCTTCTTTGGGTCAAAATAAGCTAGTTAGGGCTCATGATGGTGTTCCCATCAGTGAATTTGATTTCCAAACTCCCTATTCCTAGATTGGTTAAGGACATCTTATCCTTTCTAGGGCACGTCGATTTTTACCGTCGATTCATTCCCAATTTCTCGAAAATCGTTCGCCCCCTAACTAATCTTCTATCGAAGGATGTCACCTTCGAAATCACCGAGGAATGCACTCAAGCATTTGAGATCCTACGTGATCGAGTTACCCAAGCAACTATCCTGTAGTCCCCTGATCGGTCTCAACCCTTTGAGATCATGTGCGATGTATCTGATTATGCTGTGGTCATCTACTACGCTAGCAAGACACTTGACGAGGCTCAGCGTAACTACACAGTTACTGAGAAAGAGCTGCTAGCCAAAGAATTTACCTTGGAGAAATCCAGATCATATCTTTTGTGGTCCCGTGTTATCATATACTCGAATCACATTGCAGTGAGGCACCTCCTCGTGAAGAAGAACGCGAAACCTCGACTAATCCGCTGGATCTTGTTGCAAGAATTTAATCTCGAGATTTGCGATAAAGCGGAAAAGAAGAATGTGGTAGCTGACCACTTATCCCGCCTTCCTTCTGACAATATCGACCCTTCCGAACCCATCACAGAACACTTTCCCGATGAGCACCTCCTGACTATTAGTACGAGACTTCCTTGGTTTGCTGATTTGGTGAATTACCTAGCATCACATCATATCCCATCCGATTGGCCGAAGGCCAAGAAAGGCAAATTGCTTTCTGATGCCAAGTACTACATCTGGGAAGACCCATACCTCTTTCGCATTGGTGCTGATCAGATTATAAGATGGTTCGTTCCAGAAGTGGAAATTCAGGACATTTTATCATTCTGCTATGACTACGCTTGCGGCGGACACTTCTCCGGCATAAAACGGCAGCAAAAGTCCTCCATTGCGGCTTTTATTGGCCCACGATATTCAAAGACGCATACGATCACTATAAGACATGCACTCGTTGCCAGGCCTTGGGCAACATGAGCCACCGTGATATGATTCCTTTATAATCGATTCTCGTATGCAAAATCTTTGATATATGGGGGATTGATTTCATGGGACCCTTCCCTATCTCAACCGGTTTCAAGTACATTCTTCTCGCTGTTGACTATATCTCCAAATGGATCGAAGCCATCCCGACTTGAACCAACGATCATAAGGTGGTCATCAAATTCATTCATCAGAACATCTCTTCTCTGTTTGGGATTCCACATGCCATTATCGCTGATGGAGGGACCCATTTCATGAATGCTCCGTTCAGATCATTGACGATCAAATGCGGGGTATCACACCGAATCTCTACTCCTTATCACCCCCAAACCAACGGTCTAGTTGAGCTATCAAATCGGTAGATCAAGAAAATCCTTGAGGTCACTGTTCGACCTGACAAGAAAGATTGGTCATCCCGACTTCCGGAAGACTTGTAGGCTTATAGGATCGCCCACAAGACCCAATTGGGCATGTCTCATTTCAGATTGGTGTATGGGAAGGCATGCCACCTCCCCATCGAGTTGGAGCATAAAGCCTATTGTGCTGTACGGAAGTGTAATCTAGATCTTTCTATGGCAGGAACCCACAGAAAGCTTCAAATGAACGAGATTGATGAACTATGCAATGACATGCACGAGAACTCGTGAATTTACAAAGAGCGGATTAAGGCCTTTCACGACAAGCACATATCCAGAAAGATCTTTCACTCTGGTCAGAAAGTTCTACTCTTTGATGCCAAACTCAAACTATTCCCAGGAAAACTCAGATCAAAATGGATTGGACCATATCTTATCTGACGGATTCTTGTAAATTAGTCAACCCAGCCTTGACTCCGATCCTTTTATCGTGAATGGCCAGCAACTTAAGCCGTTCATAAAACACACCGATACGAACTTGGCTAAGGTATCTTTTGATCTCCATTCTTCCTGAGCTCATTGCGCCCGGCTGATGGCGTTAAACTCAGTGCTTAATGGGAGGTAACCTGTCATCTTGTTGAAAAACCCGAAACCCTTCTTGACACATCTTATGCTAAACTCATATTGCACTTTAGGGTTCATCCAATGGAATAGCCGACTCCACCTCTAGTACCCATACCCGAGCTTGAAATCGTCCGCAATAGTCACCCCGACCCGTCCACCCACCTAAAACCTGTTGTAATGTACGATCTAAGTTGAATTAGAACCCACCTAATTTACAATGAGGACATTGCAAATCGTAGGCATGGGGGAGTATTAAAGTACAAAACGCTAGGAGAATCATTTCACAACAAAGGGTTTCATCAAAAAAATTACATAGTCCAAAATCCAAAAAGAAAATAAAACACTAAAAAAGAACAAAAATAGAGAAGGGAGGACATTTTGAAAATTGCATATCATTCTGGAGGAGAAAAAGGGGAGTTGATTTAAATGTAAAAAAGGAGCACAGTTTGAAACAAAAAAGATAGTCATTAGTAAAAGATTAAGGAACCTACTTATTTCTAGACCAAATAAAAAAATAAATAAATAAATAAAAAGACAAAAAGTGCTAAGAGACAAAAGAAATTAGTATGAACGCCGATCTTAGGCCTCTTGGGCTGGTGTTTAGGCTAATAAATTCAAGTATCCGTTAAGATCTGGATAGTCCTCAAGAGGTTGGGGAAAATGTGAAGGTTAAGTATTAGGTCTAAGGCTTAGTGATTATTTGGCCTCGTTAGCTGACCTTTGGTTTGTGGGACTCAGTAACCTAAGCACCCCAATCCACACACAGTCTAGTTTAGTGCGCTTAATTATCAAAATCATGCAAATGCGTTAAATCTATTCTGAAAAAGCTACCTAGATTAGGAGCGGTTGATCAACACAAGTTGATTTGGAAGAGTTCCCGATGCAAAGAAGTGGGAAATTCCCCTCGAAGATGCGCAATAACATACCATCTCCTCGGTGCTTGTCTCCTAGGATATCTAAATATCCTACCAGGGGCATGTAGGCACCATGTGCTGGTCCATATGCCATGGGTGGCATGATCACGAAATGTCGATTGCCAGGGTCTTGATTTAACCACATAATGCCTTGGGCGGGACTATCTTGAAGTCTCCAAAGCCAGGGTTCCAGGGGTTGCCATGGGCGGTGTTATCTCGAAGCATCGATTGCCAGAGACCCTACGATGATTGATGGTGGGAGCTAGGAATTCGATACAAACCATGTTGTAAAGCCAACCCAAAGCTATAAATAAAGAAAAGAGAGAGAAAACTGAACTGGGGCTAAACATGTTTTAAGCACGGGTGCTTTAACCGCAGAGTTCAACGAACCTTAGGTTAGTTCTTGCAGGCCTTAGAAACCTTCGCGGCGAACTAAGGCTAGAGCCGGTCAGGTCCAGATCTTGGTTGGTACTTGAGTACCTCTATGCTTATTATTGGCATTTTGACTTAATCTACAAAAGAAAGCACACAGCAGAAATCTGAGCATAGAAAGGCATGGTCTAGAATTTAAGTTAATTCCATAAGATTTTACAAAGGGACTAGCAAAAGCAAGGCATGGGGGTATGATGGGAACACTATCATGTGCCATAACTAGCCTAATTTAGTTATTATCAAGGAATAAATGCTCCTACATAACTGTTAGAGAGCCATAATTCATTGCATAATCATTTTGAGAAAAAGACATGAAAGCAGGGTTAAAACTATAATTTTACCATCATATCTTGAATGCAGAACAACCACAGGTTTTCCCAAGGGGTAATGAAGGGTCAAATGGTCTTAAAAATCCAACAAGTGGGTTTATACAGACATAAAAGGGTTTTCGCGTGTTTTGAGAATTAAATGACTTCTAAAACCCTAAAAACAGACTCGCTTAATCAAATGAGGTTTTGGTAAGGATAAAATTCACCTAAACTCTCTAAAATTCATATAAAAATATTCTCTACGATTTGGTACCTTCAATTTGACCATTCAAACCCATCTTCACCCAAAACAGAGTTTTAAACTGACATTTGCCCTAAGTTGGGTGTTTGCATTAATTACCTAGTCAAACTTGGTCAAAACTAAAATCCAACTTTACCATTGGATTCACTATGTCCAAATTAGTTTTGTATCAAAATTTGGGCCCAATCTGAGATCATCTTGACCAAGTTTGCATTTTGGTCCAATCAAACTTTTTTTATCTCATTCAGATCCTTAGCTTTTTGAATTCCATGCAAATGACCCCCTAACCTTATCATTGTCTTCACAGAAAGGTCCCTACCGCCATGAATCCTATTCCTACAAACTCTAACGACCTAAATTTGGCAAGTTCTCCTTGATTCCTTGATGAATCCCACTCAAATTTGAAAGGGAAGTTCGTCAATGAATTCCCTTCCTTTTGAGACAATTCCCAAGCTCTCAAGCTTTCGCAATCTCTCATGCGAACTAATGTAAACATGTTTATATCACATTAACTGTCTATTAATGCGTGTTCTTAGGCAGAGAATTACATCACATATTATAAATATTGCAAAACATGCATCATCTTGCATTTATGTTAGTCTGTACAAAAATTTAGGCTAATTGTCTCCTTTATGGCCATGAACAAGGCAACTTTTTAATCAGGGCTTCGAACCGAGGATCCAACCATACGGATCTGATTAGGGCGACGACGGGAGTTCAACCACTCCAAAATTGCCCTGATCGGACATCCATAGCATCAGATATAGACCAAGGAAGCCTAAAGATCAAGGACCAAGATGATCTTAACCCGCACCTCAGATGACAAATTCGACCACACGGATGGGTTCGGATCGACGATCGTAGCTTAACAACGTAAAAATCGGTCCAATCCGACACCCGTGGCACTATCTACAACAAACATAAGATGAACGGTCATCGTGGTGCCATCTCAGCCACACGATCGGCCCCAGGGACCTGCCGCTGCTTTTCTTCCTCACCCAATCAACGAATCTCCACCGTTGGATGCCCATCCATCGTCTGAGGATCGACCACGTCACCGCTTATTAACGCTTCTCCTCATTTGAAGGTAGAATCAACGCCTGATCCAAGGGTTGATATCGTCCAAATGTAGGCGTGCGTTTTAGGCGCGAAGGAGGAGCAGGCACGCGCGCAGCACGCACACGTCGCCCAGGACGGGCCTTTACGTGGTTTAATTCCGTCACTAAAGGTCCCTTAATTAATATTTTGAAGTTAAAATGTCCAAATTACCCCCAATCCTTGCAACTATAAAAGGAGACCCCTACCCTACGAAATTATGATCCCTTCTTCTCTTCTCTCCCCCCTTCTAAAGCTCTAAGAGCTTGTCCCAAACCCGGGATGCTCCTCTAGAGTAGAAATCATAATTTTTCCACCTTCGTCCCCCTTTGTGGAGCATCCCACGGTTGTCCTCTCTTTGCATTCGGGAAGCAAATCCTGCGACGACGATGACGTGCTGCTTTGTTCCCATTCCTCCCGCTTCGTCCTCCTTCTTCCTACTTCGTTCCCTGTCTTCCAGGCGTCGTCCCATCCAGCTCGTCCTCCAAGCAATCGTCAAGGAGGATATTTCCCTCTCCATTCTCTTTACTACTTTCTAGAGTAGATTTGCTGCTTTCTAGTGTAGATTTCCCGCTTTCTAGTCGTAATGAGTAGTGTAATGAACGACTTGTGATAATGAAATCTCTGTTTATTCTACCCATCTTTTGGTTTTATTTGTAATATTCTCTCTTTCTCTTCTATTTATTATTTGTTAAATAGATAACTAGTTTTTGACCAGCTAATCTGTTTCGTGACAAACAAATAAAATGTGTATTTTAATCAAACGCCCGCCTCCATATGTTTGACCTGGAACTTCTTTACGGATTTTCGGTATGAATTTTATCTGTTGAACGGATTTCTTCACGACTCGAACTATGATGATGGATTTTCAAATTCAACTGCGAACTCGTAGTTTTCTGCTTTCAACATTTTGGCACTGTTGCTGGGGAGGCAACGCTTTTGATTCTTCGCGTTTTCTGAATTACGAATCGTTTACCTAACTTCTCTTTTTTCTTATTGTGATTGCAGGTACTCTTTTGGGACGAGCAAAAGCGGTAGATTAAAGCAAAGTGTTGTTGAAGGTTCTGTAAGTTTACCCCCACCTCCCACCCAATAAATTTCATTCCACCACGTAATAACACAAACATAAATTAACCTAGGTGTTCTCATAAATCCTAAGGTTAGTTTTGATTGTTTGTTTGACACCTGCACCCGCCTTACCCTCCGCATTTAAAAAGAAAAATTAAAAAAATCTCATAAAGGTACAGAACCTCATCTGATTTTCAAACTCAATCGGTAAACCGATCTTTGGAACCGGTATACACAACCAAACACATAATCGAGTAGAAATCAGATTAGGTAATCACGTGTGCCTAATTAAGTGGTGCAACAGGCCAATTGTTTGTGATGATTGGGCTACACCACTTCAACTAAAATCAACTCATTAAGTAGTTGCCACATAGGTTCAACTCTTAGGGATTTACCAGGTACTCCACATTCTTTTAAGCTTCAAAGGAAAACATCTTCACCTGTGTTTTCAAAACCTGGTGTGCCAACAAAACTTGATTAAAAATACTTAAAGTTGAATCCTAAAACCTACTAAGCAAGATTTGAACCCTAAAATTCACCGCATCAAAAATAATCTTGCTTTAAAACCACTGGTTGTGCACGCACACACACATCAATCAATCATTAAGGGTGCAACCCAGATGAAGGGCCCATCACATTCCAAAGCACATTCAAACCTAACCCTAATTAAAACAGAGTAGACGTTGGCCTTAAGGATTCGACTTGCTTTTCGGAGCCCAAAATGAGATTATTTTTTATTAGTTTGTTTCTACCGTTCAATCTGATGTCTAGCTAGGGGAGCAGAATCAAACGATCATGGCTGGTGGGTGCACTAGGAACCAGAGGCACAAGCCGAAGGAAGAACCTTCTCCCCAGTCCCTCTAACTGATTGGATTGAACAGAAAGAAGTAGATCAAATCGTTTCTTTATCTCAAGACGAGTTCTGGGAGTTTGTAGGTCTTTAGGCCAGCTCACTTAAGAACAAGTTTGATTGTTTGTATTGCAGGGCACCTTTCTTCCTCCCATCTATCATGAATCCTTCCACATTTTATACGCATTCCCGCTCTTTCCCCCCTGTTATGACTTATCCTCAACATGATGATTATTCCGACTCGTACTGTAATCAACCATCTGTTAGTTAGGATAACTCCGATTGGGGATACAATTCCAGACTTCCGTGTTCAGGATCTGACCCTGGACACCATCATCAAGATTTTTATCCTTCTTAGAGCCACATCGATTATAGATCGTCATCCCTTCATGGACAACCTAATACTATCTACAATCAAGGAGGATACACTAATCCTTACCCATACCCTAAATACACTGCCTTTAGGTCGTCACCACTTCATGAACAACTCGAAATGACCTATTATCAGGGAGGATATAACGAATCTCAATTCATTAACTCCTCTCCACTGATCCCAAACCCGTCTAATCCTGAACCAAACCATTTGATTCAGGTTAACCAAGTTCAAGAAAAGGTTTTGGCTACCTTGAGAAATACTATACAATCTTTAGAAGCTCAGCCAATACCTTACACTAAAGAATTGAAGCCCCTAATTGAAATGATTGATGATCTAAACAAGTATTTGTTGGATTGGCTCCAGGATGTTAAGGATAAGGACTCGGGTGAGTTTTTACTTGGGAAGTTCTCGAAACTGAGAGTGAGATTTGTGGTTGCTTTAGTTCAATCTTGGGATGATTACCAGGATGAACCTGATACAGATTTTACGCAGTTTGTAAAATACGTCGTTGTAACGCGCAAAATCGATCAACTCTTAAATTTATAAACCTAGATAGTGGGAGTGTCTAGGGTCGTCCAAGGAGGCAATATGTTTGCAAAATTAATTCTCTTGCTTACAAAATAAATCTCAACTTTCTTTTTGGTCTTTTTGAATATATAGTTTTTATGATTTTTGGAATAAAGGCAACATGTAGGTTTTTGTTGAAAGCTATAAAACAACTAATACCTAATTTAAGAAACCTACTCTAAGGTGACAGGTAGAGCCTCTCCCTAAGCTCACCCTAGGCATGTGGAGGCCTAGAATAATTAGGGAGAGAAAGTGAAATAATTGCTAGGCAAGATTTGTAATAAGCTATGCAACAGAAATTGAAAGAAGGCAATTTGAATTAAATCAAAATTGTGCACACAAAACCTATAGACGAATGCTTCTACTCTACTTGAAAATACAAGAAAAATAAAACACAAATCCTCTAGATAGATGGTGAAGAAGAGGGCTTCTTGCTCCAAGCTTGGTAGCTCCCGAGCTTGAAAAGAGTCCTCCAAGTCCTTCCTTGCTATTCTCCTCTAAGATGATGTCCTCCAAGGTGGTAGCTACCACCTTTAATTCTCTTCCTCCAAGGGTGGACGTCCACCCTAGGTTCTTCTCCTTTGCCTGACCGTCCTCCTTGAAGTGGAAAGCTCCTCCTCCTTGGCGTGGCACAAGTTGAAGAAAGTGGGGAGAAGAAGGCACCAAAGGGGCTGGTGATGTGCCCCCTTAATCTTCTTCTCTACTCCTTCTCCTTGGCCGTAGGTATAGGTGGATATAGGTGGAAGTAAACACTAATGGAGGATGAAGAAAATGTGGGAAGTTAGGTGGGTATATATAGTGTAGGAAGGGGGGCATAGGTGGCTCTTGGAATGGATGGCTAGGATAGGATATGGGGGGTAGTTGGGGATCCTAGGGCTAAGGATAACTGGCGCCACCTAAGGGGTGCTAAGGGGGGTAGTTAAGGCTTTGGTGCCCTTTAGAATTGGCACCAAAATGGGCCTTCTAGAAGGCCATTAGGTGGTGCCACCTTAGGGTTCTAGAAGGGGGCATGTGGATGGCTAGGATGGGTTATGTGGATAGGTGTAGGGTGGATAAAGGGGCTGAAAGTTGGCGCCAAAAGGGAGGTGGTTAGGGTTAGTTTTGGCGCCAAATTTTGGTGTCTTTTGGTGGTTAGTTGAGGGGTGAAAGGTGGTGAAGAGGTGGCGCCAAAATGAGTAGGATAGCTAGCTTAGGTAGGGCCTAAGTTGGTGGAGCTAGCTAAGGTTGAGTTGAAGGTGGTGGATGACCAAGGAGCTGGTTGCTAGATAACCTAAGCTAAGCTAAGCTAGCTTAGCTAGCTATGGAGTAGAGGAGGAGGTATTGGAGCTAGGGTTTGAAGAGAGGAGCTGAGGAGGAGAAGTCTAGAGCTGGAACTGGAGCTGGCAGCTGCTAAAGAGGCTGGCATGGAGCTACTCTAGCTGGCTTAGCTTGCTAGTTCTTTGCTAGCTGCTAAGCCAAGCTAAAGTGAGCTGACTTCAACCATAATGAGCTGAGGTGAGCTGGGTCTAGTGCTCCCGGGGAAGATCAAGCTGGTTGAAGCAACTAAGGTAGCTTAGCTCAACTGAGTTGAGCTAAGTTGAGTCCCCGGGAGCTGAACTTGAGCTTCCTGAGCTAGGATGAGTTCTTCTTCAGCTGGCTGGAGTTGAGTGGAGCTGGATGTAGTTGGATCTGAGCTGGGGTGAATTCCAGTCAACTCAGCTGAGCTAGCTAGAGCTCCCTGTGAACTTATGGAAGCTAAAATGAGCTAGACTCAATTAGGTTGAGCTAGATCTGAGCTGCCTTGAGCTAGGGTGAGCTAAGATGAACTCTCTTGAGCTGCCATTCAGTTGAGATTAGCTGAATGGAGATGGGATGAGCTAACCCTAGTTCAAGTAAGCTAGGTTCCAACTGTGGTGAGTTGGATCAAGTTGAGTTCCAGCTAGTCTAAGCTTCTCCTTCACCATTTGCCTTCTTGAGTGCTAGGGTTTTAGGGATCTGTATAACTGTTCATCCCTAACACTCACAAAAACAAATAAAAAAGATAATAAAAAATGCAATGCATGCCTAACCTAATTGATGCCTAAATGCAGCCCAAAAACCCGTTTGCGGAGTAAAATCCTAAGAGCTAGGTTTGTTTTAATGCATAAGAATGATGATAAACTGGCGTTTATCATAACCCCTTTCAGGAGAGCCAATGTCAGAACCCACTCAGGCACCTGTTTGGGGGGACACGAGTTACGAGGCTGACCAGATTGATCTAGAGCAACTAATTAAGGATGATCTGATTTTTTCACCAGAAATCCCTGAGCTAGGGTACGAGGAAACGTACGTCTCTATGGATCAGAAAGTAATTGATGATTTTGAGACACACATTAATACGGATTTAGATTTATTTGATTCTGAAGGTGAAGAATCAATTTGTGAAATCTCACACGGGTTTACAAAACACGATTTATGTGAGACAACTGGGCCTGAGGAATCCGATAGATCATATGATGGCCCAATAACTGAGGAAACTGATCTTATTAGGGCTTCTATGGAAGATTCAAATCCCTGCATTAAGGATTCAATTCAATGCCCTGATTGTCAGTTACACCCCCTTGAGTTTATTGATGATTCTGTTTCTGAAATAACTAGACCCAAGTCAATTCTGATTCAGCCACATCTTTTAAACTTGGAAATTTCTGATGGGGTGATTAATATATAGGAGGTCCTGGAATTTGACATTCTGAAGGAGGATAGGAGTAGGGAAATATTGATTTGGGAAGTTAATTCTTGAGGAAGTGAAAGATCAAGTCTAAGGGCACCAATTAATCTGAAACCATCAAACCAGGACCCTTACGACATTTGTTCTGAGGATGTCCAACCTAAGCACACATTCATTGATTATCCTATAAACCTGACTTTTTGGTCCTAGGTTGCATCCTCATAAATCGCAGGCCCGACCCCGCTTGCATACTGATCTTAGGTTCTGGGTAATTTTTATCCAGAACCTTAGACATTCTCGACCATAGGGTATGGGTCTGCACCATAATCTGGTCCACATCTGTGGACATCTGCTGGTAGGTCTTAAGTTGAATCTTTTTACTCTGATTCTGACCTGCACCTATGAATTCTTGATTTCTTTTTCTTTGTATAGTGTGCCTAACTGAAGGCACTAAATTCAGCACGTATGTAGTTTCTGTTCATCTCGGAGCGGACCCGTTATTCACGCAATTCAGGTGCTTTCTACTCTACTCTACTCTATTTTATGTCTTTTTAATACAATGAGGACATTGCATTAGATAGACATGGGGGGTGGATATTCATCTCTGAATTATTTCATCAACTCCATATATTCGTTTTGTTTTTATTTATATAAAAAAAATTATGGAATTAGGAAAGAGAACTTGGACTTTAGAAAATTTTCAATCTTAGGAAATAAAACTGTATGATTTAAACATGAAGACCTTTCAGGTCTTTGGGCTTAATCAGCCCGGGTATCCACTAAAATGTGGATTTGTTTATCGAGTCCTCGCCATCCTGAATTCTATTTCAATTTTATTAAATAAGTTTGGGTGAAAGTACACGACTTATCAACCCACCCTTTGATTTGAGGGAACTTTAAGTTTAAGCATCTACACACTATTCGTCACTAACTCGTTGTTCGACGGTTTTAACGAAAATATGGTAGCTAATGAACCTTCTAGGGTGGTATGACTGGCAAGTTATCGTGGGTAATAGCCCATAGGTAAGTTGTCCAAAGCCCAGCCACTGAACCATTATTTTCCTACTGCATTTAGGAAAATCTTAGACCAAGGAAGCCACCTACTTAAAAAGAAAAAGAAAGTCAAAAAGAAAAGAAAAGGAAAAAGAAAAGGAGAAAAGAAAGGAAAAAAAAATAAAAAGAAATAAGCCACACTTCACCACACGAGTATGGCTAGCAAGTTATCGTGGGTAACAGCCTATTGGTAGGTTGTCTAGATCCCAGCTCAAGAAATGCATGTTTAATTCCTAAAACTCTTAGGAAGAAGCGGACAAGTAGAATAAGCTAGAGAGATATACACTGGATTCACCCTTGCGTTGACCCCATAAAAATAAAAGTAGGGAGAAAGCTACCGGTCGTATAGATACACCTTCAGGCGGATTTTTTTCTAAGGCCACCTAGGGGCGTAGAAACCCAAAGTTTGTTCTGATTGCCGATCAACGAGTCTATTACATTCACAAAAAGAAGCCTAGAACTTAGGGTTCTTATCGAGTCTTGGGTAGGTTGAGTGGCCATAGAGTGCCGCTTTGTAACCCTGAACTCAAAAATCCAAAAAAAAAAGTTAGAAAAAAAGAAAAAGAGAAAAAGAGATCCCTCTTTAAATAAGGCGAGAACTTGAGGCAGTCTGCATTTTGGCTGATACCTGGGTACTGTTGTATCTCTGTAGTTCAAATCCTAGTTGAAATCCTTAAGTGTTGAAAATAACTATTGCCTAAGAAATCCGACTTAATTCACTTATAAATAGCATGTAGTTTTGCTAGGGACTAGCAAAAGATAAGCATGGGAGTGTGATGTAAACATATTTATATCACATTAACTACCTATTTATGCGTGTTCTTAGGCATAGAATTGTATAACATATTATAAATATTGCATAACATGCATCATCTTACATTTAGATTAGTCTGTACAAAAATTTAGGTTAATTGTCTCCTTTTATGGCCAGGAATAGGGCAACTTTTTAATCAGGGCTTCGAACCAAGGATCCAACCGTATATATCTGATCAAGGCGATGACAGGAGTTCAACGACTCGAAGATCGCCCTGATCGGACATCCGTAGCATCACATATAGACCGAGGAAGCCAAAAGATCAAGGGCCAAAAGGTGTTAATCCGCACCTCAGATGACAAATCCAACTACACGGATGGGTTCGGATCGACAATTGCGGCTTAACAGCGCGATAATCGATCCAATCCGACACTCGTGGCACCGTCTACAACACACAGAAGATGGATGGCTAAGATGGCGCCACGTGGCACCATCTCAGCCGTCCGATTGGCCCCAGGGACCCATTGCTACTTTTCTTCTTCACCCACTCGACAAATCTTCACCGTTGGATGCCCATCCAACCTCTGAGAATCGGCCACGACATTGCTCATTAGCACTTCTCCTCATCTGAAGGTAGAATCAACACTTGATCTCGAACGTTGGATGAAGATCCAACGGCCGAGATCGACCGTTCACAAAACCATCACCACGCCTCAACCACACGCGTAGCGCAACAGTTAAGGCAAGCGTTAGAATCATCGAACGGCCTCTTCTTCTCGCGTGCGGGTGCGTCGTCACAGCCGAACAATCAGAAATCAATGGCCAGGATCGTCTGATAGGATGAACGCGTAATTCGGTGCACGGAACTCATGCACAATCGAACGTGCGATCAGGCGGTGCGAAGCTGAAGCGAGTCGCAGGTGAGGACGACTTTAAGCCATCCGATCTTGAGATCGGACGGTTGATATTGTCCAAATGTAGGCGTGCGTTTTAGGCGCGAAGGAGGAGCAGGCACGCGCGCAACATGCACACGTCGCCCAGGATGGGCCTTTAGCGAGGTTTAATTCCGTCACTAAAGGTCCCTTAATTAATATTTTGAAGTTAAAATGTCCAAATTACCCCTAATCCTTGCAACTATAAAAGGAGACCCTTACCCTACGAAATTCTGATCCCTTCTTCTCTTCTCTCACCCCTTCCAAAGATCTAAGAGCTTGTCCCAAACCTGGGATGTTCCTTTAGAGTAGAAATCATAATTTTTCCACCTTAGTCCCCCTTTGTGGAGCATCCCGCGGTTGTCCTCTCTTTGCATTTGGGAAGCAAATCCTGCGACGACGATGACGTGTTGCTTTGTTCTCTTTCCTCTCGCTGTGTCCTCCTTCTTCCTACTTCGTTCCCTGTCTTTCAGGCGTCGTCCCATCCGGCTCGTCCTCCAAGCAATCGTCAAGGAGGATATTTCTCTCTCCATTCTCTTTACTACTTTCTAGAGTAGATTTCCCGCTTTCTAATCGTAATGAGTAGTGTAATGAACAACTTGTGATAATGAAATCTCTGTCTATTCTACCCCTCTTTTGGTTTTATTTGCAATATTCTCTCTCTTTCTCCTCTATTTATTATTTGTTAAATAGATAGCTAGTTTTCGACTAGCTAATCTGTTTTGTGAAAAACAAATAAAATGTGTATTTTAATCAAACGTCCGCCTCCCTATGTTCGACCCGAAACTTCTTTACGGATTTTCAATATAAATTTTATCTATTGAACGGACTTCTTTGTGACTCGAACTACGACGACGGATTTTTGAATCCAATTGTGAATGGGTAGTTTTCCGCTTTCAACACGAACGCATGAGAGATTAGGGTATCCTAGAATTCCTATCTCTGGTGAAGCTTTCCAAGCTTGGGAAGCTTGATTCCCAAGCTCAAAACTCCCTCCAAAGACCTATAAAAGGACCTCCAGATCATACCAAACTTCTCAAGCTCGATTTTGGCCAGAAATTCCCCATAATCGTCCTCCCTCTTCCGACCAAAAGGCTCCTCGAGCTCCAGTGATTTCTCCCGACCTCAATGCTTGTCTGTTCGCAATACCGGCGACGGATTTGCCTTCTTCACCTTCCACCGCGTCGTGCCATACCAGCGGGCGCTTCTATCTCCTTCATCGTTACCGTTCCTCCCCCACTAGAGTCACCTTCTTCCCCGGTGCTGACCACACCGCAACCGACGTCGCCTCTGCCCCTCTTCATCCGCCAATCACCTAGATAACTTCCCTAGCTCCTCTACGTCATTTACACATCAACCACACTTCATTTTGACCGCTGTATCACACTGACCACCTTCACCTTCCTCCGCTCCGACCAGACCTCCGGCGAGGCTCCCCGCTCATTCCCTACTCCAAACGCCTCGCCAACCACCTTAAGACCTCTGCCATGCTCCACTCTTCAAAACCCCTATCCTATTTCGCCCTATTACACCCCCAGCCATTACGCCGAACACTGCACCTACGCACTTCACTTTCCGTCACCGTCCGGCCACTTCACGCACTCCCATCCCTCACGAACACCACCATTCACTTCCTCGCCTCACGGCGATGCTTCTAAGCTTGTTTAATTGGGCCGCATGGCTGTATTCTGACTTTCGAGTCTTCGCTCCTCCACCGCCATTAGCGAAGCTTTGAACGAAGCTTGAAGCCTCGTTTCAGCATCTGCAGACCCTAGGTGAAGTCCTAGGCACAGCAGAGCGTTCCCAGGATCACTCTTGGGTCATCTATTGGAGCAGTTGACCACAGCTTTGACCACAATTGCAAGAAGGAGATGCTGTTGCTGTTGCACGATGGAATGGTGGGACTTTAGTCCCACCTCAGAAGCGGGCAACCAGACGAAGGTGCATATATTGATTTTGTCGTATAGGCTCTTTTCCTCCTAGTCATTGGGTGAGGTCCCACACACCCCCACGCACCCACGCACCGCACCCGTGACACTGCTCACACGGGTCTGGTGCATCTGATTATTCACCTAGCCAAGCACTCCTCGGCTGCCACGCACGTCCGGCAGCCCTGGTCCCGGGTGCACGTGTACCCGATAACCCGACTGTCCTGACTATGGCCCTGGGAGGGCGAATCCCAGAGGGAGAAGGAGAGGAAAGTGCATGGGGGCAAGGGGGTTTTTCTCTCAGAACCAACGGTCGACACTTAGCCGTTTAAGAAGCCCTTCCCCCTTGTGCGTGAGAAGAAGAAAGAAGGAAAGGAAGCCAAAAGTAGTAGAAGAAGAGAAGGCACAGAAAGAAGGAGTTGAAGAAGAAAAAGAGAGAACCCAGAGAAGAAAGAGCTACAGAAGAGGAAGGGTGCCCTCTTGGCACTGTAGTAGAGAACAAGATAAGTCATCTGATCAGGTAAACAGACGTCTGAGCATCATTTGAAGTGCACTGTGCACTTATCATACGTGGAATTAAATTTCTTAGTACTCTTGAAATATTTGAGATAATTGTTAGGGGTAGTTGGTGATTCAAATCACCATTTTACCCCATTCTTTTTGCACTATCTAACATCAGATTTCATTTATATATCATTCTTGTTTGAAATTCTATCATACATTGCTTATATTGCATTTGAATTATGATATTGAGAATTATTTTGCCAATTGCTCCCTGTGTTCGACCTCGGACTTTCATTCGAGTAATAAATTCTATTTGTTTTTCGCACTGATTCGACCTATACTACACGCATTGATTTTAAAATCCGTTTCAGAGCAAACAATAATCGTGCAGAACCAAACCGTGCGAGGCACTTATTATGCAATTATGCCCTTAGCTTTTCACCTCAGAATGCACGGGGTGTGGTCCCCTATGCACGTCCATAAACATATGCCCTCGCCCGCGAACACGCTCACCGGTCTGGGCGAGGATCCGATTACCCGGGTCCGGCTGGGTTTGGAAGATATTGAAGGAGGAAAAAGGGGGGTTTTGCAGCGTGGAACAAAACCCTTTCCCCCTTCACACCCTTGCCTTTTTGTTGTGACTACAAACACTTAAGGCGTCTATGCCTAAACTCTATTGTCTAATGGTAAAGTGCTTAGTTCTGAACATATTGGTGTGAATCTTTGGTCGTTGATATTTGTGCTGAACAGAGTAAATTTGGTGGTTTAAACCACCACTTTTACTTTACATTTTTTTTATCTCTCTATCTAAAGATACACTTTACTCATTAAGCATCTTTTGATAAGTGATTAATTGTGCGATTTATTGCTCCCAGAGATGACCTCAAATTTCTGATTAATTCGAGAATCATAAATTTAAATGCCTAATTTGCTTTGATTCCTATACTATGATGTGATGATTTTAAACACGATCTAAGTGAGTCGAGCATTTTGGCGCCATTGCCGGAGAGCAATGTGCATTTATCACTATTATTCTTGATTTCTAACATATCTGCCTTGTTTGGTTGTTTTGCAGAAATTGAACTGATGAGCCTGACTTCTGGAATCTGAGGACAACCATTCCGCGGCAGGTAACTCTTAATCCTTTCTTCTTAATCCCCTCTTTCCTATCTGCGGTTTGAGCCCTCATTACTCCTGAATTGTCTGGTAGAGTGGTTTAAATTCTACTGATAATATTTGATAAGAATGTGCTTGTGGAAATAATCGCATGGAACCATAGGATGTGGCATGAACCCTAGGATAAAGGAATGAATGAATCGTTTGTGCTATATGATGTATTTGCATGCATGTTTTAGCTAAACTGTTAGCAATATAATTATGAGCTGCCTGTAATTTATGAACAAGTATCTGTGAAATCACCAGTTGCATGTATCAAATTATGGGAACACAAGTTACCTGTATATAAATAAGAACTGAATTGCGAATGGTGGAATCTGGATCGGAATAAATGAGGTGAACATGAGCATGAACCCTATGAAAAATTAGGAGTAGAGCTCCTGTGGTTAGATGGAAACTTGGAATGTAGACGGGAAGTGTGCTCGTCCTTGAGTACGTGATACCAAGGAGAGAGACTATTCCCTTTTCGTGTAGAGCGGAGCTAGCCGCCTTGGGTTGAGACTTGAGGTTAGGATTGGCCACTCTACACCGACTCCTATTGGCCCTCGTGTATGCAGTACTGAGGCGAGCTACTAGTGTAGGGAGAGAGCTAGCCACCCTACGGGGCCTGGGGTTCAGCTAGCCACCCTACACCGACTTGTTAGGCCCTCTGGGCAAACTGTGGTAGTCAGACGAGGGTGCGCAGACTGTGGAGGGGCGAGACCCTTGTTTGGTTCTGAGGGACGAGAACCTTGTTCTGAGAGGGCAAGGCCCTATACTGTTCTGTGCTGTACTTTAGGAGTACCCGCTAGTGGAAACGACTGACTGTGTGTCAGTGCGGGGTAGCTACCCGTGCACTTATCACACGTGCCGTAGTCACCGCTACGTCTTGACAGTGACCTCGAGGTAGTTGACTGGGTGTAGGACTACCACGGGGGACTCTCCCGACCAGGAGAGCGCCACTTGTACCTTTTACTCTTCGAAAAAGACTGCAATCAAGATCGTTCCCATGAGGAACATGCTAGATCAAGAATATTTGGATATTTGAGAAAAATGGGTGAAAAAGAAATACACATAAAAGAAAATAAATAGAAAAGAGAATTAAACTGTAACGACCCGATTCCCGAGTCCCTACGAGACACGAGAACCGGACCGACTCGACTAATCCCAAGACCTAGTCATCCAACGAGAAAGTAACCAAAAGAGCAGTAAAATAAACCACATTCAACATGAAATATAACTAGCAGTAACAAAATACAGCAGTAAGAAAATGAACTACTACAGCATGTACCACCACAACAGTAGAACAACATTTATAACATAACAAGAACTACGAGTAAAGAAAAGTACAGAGAGTAACAAAAACTACTCACTACAGTGGAACAAAAAGGGCACAAAAGAACAGTGGTAACTCTACTGGACCCTACTCGGCCCAGCGTCCTCTGCAGCCGCTGACCCTGGCTGCTCAACACCTAGTCCTGAAAAGTAACGAGTGTAACACGTCAGCGAAACGCTGAGTAGAGTGGTAGCTAAACTAAAGAAACAGTAAAGTGTACAGTAGCTGTTTTATTTTCTTTCTTCCTTTATTTACGTCTTTCTATTGTTTCATAATTTATCTATTTCTCAGATCCTTCACTTGATCTCAAATGTTCCTCGTGGGAACGATCTTGATTGCAGTCTTTTCCGAACAGTAGAAGTAACACGTGGTGCTCTCCTGGCTGGGAGAGTCCCCCGTGGTGATCCTACTCTCAGTCAACCACCCCAAGGTCACTGACAGACGTAACGGTGACTACGGCACGTGCGGTAAACGCATAGGTAGCTATCCCGCACTGGCACGCGGTCAGTCGTTTCCGTTAACAGGTGCGCCCCAAAGCACAGCACGGAACCAGTATAGGGCAGAGCCCTCTTAGTAACAGGGGTCCAACCCCTCCACAGTAACCAAACAGGGGCCTTGCCCCTCCACAGTCTGCGCACCCTCGCCTGACTACCCTGGTTTGCCAAGTGGGCCTAACAAGTCGTTGTAGGTGAGGTAGCAGAACCCTGGGACCCGTGGGGTAGCTAGTACTCGCTCTACACTAGTAGCTGTTCTCGGTACTGTGTACACGAGGCCCAACAAGTCGGTACAAAGTGGCCAGACCTAGCCTCAGGTCCCTGGGGCGGCTGGCTCCGCTCTGCACTAAGCAGGTAACAGGTGCTTCCCCTGGCACTACGTACCCAAGAGACAACACACCTCCACAACTTTCTTTCTCAGTTCCATTTCATTCTCTTTCCAGGAGTTCTACTCCTAACTCCCCGTAGGGTTCCAGCTCTTTTAACTCAGCACATTCAGGTTTCACCATTCCAGTTTCACGTTCATACAACCCATACTCTCAATCATGTTCATTTATTCATAACAGGCAGCTGTTAAAATCAATTTACATGCAGCTATTTTTTCCTTTCCACAGTTTCCAAGACTGCAATATCTATATTTATTTCACTAGTTTTCCAGTCCTGGGATTCATGTCGTACCCTAGGATCTATCATTCAATCTAGTTTTCCAGCCCTAGGATTCATGCAATACCCTAGGATCTATCATTCAATCCGGTTTCTCATTCCTAGGATTCATGCAATGCCATAGGTTCTATTAATTGTTCCATAATTGTAACAAATTATGTTAATAAATCTTAAAGCCACTCTACCAGCTACAACGGAAGTACTGGGGGCGTGGTTGGAAATCCCGTGCGCCTCCGCAATCCCCAAGACTGAAAAGGAACGGGGTCCTATCACAAGGATCAAACACAAGGAGTTTCTCAGAACAGTATATAATTACTGGAAACGGGTAGAGGATTTTATTTAGAAAAGAACGCAACTCGAAACGCGGAAAACGGACTCCGAACGGGCCCTAAACGGGTCAAAAATGACGCAATAGTCCAAAATCAGACGTCTGGAACATCTTCCAGACGTCTTAAAAAGTGGTTCAGAGGATACCTTCGCTCTGTGTAGTCTCTCAGACGTCTAGAAGCCTGCGGGGGCGTCTGGCCTAGTTCCCAAACGTCCGATGGTCACCCCGGACGTCTGGAAGTCCTTCCCGTCATCTAGCACTGCGGCCAGACGTCTGATTCGTGTTGGATAGCGAATCTCAGAGCCTGCACGTACCCACTCCTCGTGCTCAGTACGAACGGTCACAGAAAAGGACAAAGGACGAAAATAACTTACTTGCAAGATGTCTGGACAGTCCTCCAGACGTCTTCCTCGTCGTCTAGTTGGAAGCCCAGACGTCTGATTCTGGAAAAACTTCCAGAATCAGAGCTCGACTCGCTCTCCGCCCGCGACGCACAGCCGCGCCGTGCCTCGTCCGCCTGTTGCTCGAGCTGCAGCAGCCCTCCAGCGACGCTCCACGCCCGCGGCTCCCCCGCAGGCCGGCTCCAGCTGCCCCGGCAAGCTCGAGCCCTCACGGCCGAGCGTCTCCTCCCTCGCGCAACGCCTTCTCCCGCACACCCGCCGCGGCTTCCGCTGCCGCCGTTCACTCACTCTCGCATTGGCTGGAAGAAGAAGAAGAAGGGAGCGGAGGAGATGAGAGTGAGGGAGAGGGCGAGGACCCTTTTAAAGCCGCGCGGGGAGAGAGAGCGAGAGAGAGGGGCGCAGCCTGCGCCCGCAGGAGGAGAGGGAAAAAGAGGCGTCGCAGGTCTGCGAGCGCAGGCGCGCAGACGAAATCGCGCGTGCCACAGAAATCAAATCCCAGACGTCTGGAAGGGGTTCCAGACGTCTGGTCAGACGTCTGGGCCACCACCCAGACGTCTTAAAATACGTCTTGAAGCCGCGTTTGTAACATAAACCTATTGCTTTTATTATTTTAGATAGTATAGATACCACTCTACTCAGCGTTCGCTGACTTTGTATTTTCATAACACTGTTCAGGGCCAGGAGTTGAGCAGCTCGAGCTTTCGGCTGTGGAGGGTGCTGGGCCCAGTCGAGCCCAGCCGTAATTTCAGCACTTTCTTGTTGTTTCCCTTACTGTTGTAGTAAGTATCAGACTTTTAGCTACGGCTGTCTCCACTGTTTACTTCCGTTTCCATTGTTCTGTTGTTGTGGTGGTATATAATGGAACAACAGTTTTACTTTCTTTTACTGCTTAGTTATATTGCATATGTGAATGTGGTTTACTTTCCTGCTTTTTGGTTATTTCTTGTTGGCCGACTAGGTCTTGAGATTAGTTGAGGCGAGCCGGTCTCGGGTCTTGTAGGGATCTGAGAACTAGGTCGTAACAATTTGCATTCCGTAGAATGCCTTTTGGACTTTGCAATGCACCCGCCACATTCCAGCGATGCATGTTGGCAATATTCTCGAACATGGTGGGTGAATTTTTAGAAGTCTTCATGGATGATTTTTCTATCTTTGGAAAATCTTTCGATGAGTGTCTAGGCCATTTAACTAAGATCCTCCAACGATGCGTTGATGTAATCTGGTCTTGAGTTAGGAAAAGAGCCATTTTATGGTTCCCAAGGGCATTGTTCAGGGACACCTTGTGTCTGAACAAGGTATTCAGGTTGACTAAGCAAAGATCAATTTGATATCCAAACTCCCTCCCCCTTCCTCAGTCAAAGAAATCAGATCTTTCCTAGGGCACGTCAGATTCCACCGACATTTTATTTCTGACTTCTCAAAAATCACCAGGCCCCTGACTAACTTATTATCGAAGGATATTCCCTTCAATTTCTCTAATGAGTGTGCCAAAGCTTTCAAAATCCTTAGGATCGAGTCACCAAGGCACCGGTAATGTAACCCCCTGATTGGTCTCTTCCATTTGAGATCATGTGTGATGCGTCGGATTTTGCTGTAGGGGCAGTCCTTAGTTAAAAAGTTGATGGGAAACCCATAGTGATCTATTATGCAAGTAAAACATTGGACGATGCCCAACGGAATTATACGATCACTGAGAAGGAACTTCTGGCTGTTGTCTTCGCCTTGGAGAAATTTCGGTCGTACCTTCTCGGGTCCCGCATAATCATATACTCGGACCACACGGCGACGGCACTTGTTCATCAAGAGGGATGCGAAGCCTCGTCTAATTCGATGGATCTTGCTTCTGCAAGAATTTGATTTAGAGATTCGCGACAAAGCGGGAAAGCAGAATGTAATTGCAGATCATCGGTCCTGCCTTCCCTCATCTATCATTGATCCATCACTACCTATTATTGAACATTTTCCTAATGAGCATTGTATGAGCATAGATGTTGGGCTTCCCTATTATGCAGATATTGTTAACTACTTGGCATCAAACCATATTCCATCTAATTGGCCCAGAGCCAAAAAAGACAAATTGATAGCAGACGCCAAGTAGTATTTTTGGGAAGATCCATATTTTTTCACATCAGAGCATATCAGATCATCCGGAGATGTATTCTTGACATAGAGGTCAATGATATTATCTCATTTTGTCATGACCAGGCATGCGGTGGTCATTTTTATGGACATAAAACCGCAGCCAAAATCCTCCAAAGCGGCTTCTATTGGCTGACTTTGTTTAAAGACGCACACAAATACTGTAGGGCATGTGCCTGTTGTTAAACCTTAGGCAACATGGGCATCGTGATATGATACCCTTAAATCCAATCATCGTGTGCGAAATTTTTGATATTTGGGGGATTGATTTTATGAGCCAATTTCCAAATTTGAATCGCTTCGAATATATTATTCTTGTTGTGGACTACGTGTCCAAATGGATTGAAGCTATTCCAACCCGAATCAATGATTATAAGGTTGTTATCCCATTTATTCACAATAACATCTCTTCCCGATTCGGTGTACCTAAAGCAATCATCTCTGATAGTGGGACCCATTTCGTGAATGTGCATTTCTAGTTCGTACTTAGGAAATACGTGGTGTCTCACCGCATTTCTATCCCGTATCATCTGCAAACTAATGAACCTGCCGAGCTATCAAATTGGGAAATCAAAAAGATTATGTAGGTCACTGTTCGACCTGATAGAAAAGATTGGCCAACCCGATTTTTGGAAGCATTATAGGCTTATAGGACCGCCCATAAGACCCAATTAGGAATGTCTCCCTTCAAGACTGTTTACGAGAAGGCACGTCACCTTCCAGTAGAATTGGAGCATAAAGCCTATTAGGCAGTACGGAAATGCAATCTGGACCTCGAAGAGGCTGGTATTCTCTGTCGCTTGCAAATAAGCGAGCTCGATGAATTATGCAACGATGCGTACGAGAACTAGCGAATTTACAAGGATCGAATTAAAGCCTTGCATGATAAGCACATTTCACGTAAATCATTCAGTCATGGTCAGAAGGTACTTCTGTTTGATGCTTGTCTTACGTTGTTCCTGGGCAAGCTCAGATCTAAATGGACCAGACCATTTCTGGTTAGAAGGATTTTTGGTAATGGAGTTATAGAAATCTCACCTCCCAATCGTGACTCTATACCATTTATTGTTAAAGGCCAATGTCTCAAACCGTTTCTTGAACTTCATGATATGAGTCTAGTCAGGGTGTCTCTTGACCTCCATTCCACTTGAGCCGCATTGCTCCCAGCTAATGGCGGTAAACTTAGCACTTAATGAGAGGCAACTCGTCATTCTTTGAAAAATCCTGAGACCTTTCGTAATCTATCTGAAATTCATTCTTACGACACTTTAGGGTTCCTAATTTACAAACTAATAGTTCTAAAATTATGAACTAAACTAAATATGAACCAAGCCTATTTACAATGAGGGCATTACAACACTTAGGCATGGGGGGGATTAAAGTGCTAATATCTGAAAACTAAAAAAGGGGGGAGGGGGGGAAGAGAAAAGAAGAAGGAAAGAAAGAAAGAGAGGAAGGAAAAAGGAAAATCAATAAATATTTTTAGTTTGTTAAAACCTTTGGACATCTAGTTATAGAGTCAGCCAAGAATTTTCTTCTATAAGATCCACCAAACAATTATGAGGTGAGAGAAGAGTGTTTATTGGTACTCAGTCTAGTATGAAGACTCCTAAGTTCTAGATAATTAGATAATGAAATTCAGAGTTAGGCATAATTTTCGCTCTCAGCTTCTATGTGCATATATTTTGTGTGAGTTCCTGAGAGCCACCAAATAAGGCAAATACATAAAGAGCGGGTTTTAATAAAACTATAACTAAGGTGGATGATTACGACCATTCTTTATGGAATCCTCGACTGAAGGAGGGTGCTAATGTCAAAGGTTAGAAATACGCCATCTTATCTGTTCCTTTCTGGTGCCAAGAGTAGGCACTTCTACCAAATAAGCCACATAATGTCCTCTTGAACACCACCATTTCCCAATAATGCCTCGTTAATGAATGCTGCGTTATGTTGAGTTATATTCTCAATTAAAAAAAAGAAGATATCCTTGTTGATAAAAAAAAGAGTGTGTTTTGAATAGTGCGTATCTGTTGTAAATAAATTTCATTAAGGCAGCATTCCCCACCACACTTACGATTCACCAAATACAGCCTTTACCTACCTCTTCGTATTTCTGACCGCTCGAATACGAGTTGAGGGGTTCTGACTTAGTTATTGGATTATCAGAACTTAATCAAAGTATCAATGCCTTGAGAGACCACCAAACATGTTGACAATCCGGAAAAATTGTGAGCTCTTGATTCATATATAAAAAAAAAGGAGCGAAAAAGAAGAAAAGGAGAAAAAGAAAAGGAAAGAGAGAGAGTAAGCACAAAGGAACTAAAAAGAGAGCATAGTTTTAAGCATTTCTTCGAATGGATTTATTTAATTTAGACATTTAGAGTCTAAGATACTAGATTATATGTAGCATCAAATGAGTGTGAACCACCAAAAATTAAATCCTTTCAACTTAGACATCTTCTAGTTATACCTAAAAGCTGAGGTTGAAACCACAGATCACTTGCTAGCCCCGAGGGAGAAAAGTTTTTGCCTATCTTGATACACTTGTACTAAGGGTTAAAAACAAACTTTAAATGCATATTAAGAAATGACAAGGAGGAGGAGAATAAATTCTTTGGAGCCAAATAACAGATTACCCATACAGTGAACATTTACGCTGAACTCTAGAATTTGCTAAGGGCCTAGCAAATGGTAGGCATGGGGATATGATGGCATCGCCATCATTCTCTATACTCACCCAATTTAGCTAAGTTCTAAAGTAAAATTGATTTAAATAACACATAAAAGGGTATGACATAATCAGAAGGAGGAATCATCAGACTAAACCAAAAAAGGATAGCAAAACAAGTCAGACTAGCCAATTTAGGGTTTCTATTGAAATCATGTTATTAAAAAGAACAAATAAATGCTATTTTTGGTTCAACTTATGCTTGGGAAGATTCTATTGAAAAAATTGTGAATTAAACCTTCTAAAAATTATAGGTGAATATTTTCTAGGGTTTAATATGAACAGACAAGTCAAAAGAGCCAATTTAACCTAAAATAGTAACCTAGGTGAATAATTAATGATAGATGAGTTTGAATAAGAAGTTTACCAACAAAATGATTTCAAAACTCAAAATTAAGTTGATCACAAGATTCCCTAGATCCTAATTGAGCTCCCATAAAATGTTGGACCCAGTTTGACAATGTTCTCACCTACTTTGCATTTAGGTCCCTAAATTCCTAAATATGCTTGCAAGTAGGTCCAATTTCATTACTCTTAGGTCCTTCTCTTCTTGCAAACTGGTCCTCGACATCGTCTTCCTCCTTCAGCAGCTAAGGGTCCGTTGACTGAGCTGTTTGACGACTTTCCAACGCCATTTACACCCGCTTCGAGCACCGACTAAGCTCGACCTCTAAGGCGAAGTTATTCGTCGTTTCGCTCCGCGTCGATCGGTGTATGTCTCACCGGCTACCATCGTTGTAACAACCTGCATTCTCCGGTCAAAAACAAGCACCGAGATGTGAGTTGTTGCAAGGACTTCTCGCTACCTCCTGCAATTAATTCATGTGCGGCTAAGGCTCTATAAAGCCTCGCGATGCTCTTCCGAGTCGATTCGTCTGGAACCAAGCGCCTACACCTTCGTCTCCTCTTTTTCCAAGCATTGCCATTACTAGACCTTAAGGCTTTCTTCTTCCCTTTACTCCGTTGCGTCTCACCATCAAACGACGTCGCAACTGCTTTTGCCCTTCCCTCGTTGAGCTTCTCAACCTAGAAGCCAGATCTCTACCCCTCTTCGTTGGCATCAATCTCCTCTTAGATTCGTTGCCGACAACTTGTCATCGCCACCGGTCTCTACCTCTCCTTCTTTCCAATTAGGTTAGGGATTTTCTTCCCCTTCCTTCCTCTACCTTCTCATCTTTCTAATTTTAACTTTCACCCTCATTTGAGCCATCATCGACCACCATCTTTAAGGGCTCCGGCGAGCTTCTTCACCACATCATTGAGCCCCTTCACATAGCACATACAAATAGGGAAGAGCTTCGGGGATCTTCCCTAAAGCTCCTGGACTAATCTAGGATCGAGAGGTCTATTTTACTATGCACAGGTATCCGCCGGAGCTACTCTTTGTCTTCGCTTCCAGGTGCAGTCCTCTGATCTTCGACGACACCTCACCGCACCATCTAGTGCACTGATCAGAGAGGAACCTCGCCAATCAAAAGCGCACCACCAGTAGCAATTGCTCCACTGGTGCATCAAGGCAATCCAATGGCTGGTGTGCCCGAATTGAAGAACACTATGTCTGCAGAAGGAACAAAGCCAAGGGACAGTCCCACATCGTGCAGAACTAAACCATGCGAGGCACTTATTATGCAATTGTGCCCTTAGCTGTTAGCCTCAGAATGCATGAGGTGAGGTCCCCTATGCACGCCCATATGCACGCACTTGCGCACGCTCACGCACCCTCGCCCGCAAACACGCTCGCGGGTCTGGGCGAGGATCCGATTACTTGGGTCCGACTGGGTTTGGAAGATATTGAAGGAGGGAAAAGGGGTGTTTTGTAGCATGGAACAGAATCCTTTCCCCCTTCACACCCTTGCCTTTGGGTTGTGACTACAAACACTTAAGGCGTTTGTGCCTAAACTCTGTCATCTGATGGTAAAGTGTTTAGTTTTGAAGATATTGGTGTGAATCTTTGATGGTTGATATTTGTAACGAGCGCGTGCCCCAGACGTCTTTTAAGACGTCTGGGAGATGGGCCAGACGTCTTACCAGACGTCTGGGATCGTTTCCAGACGTCTGGAAATCAGTTATTCTGGCACGAGTCTTCGTCTGCGCGCCTCAGCGCGCAGGCCTGCGAATATCCGATATTCTCTGCGGCTGCAGACGTTCTGCCGCGCCTCTCCCTCCTCCTCGCGTGGCCTTAAAAGGGCACGCCTCCCCTCACTCCGTCACCACCGTCTCCCTTCCCTTCTCCTTCAGCCAGAGCGTGAGCGCGAGCGCGAGGGCGGCAGCGGCGGCCGCAGTGAGCGCGGAGGAGGTGCGGCGTGCGAGAGCGGAGCTCTGCCGCGAGGGCGAGCTCGCCGGAGCGGCTTGGCCGGCCAGCGGAGGGCGCAGGGGGCGCGGAACGACGCGGAGAGGGACCTGCTGCAGTCTGAGCAGCAGGCGCGCGAGGTGCGACGCGGGCGGCGTCGCGGGCGGAGGCCGAGTAGCGCCCTGATTCTGGAAAAATTTCCAGAATCAGACGTCTGGGTTGACAGGCAGACGGCGAGGACGACGTCTGGTAGCCCATACAGACGTCTGAAAGGTGAGTATTCCGCCTTCTTCTTCCTTCCTGTCAACTGACCGTACTGAGGGAGGCAGTTGGCTGTGCGCAGGTTCGCTGATTCGCCGTCCTTTACGAATCAGACGTCTGGAAATTGTACCAGACGGCGGGAGTGACCTCCAGACGTCCTGGGTGACCATCGGACGTCTGGGAGCTAGGACAGACGTCCCCGCAGACTTCTGGACGTCTGGGAAACCACACTGAACAGGTAATTCTCTGATCCACTGTTTAAGACGTCTGGAAGAAGTTCCAGACGTCTGATTTTGCACAGTATCGTCTTTTTCGACCCGTTTAGGGCCCGTTCGGGCTCCGTTTTCCGTGATTCGAGTTGCGTTCTTTTCAGAATTAATTCCTCTACCCGTCTACAGTAGCTATACACTGTTTTGAGACACTCCTTGTGTTTGATCCTTGTGATAGGACCTCGTTCAGTTGCAGTCTTGAGAGTCACGGAGGCACGCGGGATTCCCGATCACGCCCCCATTACTCCCGTTGTACCTGGTAGAGTGGCTTAAGTTTATTATTAAAATCTGTTAAAGTATGGAACCATAACTAGAATCTAGGACATTGCATGAATCCTAAGAATGAGAAATGTATGGAATGATAGCTCCTAGGTGATGCATGAATCCTAGGGCTGGAAAACTAGTTGTATGCTAGATCCTAGGATGTGGCATGAACCCTAGGATGGAAAAACTAGTGGAATGTATAATACTGCAGTCTTGGAAAAATGGAAAGGAATATAAAGCTACCTGTAAATTGAATTAACAGCTGCCTGTTATGAATGAAGAAACATGATTGAGATCAAGGATTGTGAGAACGTGAAACTGGAAAGTGAAACATATGATGTTCTGAGATAAAGAGCTGGAACCCTACGGGGGAATTAGGAGTGGAACTCCTGGAAAGAAAAAGGAATGGAACTGAGATGTAGTTTGTACTGTCTCTTGGGTACGCAGTACCAAGGGAAGTACCTGTACCTGTTTAGTGCAGAGTGGGGCCAGCCACCCCAGGGACCCGGGGTTAGGATTGGCCGCTCTGTACCGACTTGTTGGCCCTCGTGTACGTAGTACCGAGGAGAGCTACTAGTGTTAGGAGAGTACTAGCTACCCCACGGGCCCCGGGGTTCTGCTAGCCTCCTTCACCGACTTGTTAGGCCCACTAGGGCAAACCAGGGTAGTCAGGCGAGGGTGCGCGGACTGTGGAGGGGCAAGGCCCCAGTTTGGTTACTGTGGAGGGGTTGGACCCCTGTTACTGAGAGGGCTCTGCCCTGGTTCCGTGCTGTGCTTTGGGCGCACCCGTTAACGGAAACGACTGACCGCGTGCCAGTACGGGCTAGCTACCTGTGCGTTTATCGCGCGTGCCGTAGTCACCGTTACGTCTGTCAGTGACCTTGGGGTGGTTGACTGAGGGTAGGATCACCACTGGGGACTCTCCCGGCCAGGAGAGCACCACGTGCTACTTCTACTTTTGGAAAAGACTGCAATCAAGATCGTTCCCACGAGGACATTCGAGATCAAGTAAAGGATCTGAGAAATAAATGAAATAGTGAGAAAATTGAAAGATGTGAATAAAGGAAGTAATAGAACATAACAGCTACTGTACACTCTACTGTTGCCTTTAGTTAGTTTGCCACTCTACTCAGCGTTTTGCTGACGTGTTACACTCGTTACCTTTTTCAGGATCAGGTGTTGAGCAGCCAGGGTCGGCGGCTGCAGAGGACGCTGGGCCGAGTAGGGTCCAGTAGAGTTACCACAGTCTTTTGTACCTCTTTTGTTTCTGTTCTAGTGAGTAGTTTTGTTTCCGCTGTACCTTCTTTACCTGCAGTTCTTGTTATATGATAAATGTTGTTCTACTGTTGTGGTGGAATCTACTGTAGTAGTTTCTTTCCTTACTGCTGTACTTTCTTACTGTTAGTTATATTCATGCTGAATGTGGTTTATTTTACTGTCTTTTGGTTACTTCCTCGTTGGACGACTAGGTCTTGGGATTAGTCGAGTCGTTCCGGTTCTCGTGTCTCGTAGGGACTCGGGAACCGGGTCGTTACAAGATGGTATCAGAGCAAGGTCGTCCCGAGAAGTGAATCAATTGACTGGAAAATAACCAATTCACAGGTTTATAACTAGAGTAGCCACCACAACATATCTCTTGACATGAGCTCTTAGAAGTGTTTGAGATCGAGTTTGAGATCTCACTAGTACCAGGGACCAGCCCCATCTCCACCGCGCCATACAGGATGGCACCGCTTGAGCTGCGAGAGCTCAAGTCCCTGTTGCAGGACCTTTTGGAGAAAGGTTTCGTGAGGCCCAGTGCGTCTCCCTGGGGAGCCCCGGTACTGTTTGTGAAGAAGAAGGATGGGACCCTACGCCTTTGTGTGGACTACCGACAGCTGAATAGGGTCACCATCAAGAACAGATATCCGCTGCCGAGGATCGACGATTTGTTTGACCAGTTGCGGGGTGCCACGGTGTTTTCCAAGATAGACTTGAGGTCTGGATACCACCAGTTGAGGATCAGGGAGACCGACGTCTCCAAGACAGCTTTCCGCACCCGGTACGGACACTACGAGTTTTTGGTCATGCCGTTTGGGCTGACCAATGCCCCCACTGCTTTCATGGACCTGATGAACAGGGTGTTTAGACCGTACTTGGATCAGTTCGTGGTGGTTTTCATAGATGATGTGCTCATCTATTCTAGAGATCGAACGCAGCACGGACAGCACTTGCGGATGGTTCTGGACACTCTGAGACGACGCAGGCTGTACGCCAAATACAGCAAGTGCGAGTTCTGGTTGAGGGAGGTGACCTTCTTGGGTCATGTGATATCTGGTGACGGCCTGGCGGTGGACCCCGCCAAGGTCGAGGTAGTGCTCAGGTGGGAGAGACCGCGTTCAGTCACTGAGATTCGTAGTTTCCTGGGACTGGCAGGTTACTACAAACGGTTCATCAGGGGATTTTCACAGATTGCGCGTCCTATGACACAGTTGACCCAGAAGGACGTGCCTTTCGCTTGGACAGACGCCTGTGAGGCGTGTTTTCTGGAGCTGAAGGAGAGGTTGACCTCGGCTCCCGTGCTTACCATCCCTGACAGTAGTGGCGGGTTCGTTGTGTACACGGACGCTTCCTTGCAGGGGTTAGGAGGTGTGCTCATGCAGAGGGGTCATGTTGTCGCTTACGCTTCACGGCAACTGAAGCCCCATGAGCATACCTACCCTACCCACGACCTAGAGTTGGCAGCTGTTGTCTTCGCGCTGAAGACCTGGAGGTACTACTTGTACGGTGAGACCTTCGAGATTTTTACAGATCACAAGAGCCTCAGATATCTTTTTGATCAGAAGGAGCTCAACATGAGACAGAGACGTTGGTTGGAGCTCCTGAAGGACTACGATTGCAGCATCTCCTACCACCCGGGAAAGGCCAATGTGGTGGCTGACGCCTTGAGCCGTAAGGCGCCCGCACGCTTGGCCAGTCTACAGTTACAGAGTTGGAGCCTTTTGGAGGAGGTGGGCAGTTGGCGACCTCTAGAGTTACGAGGATACTGTGGGGCAGTGACGGTGACACGGCAGACCAGGCCAGAGCTGATAGACCGTATCATCACAGGACAGATGGCTGATCCGTACTTGCAATCTTTGCGCGACAGAGTACTATCAGGGGACCCAGGGGACTTCTCTTTCACAGACCAGGTGTTGAGCTTGAGGGGACGGTTGTGCATTCCCAGAGACGAGGAGCTGTTGAGAGAGCTCCTGACTGAGGCACACGGTTCCAGATTCACCATACATCCCGGAAACACGAAAATGTACCATGACTTGAGACGCGAGTTTTGGTGGAGATGGATGAAGCGGGATGTGGGTGAGTTCATGCAGCAGTGCTTAGTGTGCCAGCAGGTGAAAGCCGAGCATCAGAGGCCTGCAGGGCCGCTTCAGCCGCTTCCAGTGCCAGAGTGGAAGTGGGAGAGCATCACCATGGACTTGGTGGTGGGCTTACCTGTTACCCAGCGGGGACACGACGCAGTCTGGGTAATAATGGATAGGTTGACGAAGACGGCGCGATTCTTGCCGATCCGAGTCACTTTGGGACCAGCACAGTTGGCAGAGAGGTATATCCGTGATGTGGTGCGACTACACGGAGTTCCGCGGGAGATCGTATCCGACCAGGATACCCGCTTTACGTCCCAGTTTTGGGCTGAGTTTCAGCAGGCCTTGGGGACGAGGTTGAGGTTTAGCACGGCTTACCACCCCAGACGGACGGACAGTCTGAGCGCACGATACAGGCACTTGAGGACCTTTTGTGTGCCTGTGTACTGGACTGGAGGGGCTCTTGGGAGGAGCACCTACCCCTGGCGGAGTTTGCATACAACAACAGTTATCACTCGAGCATCGGCATGGCTCCCTACGAGGCTCTGTACGGACGGAAGTGTACGGCACCCTTGAGTTGGGTTGAGGTGGGGACCAAGTGGGAGGTTGGCCCCAGGTTGATCCGGCAGAGTCAGGAGGTAGTTGAGCAGATCCACAGACGACTCCGCACTGTCAGAAGCAGACAGAAGAGCTACGCCAATCGCAGACGCAGAGAGGTGCAGTTCGAGGTTGGGGACCACGTCTTTCTTCGTGTTTCGCCCATGAAGGGCTTACAGCGGTTTGGGGTGAGAGGGAAGCTCGCGCCGAGGTTCGTGGGGCCCTTTAAGGTCCTGGAGCGGGTTGGACCCGTTGCTTACAGACTTGCCCTACCCCCGCAGCTTTCTGGTGTGCACGACGTGTTCCACGTGTCCAACCTCAGGAGGTACGTAGCCGATTCCAGTCACGTACTGAGTCACGAGAGCGTCGAGGTGAGCGACGACCTGACCTACCCCGAGCGGCCAGCGCAGATCCTAGACCGAGCCGTCCGTCGATTGAGACGAAAGCAAGTACCCCTGGTAAAGGTTTGTGGAGGAGCCAGCGGTACGAGGAGGCTACCTGGGAGCCTGAGACGGCAATGCGGGAGCGGTACCCGGAGCTTTTCGCGGGTACATCTTTTCGGACCGGCTTCGGTCCTCTTTGAGTTTGTTATGGTTATTCGGACGTTTTTTCCCGTACCCTAGTTGGCGCAAGTTTCGGGGACGAAACTTCCTTTGAGTTTGTTATATTGTAACGAGCGCGTGCCCCAGACGTCTTTTAAGACGTCTGGGAGGTGGGCCAGACGTCTTACCAGACGTCTGGGATCGTTTCCAGACATCTGGAAATCAGTTATTCTGGCACGAGTCTTCGTCTGCGCGCCTCAGCGCGCAGGCCCGCGAATATCCGATATTCTCTGCGGCTGCAGACGCTCTGCCGCGCCTCTCCCTCCTCCTCGCGTGGCCTTAAAAGGGCACGCCTCCCCTCACTCCGTCACCACCGTCTCCCTTCCCTTCTCCTTCAGCCAGAGCGTGAGCGCGAGCGCGAGGGCGGCAGCGGCGGCCGCAGTGAGCGCGGAGGAGGTGCGGCGTGCGAGAGCGGAGCTCTGCCGCGAGGGCGAGCTCGCCGGAGCGGCTTGGCCGGCCGGCGGAGGGCGCAGGGGGCGCGGAACGACGCGGAGAGGGACCTGCTGCAGTCTGAGCAGCAGGCGCGCGAGGTGCGACGCGGGCGGCGTCGCGGGCGGAGGCCGAGTAGCGCCCTGATTCTGGAAAAATTTCCAGAATCAGACGTCTGGGTTGACAGGCAGACGGCGAGGACGACGTCTGGTAGCCCATACAGACGTCTGAAAGGTGAGTATTCCGCCTTCTTCTTCCTTCCTGTCAACTGACCGTACTGAGGGAGGCAGTTGGCTGTGCGCAGGTTCGCTGATTCGCCGTCCTTTACGAATCAGACGTCTGGAAATTGTACCAGACGGCGGGAGTGACCTCCAGACGTCCTGGGTGACCATCGGACGTCTGGGAGCTAGGACAGACGTCCCCGCAGACTTCTGGACGTCTGGGAAACCACACTGAACAGGTAATTCTCTGATCCACTGTTTAAGACGTCTGGAAGAAGTTCCAGACGTCTGATTTTGCACAGTATCGTCTTTTTCGACCCGTTTAGGGCCCGTTCGGGCTCCGTTTTCCGTGATTCGAGTTGCGTTCTTTTCAGAATTAATTCCTCTACCCGTCTACAGTAGCTATACACTGTTTTGAGACACTCCTTGTGTTTGATCCTTGTGATAGGACCTCGTTCAGTTGCAGTCTTGAGAGTCACGGAGGCACGCGGGATTCCCGATCACGCCCCCATTACTCCCGTTGTACCTGGTAGAGTGGCTTAAGTTTATTATTAAAATCTGTTAAAGTATGGAACCATAACTAGAATCTAGGACATTGCATGAATCCTAAGAATGAGAAATGTATGGAATGATAGCTCCTAGGTGATGCATGAATCCTAGGGCTGGAAAACTAGTTGTATGCTAGATCCTAGGATGTGGCATGAACCCTAGGATGGAAAAACTAGTGGAATGTATAATACTGCAGTCTTGGAAAAATGGAAAGGAATATAAAGCTACCTGTAAATTGAATTAACAGCTGCCTGTTATGAATGAAGAAACATGATTGAGATCAAGGAATGTGAGAACGTGAAACTGGAAAGTGAAACATATGATGTTCTGAGATAAAGAGCTGGAACCCTACGGGGGAATTAGGAGTGGAACTCCTGGAAAGAAAAAGGAATGGAACTGAGATGTAGTTTGTACTGTCTCTTGGGTACGCAGTACCAAGGGAAGTACCTGTACCTGTTTAGTGCAGAGTGGGGCCAGCCACCCCAGGGACCCGGGGTTAGGATTGGCCGCTCTGTACCGACTTGTTGGCCCTCGTGTACGTAGTACCGAGGAGAGCTACTAGTGTTAGGAGAGTACTAGCTACCCCACGGGCCCCGGGATTCTGCTAGCCTCCTTCACCGACTTGTTAGGCCCACTAGGGCAAACCAGGGTAGTCAGGCGAGGGTGCGCGGACTGTGGAGGGGCAAGGCCCCAGTTTGGTTACTGTGGAGGGGTTGGACCCTTGTTACTGAGAGGGCTCTGCCCTGGTTCCGTGCTGTGCTTTGGGCGCACCCGTTAACGGAAACGACTGACCGCGTGCCAGTACGGGCTAGCTACCTGTGCGTTTATCGCGCGTGCCGTAGTCACCGTTACGTCTGTCAGTGACCTTGGGGTGGTTGACTGAGGGTAGGATCACCACTGGGGACTCTCCCGGCCAGGAGAGCACCACGTGCTACTTCTACTTTTGGAAAAGACTGCAATCAAGATCGTTCCCACGAGGACATTCGAGATCAAGTAAAGGATCTGAGAAATAAATGAAATAGTGAGAAAATTGAAAGATGTGAATAAAGGAAGTAATAGAACATAACAGCTACTGTACACTCTACTGTTGCCTTTAGTTAGTTTGCCACTCTACTCAGCGTTTTGCTGACGTGTTACACTCGTTACCTTTTTCAGGACCAGGTGTTGAGCAGCCAGGGTCGGCGGCTGCAGAGGACGCTGGGCCGAGTAGGGTCCAGTAGAGTTACCACAGTCTTTTGTACCTCTTTTGTTTCTGTTCTAGTGAGTAGTTTTGTTTCCGCTGTACCTTCTTTACCTGCAGTTCTTGTTATATGATAAATGTTGTTCTACTGTTGTGGTGGTATCTACTGTAGTAGTTTCTTTCCTTACTGCTGTACTTTCTTACTGTTAGTTATATTCATGCTGAATATGGTTTATTTTACTGTCTTTTGGTTACTTCCTCGTTGGACGACTAGGTCTTGGGATTAGTCGAGTCGGTCCGGTTCTCGTGTCTCGTAGGGACTCGTGAACTGGGTCGTTACAATATTTGTGCTAAACCGAGTAAATTTGGTGGTTTAAACCACCACTTTTACTTTACATTTTTTTTGTCTCTCTATCTAAAGATACACTTTACTCATTAAGCATCTTTTAATAAGTGATTAATTGAGTGATTTATTGCTCCTAGAGATGACCTCGGATTTCTGATTAATTCGAGTATTATAAATTTAAATGCTTGATTTGCTTTGATTACTATACTATGATGTGACGATTTTAAACACGATCGAAGTGAGTCAAGCAGTTATCCTAAGGTTCTAAGGATAGGATAGGGCCATCCAAGTTCTTTTTCTACACTTATTCTAAGCAAGAAATCCTCTTCTCTCTTTCTTTCTCTCTCTATCTTCAGGCTTCCTTTATTCTAGCTTTATTCCAAGCTCCAACTCCTACCCAGCTTTATTCAGCTCAGGACAGTTTCTGAGCTCCTTATTGCCTGTAATCAAGAATAAACATCAAATAGCATAGTAAAATCACATTATTATATGTATAGGTAAGTAAAAGAATGCAATGCATGATATGCAGCTTATGACTCCACTATTTACAAGTTAAGCTAGGCTCTAACATAATTTAGGTTTATTAAGTTTTATGATTGCTACGCAATCAGTCTTGCCCCTTTATACTCTCTGTCAAGTCTATAATCCTATATTTGGTCCTCTGGCTATAAAGGGTATAGGTCCTAGACAATGGCTTTCCCTTCTTCACTTTCAAGGGCATTAAGCCAAAACGAAGGCAGAATAGCCCCATTTGGGTATGAATTCCTAAATGGAAGTAGATATTGATGGAAGCATTTAAGATTGGCCAATAATTCAGGCTCAATTGCAAAGGGGCAAACTTGTTGTAGGGAAGAAAAGACATAATGAAGGGATTTAACAGTACCCTTAGCCCATGTTCTATGGAATACTTGCAAATGACAAAGAAATCATTCTTACCAAGCGAGCATAGTCGGGTGTTCTCATCGAGATCACAAAAATAGATTTCCCCAAGTCCGTGTTCCTTAAGGAACCTATGTATAACCAACTTGCCACAAAAGTCAGAGCTAAAGGTATACAACGTTAGGGTTTCGCCAAACAACCTATCTAAAGAGGAGGTGGACTCACCTTTCCCTGCGATGTCAGACATTTTCTCAAGAGGGCAATGACCAGTGTCTCCTTCTTCGGTGACCTCTCCTTCTAAGCAAAGAGTTATCTTTCCGAATCACTTCAGGGTTTGCAGTAGGGGTGCGGGGGCATATACTGACCTCCCCTCATGTTTATAGCCTCGCTTGGCACAATATCCCAACTTTTCGATTCTCGCCATCATGACAGGCAGTTAATGCACATGCAAACAAATCATTACCACGATGATTTTCCTCCTTTGAAAATCACGAGATCCATTCCGATTAATGCAATGAGAATATCTATTATTATGATAATTAATGCCCATCTTGTAATTACTAAATGACAGATATAAGCCTACGGAAGACAATGCATACATTGTACAACAATAAATCTCGGGATGGTGGCTTCAAAAGCCTGCCAGGGAATCAGGTGGTGATATGCTTATTTCTCCATATAAATGGGCGATGACATGCTCATAACTTTCTAATGCGCGACACCATGGCCGCCATCACAAATAACAATTTTAATCACTCCATCTTTCCCTAAAATGATTGAGCCGCCTACAAAATAGTTGGCTTGTCATTAGGGGTACCATACGCACGAAGTTTATTTTCTGTTAATGATTGTTACTCTCTCTGTTGCCTAAGTTGGCAAAAAGAGTGGAGGAAACCAATAAGGGAAGAAAAATCCTTCTGATTGAGCCTAACTGATAAGGGCTTGCGAAGGAAATAAAATCCATTACTGAAGTTCGCCTACCCGATGATATGACTATGTCCATATACCAACAAGCAGGTCTTTACTCGCTTGCCCGGTAACCTGACGGATTCGGTTGCTCGAAGTTGAATTCGACGGGTCTTTACCCGCTTGCCCAGTAACCTGACGGATCTAGTTACTCGAAGTCAGATTTGATGGGTCTTTACCTGCTTGCCCGACAACCTGACGGATTTGACTACTCGAAGTCAGATCTAGCAATTCTTTACCTGCTTGCTTGGCAACTTGGTGGATTCGGCCTGAAGATGGACCGCTGAATCATTTTCCTTTAGTTACTTAGTAGGCAGACAAATGCAACAGTTACGGATCATGTCTTCATTATAAATTGGATCGTGGGATCGTGGATTGAGAACCCACGATACTCACAATCAAAGATCACGTAGCCTATATAAACTAAGGTCACTCAAAGGGAGGCAGTTGCGCAATATAAGAGAAGTGAGGCAGTGCTTTGTATTCAACAAATCCAATAGTGAAGCTTGAGAGTTTAGCACTCTTCTCAGATGCACATCATTCAAGGTGAAATTGGGTTAATAACTTCTTATATTTCTTGTGTGATTGCATTTGAGTCGAACATTCTATTCTAGGAGGACTCAATTAATATAAAATAATCTTTGTATTTCTTCCTAGTGTCTTTGCTTGTACAACCACTCTTATGTCCTTTTATTTTTTATTTTTTCAGAAGAATGATAGGACTAACCTGCTCTTACATCTTAAGTCAAAAAGGGATTAAGTTAGGCTGATTGATATCCTACTCAGATGATGTTTTTTACTATTACTTCGTTGCTCTTCCCTTACCCTTCCCAATACTCGACATTTAATTTTTCACATATTTGTATTATAACGTTAGTGCCTAAGATCAATAAGTGCTCTTTTTCGCTAATGACGATGGTTTTTGAAACATATTCTTTTTAAACTCAAAATTCTCCTTATGCATCTCAAAAAATGTAATATCTTTTTTGTTTGAGAAGGTATGTGACCCAAAGATCTCTTAGATGCTAATGAAAAGTTATACTACTACGCCAATCCTTTGGTAGCATGTAATGCCTGTTTTGACAAAAATATCAAGAGTTAGAATCGTACATTTGGAGTAGTAGAAAACGTCTGTCCCTCCTACTTGTAACATGCACAGTTAGTCTAATTAAGTTTGCATTTGAATATGTCATTTCTTTATTAATTGTAGAAGTTATGAAGTGCGGGATGGAATTGTGTGATAAATTTCAACAACTCGTACGTTAGGGTAATGTTATTGACAACTTCATGGAGATGAAACTACTAATTTTTCAATATACATGGTTTGGTTTCTCCAACGCATTTATCTCACAAAAAGACACTTGATCAACATTACAGAAATCCACCTTACTCAGATATGACTTTCGATTTTGGCAAAGAGACGAAGTTTCATGCTAATGTCTACTTTTCTTGTACGATATTACGTAGGAGGTACTTTTTTTTTCGTAAAAGCTTGATTCGTACCATTAACTAAAAATTGACAAAACAAAGATGGCGAAAAAAAGGAAAAATGGTTTGTAATCAAACACGAGGAAATATCTCAATGCCTTTGAAACATAGAAGATGAGCATATTGCGATCGAGTGGTTGGTCGAGGGGCAAAGTCTTCCGTTGACACGTAGAGTTTATGGAGGTCAAATCTCATACCTATTATATGTACCCTTCTCATAGAAGAAGAGGAGACATCCATGGACGGAATCAAAAAATGAAAAAAAAGAAGTGGCACAAAATAGTGTCCAAGCATGCAGATAATTATATTATTCTACCAATTATTAGCTTTTAGAAATTCGTTTGAAAGAAGACTGCAATTGTTCTAATTTCTATGCTCATGGATATCAAAATTTAGTTAAGTTTTTACACCCATAGTCTCGAAAGTTTTTACACCCATAATCTCAAAAGTTTTTCTAATATCATCCACACCCTTATAAAATCCATTGTTACATATATACCCTTGTAAACTTACTAACTATGTAGTTTACATCCTTAGGTTAAGTCTCCATTAGATTTTAAGACCTAGTTTACTTAAGGGGTTAACCCCTCAGAAGGGGAGTTAACTTTCGTTATTTGACTACTTAACTCCCAATTGGCTAACCCAGGTTTACCGATTTTAACACGGATTTGTCTAACACCAGTTTCATTTGGTGTTAGCTAAACCTATGTTAAAATTATATACCACTCGTATTTATGACATCTTTCATGTTTTATATACTTAACACCACTATCAAGTAAATGTCACAAGGGTTAATACCACAACTTAATACCAATTCAAGTAGACACAAACTAGTGTTAACACTACTCTATAAGTAAACACAATTACAGATTAATACTAGTTTCACATTACTTAACACCACTTTCCTAACCTTCCAAGTAAACTAATCCTAAGAAAACAAGCATCAAATATTCTCTGAATGCTATTAAAGTTAATGGCATAAAATACTAAAATTACATCAGTATCTTTATCCATGTTTTCTTTTTGTTCTCTTTCTCCCTCTCCTTTCTTTTTCCTCCCCTCCTCCCCTTCTCCCTTCTTTCTTCTCCTCCTCACCAAAGGTCGTAATGGTAGTGGCGACAGCGGTGGATTACACCTCCTCATCCTCCTTCCTCCTCTTCCCGTGCCCCTCTTGCTCATCCACCCCACCCCCTCCTCTATTCCCGTTGCTCCTTCGCCCCATCCCCTCCTACACCCTCCTTCTCCTCTACCCCTCTTGCCCCCTATGCTCCATCACCCCCTCCGCCCTACCACCTCCTTCATGCTCTCCCTTCCTCCTCTATGCCTCAACCACCTCCTCTCCCAACCTTTCTTTCTACTCCTTTTTGAAGGGTGATATTTTTCTTTTAGGGGTCTAACCATGGTGTAAAGTTGATGTGAAACTATAAGTTAGTTTAGAAAATAGTTACATACTAATAAAAGGGCACATGTGACAAACAATGCAAGTTTACAAGGGTATGGGTGATAATAGATTTTGTAGGGGTATGAATAATATTAAAAAAGCTTCAAGGGATGTAAAAAAAATTCAATTTAAATCACATTTAGATTGTCTCTTGATTTTGGCAAATCTATATTTATGTTTGAGCACCTCTTTAACAAAGAAAAATGCATGAGTTGACAACATTAGCGAGAATCAAATCATTAAATAATCACAAAAAAAAGGACAAGGTAGACAAGTTGAGAGAGAGAGAGAGGTCACGATCTATACTATATACTAAAATAGGATTTCAGCTGTCCACATGTCAGCCCCCCCCCCCCCCCACCTTGTCGCTGCCTAACCCTCACCCTCTCGCTCTCTCTCGCAACACCCCCCCTCACCCGTCCTACTCCTCTCCCCCCCCCTCTCATTCGATAATCACCCCCTGCCCTTCCCACTCCACGCCACCTCCATCCCCCACCTCGCTATCGTGGCATCTAGAAGCACCCTTGGGGTCGTTCACCATAGAGATACGTGATCCCTTCCGCAAGTCCCGCGTGTGGCTCGATACCTTCGACACCCCAGAGGACACCGTCAGGGCTTATGATGCTGTTGCCCTCGCCTTTCGCAGGCCCAAGGCCAAGACCAACTCCCCCCTCCCCCTCGATCACCACCACCACCACACCTCCTCCCTAACCTTCACTAGCCTTAGCAGCATTGTAGAGTCCCACAGTGGCCCAAAGGCCATGCCTTTATGTGAGACCTACCAAGAAAGGCGGCACCTTGGGAAGGTTCCCACCCCCCACGCGACGGAGGACAATGTTAGCAACTATGGGTCATCATGTATGATCGTGGAGGGTGACGCAGTCATGGAGGCGAGTGTGACGGATGAGATGAACCTAGTGCCGTGCAAGTACATGGTGTGCAGGTAGGGGAGCCCCACGCTGGAGGGGCGGCCAAAGAAGAATGAGATCATGGTGTCTAAGTCCATTGGGTGCTCACCCTTGTTGAGCGGCACAATCCGAGTCAACTTGTGGAATGTGGATGCAGTTGCTAAGGTGATGTACTTGGCGATAAAGATTCCTGAGGCAAAGAAGCAGCCGAGGCATGATAAGCACTACAACTATGTGGTCTCACATGACATGGCCAACTGGGTGAGGAGCTTTGATCAGGACTTCTAGAGGGCTTGCATGGAGCACTTTGTGAAGTGGTGCTGGGGCATTGGGTTTGGGCTTAGCTTCAGGGTCGTGGTTCTTGGCCCAAACTTTAGGAAGCTCTCGATTGAACATATTATGGTGTCCTACAAAAGGAGTAGCAACAAGCTTATACTACTTGATTATGACAAAACTATCATGCCATAGGGCATAGTGGATAAGAAACCAGGCAGCAATATCATCGCAATCTTGAAGAAGTTGTGCGAAGACCCAAAGAATGAGGTTTTCATGGTTAGTGGAAGAGCAAGGAGCCTTTGAGCCAGTGGTTTGACGACATCGAGAAGCTTGGGATTTTTGCAGAGCATGGGTTCTTCACAAGGTAGATTGCTTAACTCTTGTTTCCTTTTTCACTTCATCATTTATTTCAAACCTATCTATCTCTAGGGATCATGCATTGTCTTCATATGTGGTCACCATGGTTGCTCAATAGGGAGTACATATAATTTTAATATAACACATGCATGCATGCGCAAACATGGAGTGGTTTCGATTATATTGAGTTCACGCTAGAACATTGTGCATTATTGAAAATAATCGCACAACAAGCCAAGAAGGAAATCTTAAGATCATAGAGAATATATATTGGAGTAGTTGTTGGAGTGGTGCATGGGTACCTACTAGAACATTCTTAATCTCAGGTCAAGTACTCTTGCCTTGGCTATTTTATTTGATCAATAATCTCTTTTCCAGGAGGTTTTTTAGATAATTTCTTCGTTCATAATGTGATGACTCATTTTAATTCACGAGGCCACCAACTTACATGGCTTAATATATAATTAGGTTCTTTGTCTATTTTTAGTAAATTTTTAGAAAAATGTAAAACCAAAGTCCGATCTTGTATCCTTTTTTACAATCATCTTATTGAAAAATGAAGGGCACACATCCACAAATAAATGCCACTTCTGGTGGAAAGAGATGGGCGAGATGATTTTACATGGAAAGAGACGTGGATTCCCATTTCTAAAATCTTTTAATCCATCATTATTTGATCATTAAACCATCCATACATTAAACTCATTTAATACATATCTCCCAGTAACATCCATTTAATATGTCCGAACAGCACCCTTAAAAGTTACTTTTTTAATCTTGGATACGCTGGATAAAGGAGCCTCTTTTATTTCTCTTTACTTATGTTTTTTGTTCTTGTAAAAGTATCTTAATTTTAAGTATTTCTCAATTGTAAATATTATTTAATGAATATCAAATAAATTTATTTTATAATTAGTAGAAGTTCCTACGAACATGCATTAAATCAACCCGAGGGAGAGGTTCTCTTTTATTTTATAAGAATAGAATATTTAAGATAAATAATTATTTCAATTATTAAAATAATAATAATTATACATAAAATAAATAAATAAATAAATATATATATATACACACACTTTTATCTTTTATCGGTAATAATATTATTTCCGTCGCCAAACATTTGTTTCAATTTCTAAGAAGCTATCAATAGGTAGGGCAAGGAACTTTCATGATGTTTAATTATTAAAGAGGTACGCAATCACTTGATCGTGAGATACGATGGGATTCCGCGGGGGGGTGTTCAACCTTCGGCTGTTCTTTTCACATTTATATTTTCAAATGATAATTTTTTTCATGTAAAATTAAAAAATTTTTCAGAATCTTTGGAGGGGCAGATTCCCATCTGGTCCACTCAGATCCATCCAGGGACACATTGGGAGGGCCTGCAACGAAGGCATGGATGAATTCTTCAAATAAAATTACTCGAAAAAGGTATCACCGTTCCCGAGGATCCACTGCTGGCTGCCGCGTACCAACCACTCACTCTCCCTCCCATTATTGCCACCCAAACCTCCCCACGTTTTCGGGGTTTTAGTTCAGTTGATCGGACAGCACGCGACGTTTCTTCCACTCTATCCCATTCGTCTCAATCCGATCTCCAAATCCCATTGTGAGGATCGGGAGTAGAGACGATGGCGAAGAGGTGTTCCAATCCCCATGGAGTAGGAGGAAGACGGACGCTTTCCGCTTCCCCCGTTGTCTTGTCCTTCTTTAAGATCATGATCGGCCCTTTCAGAAGCACATTGGTATGGACGGACCCTTCTGGACCCTCTCTCCCTCCTCCTTCTTGCTTTGTTTGGTTTTGCGTGTTGTGATTTCGATTCTGTTTCTAGAGACCAGAGTTATTGCATGTCATTCTATCACCGTTTCTCCTGATGCATTATAGTTGATCTCGTATGATGAGCTTGGATTGTTGCGATTAGGGAGGTCGATAGTTGGTTTCCATGTATTGTGAAAACCACGTGATCACTTTTGGGTTGGGAAGATACGACGGTGACAGTCGAGCAGTTTGGATAGAGAGAGGACTGGATGGTTGTAGTTCTCCGCTAGGTAATCTTTCGTGAATAAAAGACACGTTATTTAGCTATGGGAAATGATCAGACCTCAAATAACTGGACTCAACTCAAAAGTTATAACGCAAAAGACGAGAGGATTGGTGACTCAGTTCCACCTTGATGGGTGTATGTTCGGAGAGAGTGGTAATTCTCAAATTTCACTATATTTTTCTTTGGGGAGTACAAGATACAACCAAAAATCTTCTCCCTTTCTCTTCTAGGCTCCGTAATCCTTCTCAACTGAACGACCTCGGCTTTTAAAGATTATGAGATCCTTAAACGTAGAGATCATGGTCAGTTAGACAAGCAATCATGGGTCAGAGCCCATGATACCACGATCTCCTCAAATCGTAATGATGCATTCCTCAAATAGCTATCCTGCCTTTGGCAACTTCTTGTAATTATATTATGACGAGGAAGACATGGCCCCTTTTTATCGGCAAATAATGATGGCCATGCTCTATCAGTCTGCCTGACTAAATCAGCAGGATAAATGATGTTCTCCTACCTGTCTATCGTGCAAAAGCTTATAGGAGGACATCACTGGCAAGCCCACCTGACAGGATTAGCTAAGCGAGGGCATTAAGACGACCCTGCAAGTACGCTTGAGCAAGCAAGTCTTCATCAACCAGTTATTCCGATTGTCTCTCCCACGTAGTTTGATTGAACCCTATTAGGCATTTCGAGATACCATCATTACCTTTAAGGGGCCTTATTCGCAGGGCCCAATAAGATGATTTTCTTTTCTCATCGGTTGCTCCCACTTAGTGTGGGAAAAGTTGCTCCCAATAAAATGATTTTCAATTTGTGTGGAGGCAAAGAATTCATAATCGACCCTACTTAGTGTGGGAAAAGGCTTGGTCGTCGTTGTTGTTGTTGTATCAGTTGCTCCCACTCTGCTAGCGTAATAGCAAGGAAAGTAGCAGAATGAACCCATTGAAGAAATAAATCTTGCGTATGGTGCCCCCTCTGATTGGGTGGGCTATAACTTAGGCGGCTCAATCATCTTAAAAAAGGGCAAGAGGAAGTAACTTGTGTTTATAGTAGTAGGCGCTTTATGCTTGGATAAATTAATACAACAGACTTGTAGTCGCATATAGCAAGGAAGATATAGGCATATCATCACCATGTAAAGGGAAGTACATGCATATTGCAGCTTGAATTCCTTGGCAAGTTTAAGTACCGCTATCTCGAGATATTTTTTCATACGATTATAAGAATCAATTGCTATGGGTGGTGGCCAATCAACGTAGAATAAGGTTTGTTGTTTATGAACGACAAGACCGTTATTAATTGGCATAATGATGAGATGCCTTGACATGGTAATTATGTTAGATTACATGACTCTAGAGAGGTGTCGTTTCACAGTAATGATTCGATTGTAGTGAGCATTAAATGCTCTTCATGGTGGGAGATGAAATTTTGAATGTCGCCTTGGGAGTGCCTATAAATATGGGTAGTAGAGGGGATAGTAAATGCACCTTGCTCAAAGACGTAAAACCTCAAGTTCCCTGAAGGACTGCCTGATCGAAAGGAGAAAGCGCCTCTGAGTAGATGTTGAGGCTTGCGGGCAAAGGTGAGTTCATCTCATCCTCCTCTATGTTGTCGGGTGAGACCTTAGCTTTATATACTTTTAGGTCCGATTTCCATAGCCAGGCTACTATTAAGGAGTTCTTAAAAGAACATGGGCTGGGAGAAGTTTGATTCTTTTAGGAAATAAAATTAGGGATTTTATTAGTTGTTTCCATGTTTAGTATTGACTATATTTAGTAAATGGTGATTGTAACTACTTTATTTGCCCTTGTGCTCTCTGTATAAAAAGCGGGCCAAGGATTCTTTCCTAAATACAAAAGTTACATTTCCCAAACTCTACATGGTATTAGATAGGCTGGATCTCATGGGAAAGAAGAAACCTTAGAGGAAGGCTCTCCAGCTGCGCTGTTGGTCTCTGGCGAGCCACTGGAGAGGCTCTTTCCTCTCTCACAACCTCTCCTCAGCTGTTCTCATCACGTCTCCACTGTTAGTAGTGGTGGCGCCCTAAAACCTTAGAGGCGAAGCCCCACCTCACAGCCATGTTCTTGTTCGTCGCTCTTTGCCGCGCGTGCGCCACTCTGGATCGCGATCGACATCGCCCCCATTCACGGATCCCCATGTCCACTGCCACGATGGCCATAGTGGCTGACGCTGCCATGGTCTTCTACTTTGTCGTCAATTGCTGCCTCCTTGCCGGCAAGGACTCTGTCGAGTTGGACGAGTTGGAGCCTTTGCGCTCAGAGATGAGGAGCCTCTCCCTGAGGCCTGCGCAGCCTCCGCCCATGTGGCGCAAGGCAGGGAGGGCGCTCCCTCATTGCTCTCCTCTTCGCCATGTGTCTCCATTGCTTCAGAAGTGGTGTTCCCTCTCCACGCTCCTCTTTGTCGCACGCTGCTGTCTTGTACTCTAGTTAGATTGCCACCTTGCTGCCACTGATGTTGCTGTTGTCGAGGGAGAGAGCAGCATCGGCGGAAGAAAGGAAGAGAAGGCTGGCAAAAAAGAACGAAAGGAGGAGGAAGAGAACCCTCTTCAGGTCTTTGGTGTTTCTTAAAAAAAAATTCAGGATTATTTATGATTGAGTTTACTTTTGTCTTTTCTTTAAAGTTAGGTCTTTTATTGTTGGGGTACTTGTCTATAACCCCTTGAAGTTTTGAGTTGTCTCAGTTGAGTCTTTATATGTTGAGTGAAAGACACAAGAGTTGAAGACGGGAGCCGCCTCAAGGTGTCTAAATGTTCGAGTAGTACTCTCATGCACTTCAAGAGAAACCAAGCGTTGACTGACTTTGTGAGGGTGTACAAGAAGGGGTACCCAGGGTTTAAGATACGAAGATAGGACTACTACGTCGACGTGAGTGGATTTTCACTACCTTAATGATTCAAGTTTTTGCCGTCTCCCGCTTCTCGACTTGCGGGGGAATTTTATGAAATAAATCATAGAAAATAAAATTAAGTATTTTATTAGTTGTTATTTCCATCTTTAGTGTTGACTATATTTAGTAAATGATGATTGTAACTACTTTATTTGCCCTTGTGCTCTATCTATAAAAACAGGGTCAATGACTCTTTTCTAAATAACAAAGTTACATTTCCCAAACTGCACAAATTCCAATCAACTGGACAAGATACCCAACTGTGTTCACCTGACGAGGGTGATTTCTTTATAGTCTGTAAATATGCCATAGAACACGGGTTGAGGGTACCATTAAACTCATTTATTGTCTCCTTTCTTGCATGCTATAGACTTGCACCGTCCCAGCTTAGTTTAAACTATTGGCCGGTGCTGAATGCGTTTATAACGATATGCTTCCATCTGGGGATTCATCTTGGATGGGGTTATTCCGGCTGCTCTTTGGCTTTATGCCATTAAAAGTAAAGAAAAGGAAGCCACCATTTGACACCTGTACCCTTTTGAATTGGAGGACTGAATATAGAATTATCGACCTTCCAGACCGCCTAAAGTGGCAGACTACCATTTCTTTTTTATCCACAATGCGGAGAAATTGAAGGTACCCAATAGCTAGCAAAACCCACTAGAGAAAGACTTCCCGCCTACTCTGCATAAGCTTGACGTGGTTGATCAGTCGGATGTAGAGAAGATGATAAATTTTAGGGTTACCGCACATGTGGATTTAAGGGGTCCAGCCGTTTGGAAGGTGCTAACATGGGTGGTAGATTCATACCCCATACCAAGTAAGTTAGGAGTGCCGACATTTAACCATTTAACGATTGATAATGATTAAATGACTTGTCTTTAATGTTGGCCTTCAAGAAATTCTCTCTGCCAAAGAAGCGAAGTCAGGCGACTAGTAGTTCCTCTCGTAATGGTGCCTGCCACAGCGAGGTAGAAGAAGCACCAAAAAGGCAGTGAGTGGGAGGGAGTCAAGGAAGCATGCCTTTGTGTCACTGAGAGAAGAAAAGAAAAGAGATAGCTGATGATTCAAGTGTCTAGACAAGTGGTCCACTCAAGAGACTGAGGAGAGGACCCGTAATCGAAGCAATACACCAACAATACTTTGTCAGCTCGGGCTTATTTGAAAGCATTGGAGCTGAAGGAGAAACTACTCCGTATGCCACACTGAGTCAGCATCGAAAAATCGCCTGCTAAGCCTACTAGCTCTAGAGGTACTTTAGGTAGCAAGAGAGTTGTAATAGACTTGCCACCGCCACTGCCAGGGATGCAAAGTGCCTTTACAAGGGCACCTGTGGAGACAATGGAGACCAGAATCTTGTTTGGAAGCTCACTTATGCAATAACCATATTACAGGCGAAGCGCCGTTGGTTATCGTGTGCTAGTTGACTCGAGTGACCAAGGGGGCTTTGGGAGTATAGGGTAGACTGTCCGATCAATTCAGGGATCTACCCTAGATGGGGTGAGCGAAAAAGCAAACCTCATACGACGCCCTCGAAAACAAAGCCCTTTGATTCCTGGTAGTTTGCTGGAGTAGGCGGGTATCCTCCCAGAAGGCAGACCTAGAATGCCGGAAGGGCGAGGGAGGGAAGAATCTTCTGCAAGGGGTACATCGTTGCAGAAATAGAAAGACAGGTGCTAAGGCACCTGGATTTTGCCATTAGTTGGGCTATGCCCCCTCAAGGGAGACCAAGCCTGAAGAACATCACTTCTATTGTCTCTGCGTGGTAAGATGATTTGAATTTTCATTAAATTGGTTTCCAATTAGTGGAAATACCATTTTACACTTTGATATGCATGTGGAGACTATTGGTACGAGTTTTGTTCCAAGTGATCCTCCAGCTAGTACGAGCATGGGGGCTAGTTCCTTAGCCATTGATCAGGCGGCTGAGAAGGTGGTAGAATAGGCCGTTATAGCCTTGACGGAGATAGTTTTTTCCTACCAAGTTGAGGAAGCTAATGCCGACAAGCAAGGGGCAGAAAAAGCGGTGGAAGTGTTAAAGAAAGAGCTTATTTCCTAAACCAATAGTCTAGTGGGATAGTTGGAATCAGCTCAAAGAGAGAAACGGGCTCGAACAACCTTTAGGGTCGCGAGGAACTTGATCGAGGGAGTCAATCGAGAACTAAGTAAAGTTCACTTAAAACAACTTGAAAAACCAGGTGAACTGGATGAAAAGTTGCAAGTTGCCTACACCAACGTGTCAAATGTGAAAGAGGAGGCACAAATATTCAAAACTTTCCATGCCTTTGCCATAGAAATGTGCGAGGAGGCATTAAGGGACTAGCACCTCCGCCTTTGGTACTTGTTTATGTTTTTCAGGGCAACTTTGTCTTTTTATTTCTATTGGTTTTGTTTTGCAATTGTTCCCACACCTCTCTCTATATAAGGAGGTGTAGGGTTTCTCTTTGGAATAAGATTGATCCTTTTGTTCAACTTGGTATCAGAGTGTGGTCCTAGGCTAGGTTTTGATATCTCACCCAAGTCAAGCCCTAAAAACTGTCCACCCTAACCCTAATCTCCTCTCCTCCCATCGGAGCCGCCGGCAGCCATCGGCGGCAGCAGCAGCAGGTGGCACCAGCAGCCGGTGTTGCCCAGCAGTGCAGCCGGCACCGCCCTGTTGTAGGGTGCACATGCTGAAGAGGAGGGCCCCCTTTATGGTGGTTTTTGGGTCCCCTTTTGCCTAGAAATCCATGTTGAGTTCCTGATTTGCTTCTTCCAACACTTAACATAATATGAAATTAAGCTCAGATCTTGTTTCTTGGCATATTCTTCTTGGTTTTCATATGACTTGGTTGAAGGAAGATGGCCTTCCCTAATGTTGAGGCAAGTATCATTGTCGAACAGAGATTAGCAAGTGATATAGTAACCATCACTCGAAGTGAGTATGAGAGACTACTCCAAGGTTATGGCCATCATGATGATTTTAGGGGAGGCATCGACTTAGTGTCTCTTGCAAATGACAAGAAACGTGATAGCACCAAGTAGTTGGTTGATTCGGGAGCCTCAAGACACCTTAGTGGAGATCGAAGTTGGTTTACTAATCTTAGACGCATGCCTGCAGGTAGGACGGTTCAGGTTGCGAATGGCAGGCACTCCGGGATAGAGGGTCAAGGAGAAGTGCTACTGACCTCCAAGTTGAGATTGCTTGATGTTCTGTTTGTGCCAGACTTTCCCATCAACCTACTCTTGGTCAGTAGTATCACTAAGGAACTTAATTGTCAGGCAATTTTTGATGAAGTGGGATGTGTCTTGAAGACAAATTGACAGGAAGGATAATTGGCAGTGGCCATGTAGAGGGCCGTGTTTATCGTCTGGTTCAATCTCCGTTTGTTGCTGCGTGTTGTGGAGGTGTCTCTTTTACTGCTTGGAGTACTTTTCAGTGGCATTTTAGACTTGGGCATCTTCCTCTAGATAGTCTTTGATGTGTTATTTCACACATATTCCCTTCAACCAAGATCACTTGTGATGCTTGTTAGATGGGCAAGCACCACTGTGCCTCTTACTCGGTGAGTATGCATCCTGGATCCACAACCTTATTTGAGTTGCTACACCTGCATGTATGGGTCTGAGCCGAATTCCAGATAGGTAGGGTCATCGATATTAGTTGGTGGTTTTTGATGATTTCTTACACCTATCATGGGTATTTCTCTTGAAAAATAAATTAGATGTTGGATCTATTCTTGAGCATTTTTTTTTTGGAGATAAAGAATTAATATTCAACAACTGTTAAAGTAGTGAGATCTGATAATGCACTTGAATTTTGCACCACCAGGCTATCTATTTTTTATAGATCCCATGGAATTATACATCAGACTAACTGTCCTCATACTTCTAAATAGAATAGGGTGGCTGAGAGGAAACATTGCCACCTTCTGCATGTAGCTCGTACTTTATTAATTCACCATAGTGTACCTTAGTTATACTGGGGAGATGCCATTCTTACTGCTTGTTACTTGATCAACAGAATGTCCAGTTCAATACTTCATGAGCAGATCCTTGGCACATCTTGTATCCTGACCGAGAGCTTTTTCATGTGCTACCACGAGTATTTGGCTGTGTTGCCTTTGTTCATCTTCTTTCCCCAGGCCGAGACAAGCTTGCACCACAAGTCGTCAAGTGTGTAATCCTGGGGTATTTACGGACTTAGAAGGGGTATAGATGTTTGGATCCCATTACTGGGAGGCACTATGCGAGTGCAGATATTATTTTTCATGAGTCCATTATGTATTTTTCCACGGTTGCTAGAGGAATATCTCCTGAGGTTATGGACGCGTCCATGCCTATCCCTCCTATTCCCTTGGAGGAGATGCTTGTTTCTGCCCCCCTGCTACTACTACTGGACCTGTGAGGTTTTCTGAGCCTATTGTTATCCATAGATGTCCTTACAACACTGCAGATACCAGATATTCCAGTAATTACACAGGCACTGACCTCTCCAGTTCAGGTGACTATGGACAGTTTGCATACTGATGATACTGGATCTAGTGATAATGCTGTAGGTTCAGATATGGATGCTCCTACCCCAGAGTTAGTACATAATGATCAGTCAGATGATATTGACTTTCCTATTGCCATTAGGAAGGCACCTCGCACTTGTAAGTCTAGATACCGTGTTACAGGTAGTCTGGCTACTGATGGACTTGGGTCTGCCTTTGGGAGTTTTTGTCATGCACTCTCTGCCGCCCAGGTTCCCACTATGTACCAGCAAGCCATGCTTAATCTGAAATGATGTTAGGCCATGGAAGATAAGATGGCCACTCTTCGTTCCAGAGCGATGTGGGAGCTTACTTCACTTCCTGCAGGAGCACGAGTGGTTGGATGTCGTTGGGTCTTTGCCTTGAAATACAATCCTGATGGATCTATTTCAAGGCATAAGGCTCAGTTGGTTGCAAAGGGATTCACCTAGACCTATAGGATAGATTTCTTTGACACTTTTCCTCCAGTGATACGGCTATCGACAGTGCGGATTTTGATGTCTGTTGCAGCCCATCTTGAGTGGCCTCTCTACCAGCTTGATGTGAAGAACTCCTTTCTATATGGCGATCTTCAAGATGAAGTTTACATGTAGCAGCCTTCGGGATTTGAGATTCAGGGGGAGTGTGTCTGTAGACTCCAGAAAGCCATTTATGGACTTAAGTAGAGCTCACGTGCATGGTTCCAGAAGCTGTCTGAGGTAATACAGGTGATAGGCCTTCATAGATCATCTCTAGATCATTCCCTGTTTGTTCGGAAGAGTGATAGGGGAGTTGTACTTCTGGTATATGTTGATAACATCATTATTATTGGTGATGATGAAACTGGGATAGTTGAGGTGAAAAAGACCTTGGCTGATAGGTTTGTAATGGACTTGGGCTAGTTGAGATATTTTCTAGGCATTGAGGTGGCAAAAAGTAAAGAGGGCATTGTACTTTCACAGCATAAGTACTCTCTTGATGTGCTACAAGAGATAGGGATGTTGAGGGCTAAGCTTGTCAATATACCCATGGATCCCAAGGGACATCTATTTGATGCCGAGTCAACATCTGTTGACAGTAGATCTTATAGACAACTAGTGGGTAAGCTGTTATATTTGACCATCATAAAGTCGGATATTTCCTTGGCAGTTGGGAAGTTGAGCCGGTTCATGGATAGGCCTACTAAGTAACACTGGGAGGCAGCAATGCAGGTTCTTAGATATCTAAGAAAGCACCTGGACGTGGCGTATTATTTACTAGAGGTACATCGATGACAGTGGTTATTTATTCTGATGCAGATTATGCTGGTTGCTTGACAGACAGAAAATCAACTACTAGTTTCTACACTTATGTTGCTGGGAACTTAGTCACATGGCAGAGCAAAAAGCAAGGAGTGGTGTCTAGATCTAGTGCAGAGTCTGAGTACCATGCTATGGCTTAGACTGCTGCAGAGATGGTGTGGGTGAGATCAGTTTTACAAGATTTACATATGCAGGTGGAGAAGCCTATGGAGATGCGGTGTGATAACTGTGCTGCCACTTATATTGCTAACAACTCGATGTTTCATGAGTGCACCAAACACGTCGAGGTTGATTGTCACTACACCCGGGATCTGATTCAGCGTGGAGTCATCTATACCACTTCTGTTTCTTCTGAGAACCAGACAACAGACATTTTCACCAAGCCTCTTCCTCGATCTACATTTGATGTGTTGTTCCAAACTGAGCATGATTGACATCTATGGTCCAGCTTGAGGGGGAGTGTTGAGTTCCCCCCTTTGGTACTTGTTTATGTTTTCGAGGGCAACTTTGTCTTTTTATTTATGATTGGTTTTGCTTTGCAATTGTTCCCACATCTCTCTTTATATAAAGATGTGTAGGGTTTTTCTTTGGAATAAGATTGATCATTTTGTCCAACTCATTGATGAACTTGCCAAATTTAGAGTGGTACGAGAAGAAGGGGAGGTAGAAGCGAAAACAATTAAGAAAGATGGATGCAGTCACAGGGATCGTAGAGGTATCAAAGAAAGTCTATGACCTTAAAGAGATGCGTTGACGGGACATGGATCCAGAATACGTAATGCAGTTCTTTTTTGAAGATCTGTCAATGGATCACAGGCGAAAGTTATTGACGAAGGAGATAAGGAAATATACTTTAGCTGTTGTCCAGGGCACACTTTTGCAGAGGAGTTATGCACTTGGTCGATCGAAAGACTTACCCTAGAGCATGATTGATAAGTGAAGGATGGGCTAATAACGGAGGAGCCTATCTCTCCTACATTGGAAGATCACTAACCAAGCCCCCCGGAGGGAAATGAGGTGGCAGAGGGGGGACCATCGGTAGCCCTAGCACCTGCCGAAGCTGCATAATTTTCAGGTGGCAATGCCCTTATCATGGGGCCTATGATGCCTCTGACCCTAGGCTTTGATCTGCTAGATGAACTCTAAAGCTGCCTGTATCTAATTGGTTGTTCTCTTTTTTTGTTTTTGAGAAGCATATTGCAGATGTATGGAAGATGGAGAATATATACATATATGGACTGAAATGGAAAGAATGGTTGCTTGTTCATTATACATGATACAAGTTCAAATTTTTGGCATGCCAAGTGATCCGTGATGCTAAAGAAAATTCAAGGAGTCGTCGTTGCGGTAGCGAATAAATCGAGTTAAAACATTAAAAAGAATAACCACGTATAGATGTCGGCCTTTATACACAAGGCAAAGAACATCAACTAATTATTATTTAAACTTGAAACTACTAGTTCACAAGAGGATAAGACAAAAGTGAAGGAAAGCAAACTAGAGGGGTGTCCCCCCCTTAGCGGTGCGAAGCATGGTGGTGGCAATGATGTAGTTGGAGACACGGTCGAAGATGCGGTGCGAAGTCCACACACTGTCACCACGTGGACCGATGAAGGTGACGAGGTGGTGCGGGCTGCACACGCAACGGGCAGTCCTAGTCGATCATAGGGGCAGCAATGCTTCAACAAGGAGAGAGGCGATCGCGGTGGTGCCTTCATGCATGGAGGTGAACGATGATGGTGGCTGGTCGTGCGAGGGCAAGGGGGATGGTTAAGTGGAGGTGGTGGAAGAGAGGGCGTTCCCCCTTCTCTTTTCCTTGCATCCATGAAGATGGTGTTGATGAGAGAGATCAACGTGGATCGTCCCCTTCTCTGATATTCGATGATGTTCCTCTTGAAATGTGGATCTTGGATCCACATTTTAAGGATGTGTTAATGGCTTTCTAAAAAAATGTCATGCCACCTTTGAAATATCCTCTTCAAATGGCAAGCACAAGGATGATCGACCATTTATGGTGGAATCCCACCAAAGATGGTGACCACCATATTTAGAGAGGGAAGAATTATCCTTGTGTCCAGGCCGCTTCTCCATTTTTCTGGTGATGTGCATTATTTACTCCACCTAGGTCCTACGTAAAAGAAATAGAAAAGTTAATTCAAAGTCCTAATAGATTGCTAGCATGTCAAAAAATGTAGATATAAAATTATTCCTTGTGCATAAATATTTGAGGTGCATAAAACTATGCATATGTAAGGAGATGCATACAACTTTAATTCCTTATGCAATTATTTATATCTAAATGCATATGCAAATGCTTCTTAATGTGCGGGAACTTGCAACCTTAGGCTTAATTATAGTCCACCGAAGTGTACTCATCAAATACTTTCATACCTAAGTTTTGCTAGTCCTGAGCAAAACCCTATGCTTAAGAGTACAATCATCTAAACTAGGACGGATAAATTAGGGAGCCTTTGCCTCTTGACCTTTAAGGGATCGGTTTTGAATCTTAGAGATCAGACTTAAAGGTACTAATGTACCGACCAAGATACAGATCTCTTTGTCCCTTTCGATTCCAATTGGACGCAGACTTAGGTTGTCGGCATTAATTTCTTAGGCTTGGAATTCCACCCACAGGGTTGTACAGGCTCGGAAGAATCAAGCATCTCGTGTGTGTTTTTATTGTCTCAGCAAAAGGGCACCTGTTTTAATATTATGCTTGTTTACCCTATAACTACGCTTATGATTCATCCTCCATCATCTATAAGAGTCATAATATCCTTGGGAATCTCACAAGGGCCCTTCCTTTCGACACAACGGGATGACCCGTAAGGGGCACCCTCAGAAGCCTTGCATTCCGACGCCTCGGGATGATGTCGTAAGTAGCACTTCTGTGGCTAGGCTAAATACATTACCATATTTTCTTCGCTACTTTTTTAGGAGGTAGCACTTGGCTGCACAATGCATACAAGTATGCGCAAGAAAAAATAGGTCTTGTGGACTTTACTTTCGCAGGGAATTCGACCCCAAAGAATACTCGGCCCGGACTGGACTTTGGATTCATCACCAGTGATTGACAAGGATCCATGACTGCATTACTTCCTAGCACTCTACAAGCCAATTCAGTGTGCTTCGTGTAAGTATAAGAGACTTGACTATAGAATCGTTCAAACCTTAAGGGTGAGAGAAACCTAGCCCATACTCCTTGTGGCCTTGAGTTTATACCTTAGATTTATGGTCTCTTCAAGGACTTAGAAAATAGTCCTAATATTAGTAAGTATAGGAGTTTTTAAGCCTATTACAAGCCCAAAGGGTCTGAACTTAAGACTCTTCGCAACCCCTCAAAGGTGGTTGACTACTTGGCCTACCTAATTTATCTATCCTAACTCAAATTGTGTCCTCATGCACAAATGTCAATTGCTTTATTATATTATTTTTTTATTTTTTCTTTTTTTTTCGAATTTTTATTTTTTCATAAAAAAGTAGAAATGATGCAAAAAGGAAAATAAAATGCAATTTTGCACCCCCCATGTATAAATTCTACATTGTCCTCATTATAAAAGGTAGATACAGGGGGAAAGGGAAAGATATCACCTGGGTTGGGATTTATTTAGGTTGGGTTGCCTCTCAACAAGCGCTGCCTTTAGGGTCCACAGCCAAACAATGAGGTACTTGCGAATTAGGCTCAAAAAATAGTTGAATAGGTCTTAAGAATATGTGTCAAAGGGAGGGCCTAGAAAATAAGTAACCTAGAATGTTGACGAGCTGATTATGGAGAGTAATGCCAAATGCTCGCCAAACCAAAGTGGGAAGGAATTTCTCATGGGTCACCTTGGGAGGTCTCAGTGATAGATGTGAGTGGTGACCTTCAGAATCACGTAGGGAGAGGATAACAAGGATCCTCTAATAGGAGAGGGTGAAGATGGGGGGTTAAGAGTTGCTGTTGGGAATCAAAGTAGAGTCACGTGGCACATGCCACGTGGCAGCCATTAGGCCACGTGGTAGTTATCTAGAAGGCCACTTGGGCCACCGATTTTGGGTCTATAGGACCAAAAATAGGAATTGATTTCTTAGTTGGCAATTAGGCTAATTTAGTTTATCTGTTTTAAGGAGATTTGTAAAGATTTGGTTGTTTCAAATCTAGAAGATTTGATTAGATTTGATTAGTTGAGTTTGGTTTTAGAAATAGAAATATTTCTTTACTATTTTTAGGGGATATGTATTCTCTATAAATAGAGAGCCTTCCTATATGTTTTCTTTGAGTAATAATAAAATTCTTCCTATCTATTAATCTTCTTTTCACTCTCTTCAAATCAAGCCACTGGTCTGCTCTACCACCAGTCTGCCCAGGCCGGTTCTCCTCTGAATTGACCACCCTCCAGATCGCAGGATAGCCCTTTGGACAGTACACCAGCCTGCACATTGCAGACTGGTTAGGCTCCTTGTCAAGGACTCGGTTTGCAGCACTTGTAGACTGTCTCTCTCCCTCTGCAGGGTTCCTCCTCAGTCCACAGACTGATTCCTTGGTCTATCTTCAGCAGATCAAGGACTCGTGCAGCCTCTGTAGGACTTCTCCACACTTCGGATAGCGCAAATCTCAACATGGTATTAGAGCAGTAACGCTCCGAGCAATTATTCTCTAGGTCGACGTTCTTCCCGGCTCCAATCCAAGTTCTTTTCGGTTTCCTCATCATCCTTCACTCAAGGTCGAAGTCTTTTTCAACCCCTAGAAAAAAGCCAAAGTCTTTTCCGACTAGGTCGAAGTTTTTTCCGACCCATAGAAAAAGTCGAAGACTTTTCCGACCCTCATTTAGAACAGAAGTTCTTTCTGGTTCAAATTATCTTGGAGGATGGTGGCGAAATTAGAGATACAAGTTTTTGATGAAGAAAAGAAGAGTGATGAGGTGTTTAGACCAAGTCATCGGCCTCCCGACCTCCGACTTGAGGGGGTGTTGGAAATCAAAGAAGAGCCACGTGGCACATGCCACGTGGCAGCCATCAGGCCATGTGGTAGTTATCTATCAGGCCACTTGGGCCACCGGTTTTGGGTCTATAGGACCAAAAATAGGAATTGATTTTTAGTTGGCAATTAGCCTAATTTAGTTTATTTGTTTTAAGGAGATTTGTAAAGATTTGGTTGTTCCAAATCTAGTAGATTTGATTAGTTGAGTCTAGTTTTAAAAATAAGAATTTTTGTTTACTATTTTTAGGGGATATGTACTCTCTATAAATAAAGAGCCTTCCTATATGTTTTCTTTGAGCAATAATAAAATTCTTCTTATTTATTAAGCTCCTCTCAACTCTCTTCAAATCAAGCCACCGATCCAAGTGGACCTGCAGCCTTACTGATTGGCAGCAACCCAGCTAGCGGTTTGCTCTACACTAGTATGCCCAGGCCGGTTCTCCTCTGAACTGGCCACCCTCGAGATTGTAGGACAACTTTCTGGACGATACATCGATTTGCACACTGCAGATTGGTCAGGCTCCTTGTCAAGGACTCGGTTTGCAGCACCTACAGATTGTCTCTCTCCCTTTGCAGGGGTCCTCAATCCACAGACCGATTCCTTGGTCTACCTCCAGCAGATCAGGGACTCGTGTAGTCTCTGCAGGACTTCTCCATGCTCTAGATTGCGCAAATCTCAATAGTTGCCCTTAGGGTGTGGAAGGAAAATCAGTAGCAATAATCCACACTTGCCACTCCACTCTAGGATGCACTGGTTTGAAATAGTCTCCATAGAGAATAAAAATGAGCAGAGACTTTAGCCAGACATTATCTAGGGATTCTAGGTTTTGAGGTTGTGGGATGGTCATAAGATCTAATGAAGGTTTGGTCGGTTTAGTGTCCAATCCTATCCACCTTTTAAGTTCTTTAATATCATCCCTAGCGATTCTGGTAAAAGAATCAATATCATGTTGCCAATCACTAGTGATCATATTAGTCAATGGAGTCAATTTTTCACCTTTAGGCTTAGGTGAAATAGTGGTTGACTCCCAATTACATTCATTTGATGTCAGGTTGGAAGCAACACAATCAAAAGTTTCTTTAAATTCATTAACATCACCCCCAGTTTCTTTTTCATTACTTAAATCCTCCCTAGGGGTTTTGTAGAATTCCTCAAGTGTAATGGTTGCTTCCATGTTTCCCCACCTTTTATGAGGATCAGTTTCAAACATAGAAGTGGGGAGAAATCCGTCCTTAACTAAACTTGCAGAATCCTTAGGGGGTAGATCCTCAAACAATACATATTCACCCCTAGAATCACTTCAGATTCTGAGTTCAAGTTCCTTAATTCCTCATCCTCCTCAAAGATCACCTCCTCATCTACCCGAGGCAAAACGTCTTCAAGAATTTCATTTGTTATTTATGATTCCTTAGGGTACTCTATATCGGGTGGTGGGTTTTCATGTGTGGTGTGCAACTCCTTAGATAGATGTGATTTAGGTGTAGACTCCCTATGGCTAGGTTTTGGTTGCACCTCGAGATAAGTTGGTGAATTTGGTGCAAGAAAGTGACTACAACCCTGCTCATCAATTGTGAAGAAAAAGCTCGAGTTCCTCTAATGGTACCCGTTTGACTCTAGTATAATTTGGGTGGAAACTCCACATGTTCTTGTTCTTCCTTGGGTTACCACCTTTCAATTTCAAGTGTATCCAGGTAGCTACCCTCCCCCTTAATGCGTCGACTTCTCAAAGAAGGATCATCTAGTTTGGAGGGGTCTACTTCATCCTCAAGAGGGTAGCTAAACTTCATGATTAAATCCCTAATGCCCCCTTCTATCTTATGGCATGTCTCTCTCAAGGGAGATGCATCTAACGTGGAGGGGTTAAAATCAACCTCAAGGGAGTAAATCAAGTGTAATTTCTTCCTTTAATTGCTAACTTGTCCTCAAAGACTCTCCTAAAGTTTCCATCATTTCCATATGTTATTTTTGCATTTCTAGCCTAAATGAGGAGAGGCTATCATTAGTTTCTTGAGGGAAATCAGGCTTAAGCTCATAGCACCTAGGAGTTTCTGTCCAACCTTGGTTTGAAAAATCATGAGGGAAGGGTAGGTTGGGTATTTCTATGTTATCCGGGATTTCTGGTGAGGTATATCTCGCTCTTAGGTTGTGCTCATAACTTTGGGGATTAATCAAACTAATATTTCCAAAGTAGGAATAAGGTGGATCCCATTGATAATCAGTATATCCATAAGATGGACCATTCAGGAGCATGGGACCAGGGATAAGTGATTGGGGGTGTGGATAACAGGTGGGAGGGTGGTGATAGAAATGATCCATTATTAATTTACACCCAAGAACACAACACCCCAAACAAATGCAATTCAATTTTTTTTAGTAGGCTTTAGGTGATTGATTTAATTTCACTTAGGTGACCATAAAAGTTTGAAATATAGTTACGTGTCTTAAGTCGACCTATGAAGTGCCTAATCCTACTCGCAAGGAGAGTTTAAGTGCAGTCGAGACTAACCCATCGGCACCCTAGGGCTCTAGCCTAATGACCCGGGTTTAAGTCTGCTTGTGGTGTAGAGATGAGGTAGAAGGGGTCCATCTACTCTATGTACATGCTTGTGAACTTAGTTGTGCATCACAACGTGGAATTGTGATTTTTAATTTTGAAGAACGCATGCAATTCCTTGTTAAGCAATCACCTCTTAGACAATTCCTTTTTGTTTTAAATTGTGACCACTTAATTAAGTTGGTTCATACAATTTGGTGGTCTTTCAATTCAGTCCAATGCAAGTGGATGTTCAAATAGGATCACGGACCAGCTCTCAACATGCAAGAATGAGACGATGCAATGACAATAAATCTAGAGGCAACTTTTAGGAAATTCCTAGCATGCGTGCACCTAAGGTATGCTGCTTCTAGATCGATAGGTAGCTCGAGATTTTTTTTATATTTTTTAATATTTATTATTATTATTTTTTACTAAGCAATCACACAACCAACTAGCTAACTAACCATGCATCCACATCACAATTCAATAAAAATGGAAAGTCCTACTCAACTAAAAAAAATGGAAATAGACTCCCAAAAATACGCCCCAGAACAAGGGCCCAAAATAAGGTGGGGAAACGGCCCCAAAAATCCGGTCCACTAATACACAGGTGAGAAGGTGGGAAGATAAATTAATGGATCAGTCTACAGTCGAAAACTAAATATCTAACCTACTACTAATTAAGCTAAAATCAGATGGAAATCCTCTTTGGTTGGGGCCTTGGTTCCTTAGTCCGCTCCCTCCTAGGTTGTGGGATAGTCTCCTAGGTTCTCCACAAGTCCCTGCAGCATCAACAAGGACAATGCATGACTATTAACTAAATTTGGCAGGACGGTATCATTTCAAACAAGGATCATTCCAATTTTTTTTGAGATTTTTTAAATGACCAAAATTGATTTTTGAAGATTTTCCAAATGTGTCCGGTCAGTTTGTCTGAATGACACCTAGTTAAAGGCTCACGTGAAATTAGGATCTAAATGCGTCCAAAATTTTTGTTGATTTTTCCCGAGATACTATATTTGATAAGCACAACACTGCAACAAATTTCGTCCAAATCCAATCATTATTCGATTTTTGAAAATTGCTGGAAGTCATGAAAACATAACCAAAAACCAGATCTGACCCCTTTGCAGTTTTTGATTTTTATCTCGTTCTACAGCGAATTAGAAAATGCCATTTGTACCGTTCAAAAGCTCTTTTCAAGATATACCACCACACGGAATTTCAAAATTTTTGGATGTACAGGACATGCTACATGGAATTTTAAACTCGTCCAACAGATCTGAATGAGGAAATGTGTGAAAGAAAATCCCAAATCAAAGGCTAGAGTCTACTTAGATGCAACCTAGACCTCATCAACCCTAAACTAACCTATATGCTATGTATAGGAGATTAAATAAGAACAAGATGGTGTCTGTTTGCCCTCCCCGACAACGGTGTTTGCCCTCCCCGACAACGGTGCCTGTTTGATTTGTTGATTATGCTAAAGAAAATTCTAGGAGTTGTCGTTGTGGTAGCGTTTCAATTGAATCAAAACATTAAAGAAAAAACCACATATAGATGTTGGTGTTGATCCATAAGGAAGGCAAAGAACATCAGCTATTTGTTAATTAATCTCGAAACTACAAGTTCGCTAGAAGATGTGACAAAAGTGAAGGAAAGCAAACTAGAGGGGCGTCCCCCCCTTAGCGGTGAAGTGCGGTGGTGGTGATGACAGTTGGAGACACAATCGAAGACGCAGTGCGAAGTCCACATGCTGTCACCACGTGGATTGGTGAAGGTGACAAGGTCGTGCGGACCACACACGCGAGGAGCAGTAGCGGTAGCACGCGAGGGGCAGTAGCAGTAGCTTGTGTGGGCGGTGATGCTCCGACGAGGAGAGCGGTGGTCACGGTGGTGCTCTCCATGCATGGAGGTGAACGACAATGGTGGCCAGCCGTGCGAGGGCAAGGGGGATAGTCAAGTGGAGGTGGTTGAAGAGAGGACATTCCTCCCCCCCTCTTTTCCTTGCATCCATGACGATGGTGCCGACGAGAGAGATCAACGTGGATCCTCCCCCCCCTCTGATATTCGATGGTGTTCCCCTTAAAAGGTGGATCTTGGATCCACGTTTTAAGGATGTGTCAATGGCTTTCTAAAAAAATGTCACGCTACCTTTGAGATATCCTCTTCAAATGGCAAGCACAACAAGGATGATCAACCACTTATGGTGGAATCCCACCAAAGGTGGCAACCACCATATTTGGAGTGGGAAGAATTGTGCTCGTGTCTAAGCCGCTTTACCATTTTCCTAGTGATGTGCATTATTTGCTCCAGTTTGGTCCTGCGTAATAGATTGCTAGCATGTCAAAAAATGTAGATATAAAGTTATTCCTCATGCATAAATATTTGAGGTGCCTAAGACTATGCATACCGTAAGGAGATGCATGCAACTCTAATTCCTTATGCAATTATTTATATCTAAATGCGTATGCAAATGTTTCCTAATGTGCGGGAACTTGCAACCTTAGGCTTAATGTTAGTCCACTGAAGTATACTCATCACCAAATACGGGGAATTGATTTGCTGCCTACTATTTTCAACTTAGTCTAGCTTTGTAGACCTTATAAAGGCTCTCCCAGGCGGTAGAGAGTTTTCATCTGGCTTTGTCGGATTCGAAGCTTCAGCTCGTCTCAAAACTAAGTAACCTTTGATGAACTTTTGCTTGCGAACCTTCTTATTATAGGTAGCAACGACCCCTTCTTTGTAATGGGATGTAGAAGTGGATGCCTTGTATCTCATCTCATCGACTATATCAAGCACCAACTAGACTTGATCGTTGTTAGCTTGTGGATCATACCGTTGTGAGCGATAGGTTCGGAGGAGAATTTCGACATGGAAGCTTGGCTTCCCTCCTATAAACTATGCTAAATGGAGTGTGGTCAGTGGATGTTTTTTGACTTGTCCAATAACCCCATAAAACATATGGCAACTCTTTAGCCCATTGCGTTTCAGAAGACTCCAGCCGTCGTTTTAAGGTGGAAATAATTGTCTAATTAGTTACTTCCGCCTGATCGTTCGCCTAAGGGTGGGCAACGGAAGTAAAATGCAAACAAATCCCCTAGTTAGCACAAAACTCAAATTTTTTAGAGGCGAATTAGGTACCATTATATGTAACAATGGCTTGGGGGATCTTATAGTGAGCAATAATATTTTTTCAAACAAAACTTATTACCTTGTCGGCCGTTGGGCTTGCCATAGCTTTAGCTTCAACCTACTTCGAGAAATAATCAACTACTAAAATATTACACTTCTGGGCTAGAGCTGGTGGAAATGGGCCCACAAAATCCATTCTCCATCAGGCAGAGGGGATTGGGGAGGAAATTGGAACCATTTTGCTTGGCGGAAGGCGAGGGATAGTTGAAAACTTCTGGTACTTTGCGTACTTTCGAACAAAAGACTTGCAATGCTATCTCATTTGAGGCAAGAAGTAGCTTAACTGAAGTATGCAGGTCACAAGTGCCCTGTATCCGTCATGCAAGGTTTTAAATATCGATATCGTATCAAGTCAAAAATGGATATATCGGGGATATATCGCTGATATTGGTGAATTTTAGGGAAATCGCTTAGAAAGGCTAAAAATGTCAAAATATGTTACAAATTTTATGAAAATTAACATTTTAATGACTAATATATTATGAAGAAATCCTTAGAAGAAAATCGTAAATTTTGTGTGTGTGTGTGTGTGTGGGATAAATCCCTTCTCGCCTAGCAGACCCTGGTATTGGTGATATATTACCGATATCTTAGTGATATCGCCCAATATATTGGTGATATATCGCTGAAATCATGGAAAAGATACCTCAGGGGATATTGATATCACTCAACCCATCGATATCGATATTCGGCGATATATCAAACCTTGCCCTCATGATTGCCACAAATGCTGCTATGAACCTCTTGAAGGGCTTGCGAAGTCTCTTTACTGGTTAGGCAAGGCGATAAGGGAGTCGAATAGCCCCGCTTATACAATTGCCTGTCAAGCATGGTGACATGGTGTACCACGATGCCTTAAGCCTAAAAGCCTTAGGCTGCGTCTCACTTGGGGGAACATCCTTTGTGCTCAAATACTGCATCATCAATGTCATCCATGGGGCAGACTATTGAAGAACTAACATCTGGAGAGTCGACACGGTGGGCCCATTTAGCTTTTAAATGCATATATTATCATCTTTGCCTGAGGGTATGGCAGATGGTAGTTGGGCTAATGCAACTGTTAGGGGTTTGTCGGAGCGTGGTACCTGTTTGATAATGGTGGATTTGAAATCCATCAATTCTTCTTGAGCTCTGTTATCATACAGGCTCATATTGGCATCCTTTGCCTGGAATTCGCTGTTAATTTGGTTTGCCACCAACTAGGAATTCGTAAAAATTTCCAATGCTAGGGCCCTCATAGATCTTACCACTCAAACACTTGCCGAAAGGGCCTCATACTCGGCTACGTTATTAGAAGTTGGAAAGATCAATTTGATGGCCTATTTATGAGTATTACCGTTCGAGGCAATCGAGGCTATTCCTGCTCTGACCCTGTTAGATATTGACAATCCTTCTACATAAAGTCGTTGGGATAGATCAAACGAGGAACCTGATTCAGTGAATTTGACCATGAAATTTGCCAAGACCTGCCCTTTTAGAGATTGGCGGGGTTGGGACTTTGTATCAAATTCGCCAGTTCCAAGCCTATTTCATTTGATGGACCGACCCCATTGGTTTATGTAACATTTTATGCAAGGTGTAGTCGGATAAGACATGAATAGTGTAGGCTTAGAAATAAGGGTGTAATTTTGTAGCGGCCATAACCAGGGCCAAGATAAGTTTTTCAATTACTGAATACTTGGCTTCTGCCCCCTGATATGTCTTACTGATGAAATAGACTGGCTTTTGAGTGCTGACATGATTGCGTATAAGGGTGGCACTAAGGGCCAAAGTCGATGTTGCCTGGAACAGGGACGGGCAAAATAGGTGGTTCCAATGAGCAAAATTATAGCCTTTGCCTTTTTTAATACACTTGAAGAAAGGAAGACATTTGTTAGAAGATCGAGACAAGTAACGAAGTAGAGTTGTGATCTTACCGACTAATGATTGAATTCCCTTAAGAGTAGATAGAGCTGTTAACGCCATGTTGGCCTGAATTTTGTCGGGATTAGCTTCGATTCCCCCGATTAGAGACCAAGAAGCCTAAAAACTTACGCGAAGTTATGTTGAAGGCACACTTCTCAGGGCTAGGGCAGAGCTGGGTGTCCCTTAAGACTTGGAACACCTCGGCTAGATTAGCTATATGGTCGTTAAAATTTAAACCCCTTACAAGCATATCATTAATATATACCTCAAAAGATTTTCCAATTAAATGGAAAAAAATCATATTTACAAGACACTGATAAGTTGCTTCAGCATTTTTTAAGCCAAAAGGCATGACTTGATATTGGAAAAAGCCTCGATCTGTTATAAAAGAGATATGAGGCTGATCTGCTGACGTCAAGCTTATTTGATGATATCCACTGTAAGCATCTAAGAAGGACATATGAGATTGGTCGAAGCAAGAATTTACAAGGGCGTCAATCTTGGACAAAGGAAATTCATCTCTGGGGCAAGTGTCATTTAAATTGGTGAAGTCCACGCACATGCGTCACTTTCCATTTGACTTTCTGACCATAACTATATTTGATAGTCCGATGGGATAAAGTGACATTTCGATGAATCCTTTCAACAGCTTATCGACTTTACTAGTGGTTTCCTGCCATTTTTTGGTGGATTTCTACCTACATGCCTACTTTATTGGGTGAGCACCAGACTGGATATTCAACTTGTGCTCGATTATTGAGGGGTTTACTCCTGCCAAATCGCTGGCGGACCATGCGAATACATTCGCGTTGACCTGCAGGAGGAGCAGATTGTGGACCTACGGGGGGTAAGATCTGCCCCAACCTGGATGAGCTTGTCAGCTACGTTAGGGTAAAGCTGAATGGCCATGGTAGATGAGTCGGGTGAAATGCCTGATTGCTAAGGTGGAGGTGCCGGATCTACCTCCTGGACCATATGCAGTTGGTTTCGTTTCCTTTCCCATTTTGTGGTTTGGGAGATCTTTTGACCATCGAGTGCTAAAGCTTGATGTGCAAAAGCTCACACCCGACTAACTAATCCGCATGCACAATCCCAACTCTGCGTGGGGACTAGAAGAGCATAAATTGGAAATAAGATGAGGGGCTCACGCGGAAGCTATAGGTTGTTGGGCAGCCTATAATACCATTAAACGTGATCGCCAAATTGGTTATAGTAAACGTAGCTGCCTTGTTGAGGTGTCGGTTGCCATCACATATAGATGCTGACAGCTCAATCTCTCCCTTCGGAATAACCTTATGGTTACCAAATCCTACCACGGGATATACCAAAGGGGACAGATTGTCTTCCTTGAATCCCAACCTAATAAGGGTCTTGAGGGAGAGGACATCCATCGCGTTGCCTTCATCAATAAGAAGTTGCGGCTGGATTTGCTCTGCTAACAACAAGGTTATTAAAAGTGGATCTGAATGATTGACTGGATCCGGGAGAGCGGCAAACAAAGTGGAAGTTGCTTGATGGACGACGCTCCTGGCAGTCGGGACTGCCCATTGAAGAGTGGGGTATGTCTCCCATGTCGGCCCATCTTCGAGATGCACCTACTGAGCATGGGATGTGGCATTGACACCAAAAATGACCACCTAGTCCTCGTTTGATGGAGATGACAAAAGAATTTCTTGGCGGGATGAAAAAGAGTTACTCGCCTGAATAGTCTGTCGCCTGGTCGCCAACAAAGAAAGGGCCTGGCTGTGAGAATCATGGGGCGGAAGGTCTGGTGCTAGCCCTTGCTTTGCCAGGGTAGTCGTGGGATCTATCAAAGGCCCTCCTTCGAGGATTACCACATGTACCCCTTGGAGTTGCTGAAGCTTCTCTTTATGGTACTCATATGGGCTTTCCATGGGTTGCTTGCCTTTATTTTGACTCTCATTTCGCTTAACGAACTGGGCCAGATTTCCGTGTTGGATTTGGAACTCAATCTGATTTCAAAGATCCTAGCAGTCCTCAGTGGAATGTCCTCAAGCTTGGTGATATTTATAGTAAGGCTCGGAGTTCACTCTTTTCTTAATCGGGCAGGGAAGCGGAAGGAGATCCTTATTTATCGACCAAACCTCAGTCAATCTGATTTCGAAGATCTCAACAGTCCTCAGTGGAATGTCCTTAAGCTTGGTGATATTTATAGTAAGGCTTGGAGTTCACTCTTTTCTTAATTGGGTAGGGAAGCGGAAGGAGATCCTTATTTGTCTACCAAACCTCAGTTAGAATATTAGCTTGGTTCACAACCAAAGGGGTGTATTCGTCATAATAATCCCGCTTGGGCTGTTGGGGACCATTATTGTGACCACGATTCTGTCGATTGCCCTTCTGGTCATGGAAATTCCCTTTCCCCTTATTAAAGTGGTTCCCTCTATAGAGGGTGATGGAGGGCATTTCGGCAACCTCGCTCTTGTCTTTAGGGGAATGGTGCTGCTCTTCCCCATAACTTTCCACCAATCAACCACGTGAGCGGAAAGATTCATCCTCTTTCGTAAATCTTGTGGCACTGCCCCACAATTCCGCTATATCTGTAGGCAGAAAGTTGTCTATGTCTTACCAGAACTTTTGAGTCAAGAGATTTGACTTGAAGTACTGGATAGTGATGGCATTATGAGGTCGCTTGCACTTAAAGTACTGGGCTTTGAACCTGTCAAGGTAGGAACAGAAGGATTCATTTCTCCCCTATTGAATCTTTGATAGCCTTTTAGAGTTATCTCAAACTCGTTGTTGGCTAGCAAAATACTGGCAAAACTTGTCAGCTAGCTCCTAGAAGTAGGTGATTTGGCTAGTTGGCAACTTGTTAAACCATTTGTAAGTTATGCCAAAAAGATAAGATGGGAATACTCGGTAAAGTACTCCATTTAGGCACCTGTGAACCAGAAATCATCTAGCGATAACTTCCGACAAAACTGTTAGGGTTAGAAGTGTCATACTAGGCCAATATGGGATGCTTGAACTTTTCTAGCAGAGGAGTGTTCATTATCTCCTTTATAAAAGGGTACGTACTAATGTATACCTGGGGGCATATACCCCTTGTCGCCCGAGTTACTTGTCGGACAATCTCGTGATGGAACCTTTATTGCTGGGCACTAGGCCTAAGGCATTAGATTGCTCCTCTGAATCAAGTGAAGGTGGCAGAGGGGGCTTCAGAGGGCCAGGAGGAATCTCTCCATTGTGGCTACTCAGCTTACATTTGAGCTTCTTTAGTTGCTCGTGTAAGCAAGCATCTCCTCCTCCACCAGGTGGCACCATTGCACTTGGTCATCCGTGATGCTGGAGTCATGAGGCTCATCTTGCTGGGACCTGGCCTTCTCTTTCAACTACTGGACCGCTTTGAGCTGGCCCGCGATAAGCTCTTGTTCGCTCTTGAGGGCGGCTAGCCTGGAAAGGTACTCCTCTTCCTTCGGTCGAATCTCCCGAAAGGGATTAGGGCGAGGTTGCTCAGGTTGCTTGCCACCCTGGGTCTCTTTTGCCTTGCCAGTCTTCAGCTGCCGGCATCTCTTCGAGACGAAAAGGCTAGACTAAACCAAAACTTGCTTCTCCGGGTTTGCCCAAGAAGAGTGGCGGGTTGATGGAGCCATTGAACCAGTAACTAGAGAAAAGAGAAAGAGATGTGGGAGAAGATAACTTTTGTCATTATTTCCACAGATGGTGCCAATTGATTAGGCCTTAAATAACTGAAGACTCAGCTCAAGAGCAATCACATAAAAGGCGAGGATTGGTGACCCAGTTCCTCCTTAACAGGTGTACGTCTAGGAAGAGTGGTAACTCTCAAATTTTACTATATTTTACTTTGGCGAGTACAAAATACAACCAAAATCTCCTCTCTCTCTCTCCTGTACTACCTAACCCTTCTCAACCGAACGACCTTGGCTTTTAAAGGTTAGAAGATCCTTAAATGTGGAGGTTGTGGTCAGTTAGACAAATAATCGTGGGTTAGAGCCCACGATACCACAATCTCAGATCGTAATGGTGCATTCCTCAAATAATTGTCCTACCTTTGGCAACTGCCCTATAATCGTATTCTGATAGAAGACATGGCCCCTTTCTGTCGGCAAATAATGACGGCCAGGCTCTGTCAGTCCACTTAACTAAATCAGTTGAACAAATGATGTCCTCTTATCCATCTGTCATGCCAAAGGCTACAGGCTGACATCACCGGCAAGCCCACCTGGCGGGCTTAGCTAGGCAAGGGCATCTACATGACCAAGCAAGTACGCTTGAGCAAGTAAGTCTTAGGTTAATCCGATTATCTATCTCCCAGGTTGTTGGATTGAACCTGATTAGGCATTCCAAGATACCACCATTACCTTTGATGGGCCTTATTCGTAGGGCCTAATAAGAGATATTTTCTTCCCTCATCAGGAAATGATCTAACACGAAGGAGGAGGCTAGGGGATGAGGGGGTGAGTAGGGTCATGCAATCATGGTGCAACTAGGTGAAGAATAATGGGGGGTTGAGAAGGTGATGGAAGGTGAGTAGAAGGGAAATATACCATGCTGCATGGGATTTTGTGCGAAGAGAAGGTGCTATATGCACCCGAAGAGGAGAAATAAGAGGGATGCATCAACAATAGTAGTCTTGCCCCCCTTTATAATATGCAAGGTTTACTACATAAAATAAGGAAACAAACTGATATGTTTCTTACTCTCACTTTTCATGCAATAAAGAAGATAAACTTTCCTAAACTAATAAACTCCTAATATGGAGATCTTAATTGTTGTCATTTTTATTTGATGTCCAAAATAACTAATTAAATATATATAAAAAGAGATTTTTACATAGATGTCATTGAAAACATTCTATATTGCATGCTTGCCACTACATTCTCTAGTTTTTTTAATTAAACGTCACTATAAAAGTTACGTTACATTACCCTACTCCGAGAGTTGCATTGTTAATTTTAAAAGAAATCAACCTAGAAGTAAGTAAAACTTATGGTGTTGTCGCTTAATCTCTCTTTTTTACCCTCCTTCATACACCTCCACCCTCTTCTTCCAATGTGCAGTCGGATAAGCTATTGCTTGGGATTGGCTTTGTGCTGCTATGGTTTGTAAAGCCTCAACAATGGGATGATTGTGTAGTAGAAGCTTGCCTCCAATGACAGATGTTCCAACTGGATCATGGTAAGGGGTGGGGTTTGTGCCAGTAGGAGGGGGGCATCATTAACTTAGAGATCAAGGGTCCTTGGAGATCACAGAAGGGTGGGGGGTAGAAGGACGGGGCCTATAGGGAGGAGGTGGAAGGGGTGGAAGGAGGTGGCCTACAGGAAGGGCCGGCAATGGGGGATGTTGTAGGGACCTTTGTTGGGGAGGTGATGAGGTGGGGGGAGGGGGGGGGGAGTGAAGGATGACAAGGGAGGAGCTGGTGAGGTGCGACAATGTGATGTGGAAGGTGTTGGATGCCATGGGGTCGAGGAGGATGCAAGGGAGGAGTTGGTGATGTGTAGTAATGTGAAGGTGCTTGGAGGGATCATGTTTAAGGTGTTGGAGGAGAGTGAGGAGTTCAAGGTGCTAGAGGCATGGGAGGAGGTTGTGTGTGCACTGTAGTTGTTGCCATTAAGGGTAGGTGGGAGATGAGGTTCTTGGTAAGAGGAGGTTTTTGGGTTGGAGGGAGGGTAAAGGAGAAATGAGAGAATAGAGGAAAAAATAAAAATTTAGGGGTAAAATTTATTTTCTGATCCATTTTTGTTAAAATTAATGACGCTAACTGAGTGGCAATTACAATTATGATGCGACTTTTATGGTGGTGTTTAATTAAAAATAGGAACATAGTGGCAAGTATGCAATATCGAATGTTTCAGATTGTAAAAATCCAACAAAAAAAATGATTGAAACAATCGTAGTAAGAGTTGAGAAAAATGAGTGGAATAGTTTATGATGTAACCCTACATCCTAATATATAAAGATGTGGATAAAATATACAAGTCCTCAAGGTGTAAAGAAAACATAAATACAACAATTATGACAGAACTCTTAATACTCTTCCTCAAGCTGAAGCATAGATATCAATTGTTTGGAACATCGGTCAAAAGGACCTGATGAAAGTGCCTTGGTGAAGATGTCAGTTGTTTGGTTCTCTGAAGCCACATGTGTTATACAAATAAATCTATGCTGGATCAAGTCATGAGTGTAGTGACAATCTACTTTTACATGCTTGGTCCTCTTATGGAAAATATGATTATTCGCTATGTAAGCGATTGCTTTATTATCACACCTCATCTCCATTGAGGTCTCCATGGAAATGTGCAGATCTGATAAGGTGATTGTATCCATATCATGTCAGCAGCTATTTAGGCTATTGCTCGATATTTAGACTCTACATTGAAAACAATAACTTGCTTCGTACTTTTCCAAGTTATCAAATTCCCAGCCACAGGTACAAAATCTTGTCGTGGGCTTCCTGTCTGTGATGCATTCAACATAGTCGGCATTTGTGTAAGTCAATATCTAAAGATATGCCTTTTGTAAACATAATCTCCTTCCCTGAGGAATTTTTCAGGTACTTTGATACCATTATGGCATCATCCCAATGCTACTTGGTAGGACTGTCCACAAATTGACTTAGGTTCCTAACGTTTAAAAAAAATGAAGCGGTGTGATCGTTAGATGGAGAAGCTTCCTTACTAGGCCTCTATGTTGATGGATGTCAACAAGCTTTGATTACTCATCATACAAGTATTCCTTCAGGTCCTTAGGAATATTTACTTGCTTGGCTCCAAGCATGCTTATCTCCCGCAATAAATTAGTAATGCACTTCCTCTGAGATAGAACGACCCCTCTCTTGTTGTAAGCAACTTCTATCCCAAATAAAGTGTAGTTCCAGATTTTTTGACAAAATTTTCTGCAATATGCTTTTTAAGATCAGCAATGCTTTGCTTATCATCACCCATGAGAATAATGCCATCAACATACACTAGCATGGCTACTAGTTCCCGTGCCGTCTTTTATGCAAATAGAGTGATCAGATGAGGATCTGTGAAATGCCAATGTGTCAACAACATCTAACAACTTCTAAAACCATGCATGGTGCTTTACTTCAGGTCATAAATTGCCTTGCGTAGATGATAGACCTTGGAACACTCGCCCCACAGACTCATAGCTTGGCGGTTGCTGCATATAAATCACTTCCTGCAGGTCATCATATAGGAAAGCATTCTTTATGTCCAATTGATAAAGTGTTATTCACGCTAAACAACCATAGAAACAAGAATTTGGATAGTCGACTGACGTGCTACAGGGGAGGTGTTGAAGAGGTCAACCTCGTATTAATAGGCTTTGTAGCGAGCCATTATACCATCTGGATTGTACTTTACAACAAAGACTCACTTGCAACCAACCACAACAGCGTTTGGAGGGTTTGGAGGATCCTATGTGTGTTTAGAGATAAGGGTAGACATCTCATCTTCCATGGCTTGCTGTCATTTTAGATCAATAAGAGCTTGTTGATGAGAAGTTGGAATATGATTAGCTGATAGGGAAGTGCAAAACTGTCTATAAGATGTGGCAAGGTAGGCAATTAAGGATAGGTTGGAAATAAGATGGTTAGCACAACTCTTGGGAACTTTCTGCACTGCAATAGGCAGATCCAGATCTGTGGACAGTTGTAGTTGAATACTAAAAGATGATACTAGATGTGGAGCATTAGCATCTTGCTCTTAGCGGTGGTTTAACATGCATGGTGTGGTGACACTAAAAGGTCAAAATGCAAACACAAATTGGACTTGTAAAGCGGAAAATGTTCTTGCTTCTCATGTTGGGATCCTGTAGATTGCTTTTATGTACTGTCTCAATGGAGAGGAGAGTTTCCACTTGAGACATTACGATCGACGTCTCTTAATTTGAGAATTGTAATGGGAACAATATTCAAATTAGACATAGTGAGAGACAGTTTGTTTTGAAAATCCCAAAATAGATCAATTTACAAAATTCAGCTATGTTTGTGTGTTTCATAAAAAATGACAATTTTCAAAACTCACCTCGACCCAAATAAGTGGATGAAATCCAATCACGATGAATGGTTTACAATGGTTGCGAAAAGACTTGAGGTAGATAACTTAGGCTGTGTGTTGTGTTCTAGGCCATTCGGGAACCCAAGAAATCAAGTCATGGAGAAATATAAGGAGGCTTGGCATGATGATAATGTATTTGTGAAATAGTACATTATCAAGCATCTACCAATTGGATTGGCAAATGATATTGGCAAATGCTAGTATGCGAGCAACATTATATTTAAGCTTGATGCCTTGGGCATTCGGAACATGGTTTTCTCCACACTTTGAAATTCCAAAAAGAGTTTGGAAAGTTCTTTGGAAGAACACCTATTCCGAAAGCAAGAGTTTCTGAAATATGAAGTGCATGGAGGGATCTTATTTGAAGACGAGAAGCTTAATATGATCGTGACATCTCTTCCTAACCTTTATGCTTAGGCCCTCAATAGAGAATTTTAAAGAGGACAATCCATGTGTTGATAGATCGTTTACTAAGCATCATGAACCATCTTGATAGTGTGCAACATATTTAAGAAGAGGAAGCATTCCTCGACCATAGAAGCTCCAAGGACAACTGACACATGGACAAGAGTCTCGCATGAGATGCGAGCCTGTCCATGAAAATCTGTAGACCTTACAAGAAGGTCAGAGGAAAGGTTCCTTAAGGTACTATATACGTAATCATTCATTTATTCATATAAAAAATAAATATTGTGATCGCTTGACATATTTGCAAATGTTGTGATCAGGATGAAGCTTTGTAGATGAAATCCAAAGTAAGTTGTAGTGGGAGCCATCAGCGGACACTAAGTGTATCTGATTTGTATCTAGAATCACAAAGATAGTCTTTGTACTCTTACATAAATAGAAATTATTTCTATTTTCCAAAATGATTGGAATTGGCATATTCATGTGATGAATGATTTTGTTGGGGATCAGAAAAAGGGATATGCCATGGTAAGACAGAAGTGCCATGTGGCAGGTTTTGTTGATCCCAAGGGGCGTCGACCCTAAGGGATCAAGTAGGATTTTGCTTGTAATACAAGTTTGGTCTTTTTGGTTTGATATTTTATCTTTTAGGCAAGTAGTTCAGAGGATTTAATCTTTCCTAATTTTAGGAGATATGATTTGATTATGATTTGTTTTGTTTCTTGTTTTAAAGGATTGTGATATTCTCTCTGTATAAAAGAGAGCCTTTTTAATCCTTTTATCTCTGAGTTGAAGCAGCAATACTTCCAACATCTTCTTTCCTCTCTCTCTTTCTCTCTCTTAACCGTCAGCTACCATCCTCTTTCCTTGTTCCAATGTGGAATGGTCCCCATGTGGACTATTTTTGCCACACCAAGGAGCCTCCACACCTCCATGCTTACGCCAAACTCAACATGGTATCAGAGTCTACGATCTAGGCTCCTTGGCATGCACGAATTTAGGAAGAAGAGTTCATGCACAAAAGAGAATTTTGTTCTCTTGTTTGTGTTCTCTTCAAGGCCACACATGTGTGGTCTTCTTCAACAAATCCTTGTCACACCCAGGGCCTTACGCGAAGTAGGAGGATCATAGATTGAGGAAGATGGTTGATACCGAAGCCTCGTTGTCAATGGGAGATGGCAAGGTGATTGGTCAAGGAACAAGCAGAAAAAAGAAGCTTGAGGAGAGTTATCAAAATGTACTTCAGCTTGTATGGTGTCTTTGTATCTAATTTTTTATTCCCCAAAAGAGGAGGTTCTATTGGAACAAGGGCCGCCAAATACTTCAAGAAGATCAAAGGGTGCCAAAGGATCATCGACTATCGAGGGTACCAGTACACACATGTTAATTTCATAGTTCCTATTGCTAATGATGTTGTTTATGCCTCTTGTTTTTGTTTGAATGTGATCAAATGGCACCTAAGTCCAAATCTAAAGGTAAGGCACCTCAACATGCTTTTCATAAGTTTTGTATCAATGAGGATGCCAAATCCAAATTTGATTGATATAAGGGCCTAAAGGTTCACCATTGTAGGCCCATTGAGTGGAAAGACTTTAGTTTACACCATCATGGCTTTACTACCCGTCTTTTTGAACAACACTTGATGCATTTCTTTGATGAATCCTTTTTTACCGCTGTTTCTGGAGTATAGCTATATATCAATTGTCTATTTTTGTCACTCTTAAGTTTCTTTCAACTATTACTCAATGTCCTAATGAAGGTCATGCGTTTAGTTCTCTTAAGGAGAAATTCACCACCGTTCAAATGCATGAAACTCTTCTCCAACCTAGTTGTTCGGGTAAATTACTTGTTGCCCTAAACATGACCTTATTTTTTCGAATCTTATTTTGGATTTTAGCATGGAACCTTAGGGCAAAATATTTAGGATTTCACAAAAATTCCCGTTGTCATTTTACCACTCATCTATGCTATCATCACCAGCTTTCTCGTAAATTGGAACATGGTGTTCATACATTTCTTTCATCCTCACCACCATGCTTTCACCCTACCTCTTGATATTTTAGTTTCACACATTCTTATCAAGAGTGGGGTTGATCTCTCCAATTTCACTCTTCTTAGAAAGGTGGTCTACTTCAAGTGGTCCACTCTTAAGAAAATAGGGGTAAAACCCATTGGAGAAGACTCTTCTAGTGATGAAGAAGAGGATGTGCAAGTTATTCCAAATGCTCAATCCTCTTCTCATTAAGTTCTCGGGTTGACTTTCGACTTTGTTCCCATGACCTACCCTTATCCGGTAGCCGAACTTCCTTGGGTGAATTTAGCTCACTTACCCAGAATCGATCATACAATGATCAACACCCTCAACTATATCGGACAAAACCTCACCAATGGATGAGGGGCAAAAAATGCCCTCGAACTCGAAACTCCGTGATAGGCTCGAAAAGGATTGACCTAGGAAAACTTGGATGCAGGTAGGCTCGGGGATCCAACTCGCTTACATCTAAGGAAAATCTTCTGCGCAGACGGATCTAGGAACCCAACCTGCCTGCACATGGAAAAGGCTAGATACAACCAGACCCAAAGGATCTTATCCGTTAGAGGGGACGACGAAAGTACAGTAGGGCCACACCTTCAATAAATGGTGACAATGGCTGCCACAATTATAATCTGACAAGGCACGCACCTCGTCAAGCAGTTTATCTGCTCAGAAGATCTCACAGGAGGCTCCGCTTCAGCACTATAAATAGTAGGGGAAGGCCCTCGAGGCCTCCCCCCGAGCAATTCGAGAGAAAAATCGAGACTATAAACCTTGTAATTGTGCAAGTCATAGTGCATAGTTGAGAGCACCATTCTCCCCCCAGACGTACACCCTTTACGGTAGAATTGGGTAATTAATCCTTGTGCCATTGTGTGATTGTTTGAATCCCACGATTGGATCATCCACTCACGTAGAAGGTTCGATCATTTCTATTCTTGAGTCAAATACTTCGAATCTCGGGGTGTCGATCATCAACCTAAATTTTGGCATGCGTCAAATGGAACAGAAGTTCTATGATTTATCTCTGTCCATTGAGTCCTCTCGTCTTGCTCAATCCACTCAACAACCCAAACAACGAAAGCAAACTCAATCAAAGGCTCCTACGGAAGTTGGAGAGCACTGGCAAAACATTTTCAAGACTCACATCGAGCGTCTCAACAAGCTGAGGAAGAAGAGCCATTCTTCTTAGTGAAGGCGACAAGGAAGAAGAGATGCATGATAAAGACATTCCTTATGATGATGATGATGATGATGGTGATACAACTGTTATTTCCACTCTTCAACAACAATATGTTCACAAGAAGCATTGTACTTAGAATTAGTTTTCTTTATGCATGTTATGTACTTAAACATGTTATTTAGTTTGACTATGTTGCACTTTTGTTTGATTATGTTGAACTTGTTTGCTTTATGGTTGGATGTTTGAAATATACGAGATGCTATGGTTTTATGCTTAAGCTTTATTGCAAAGTTTTTCATGCATGTACAAATGGATGTTTGGAATATACAATTTAGATATTTTTTTTTGTTGGTTGACAAAAAGGGGGAGAATAGAGCTAATATACATATTTTAAAAATGAGAGCTTAGTTTAAGGGGGAGGTTACACTCTTATTGGAGTTTTTAATTCCTTCTTTTATTTAGCTTCTATCTTTATAATATGTGTATTGCTATTGTTTTGTAAATATTGAAAAGGGAGAGATTGTTGGAACCTGTTTCACTTTCTTCGAAATTGTGGTGTTAACAAAAATTATTTTAAAATCTAATGAGTCTTTGTGAGTGGAATTCACAGGAAAGAAAAGGCTTGGAAATTGATGAAGATGAAAATGAAGATTAACGAAGACTTTTTGTGTATTTTTTTGTCTTAGATTATGTATGTCTCCTAACAAAAGAAATGGACATAGGGGTTAAAAGTAATTAAAGATAATTAGGTCTCAAACTCACAACAAAAATTCAATTTTCAAAAATCTAAAGGTGTATTGTTATGGTATTAAAATCGATTAGCTATGAAGTCTTAAAATCAGCAAATCAAGGTAATTGTTGCAAGTACCAGTACTGTTCATCAGTACTCGTACATGCATGGTACATGTTTGAGTTGTTAACTCAAACTGTGAACAAGTACTGATACTTATCATGAGTACCGGTATATGATGCTCACAATTTGTGGGTTGTATTCTAGTTGGGACTTTACAAGTACGGGTATCCATCATGAGTACTGATACATATAGGTTGCAGTGTCTTCTCTCCTTTAAACCTGTGAGTAACAAGTACCGATACTCAAGATTAGTACCGATACCTGTTGACTAGTTGGTACTCAACTAGGAGCACCGAGTACTGGTACCCAGTCTCTTTTGTATTGGTTGTGGATTGTCTGTGAGCAGCTAGTATCAGTACCAAAACTTTAGTACCGGTGCCAACCACCCATTGAGCCAGACCTGAATGACTGATTTGCTTTAAAATTGAGTTAAATCATCCTTAATTAACACTTAATGGCAATGGAGTGTGGGTGGGTGTATTCTAGCCTATAAATTGACCTTGTTGGGTCTTTTTTTCAATGCACATCACTTCTCTCTCCCTTGCTTTAAAAATTCTTATTTTCACTATTCTTCTAATAAGGTGCTAGACTTGTTGCCTAGTGACTACAAGAAAATTCTTTGAGATCACAAGTCTTTAGGTGTGTAGTTTTTCATTCTTGCAAATCATTTTGCTCGTCAATTTTTTCCTTAGCTTCCATTGGTAATATTTTTATAATTATATACTATTGGGAGACTTAGGATTCAAGTTGTAAGCCATTTACTTTTACTTGCACTCGTACTCTTTATTTGTTTCTATTATCTTGTAATTGGGTTGAGGTAACCTGTTAATTACCTCTTGTTATAGTGAATTGATTCCCTCTGGGTTGAGGGAATTGGATTAAAAATCCTAAGTCGGGAGACTTAGCTAGTGGAGTACCCAAGTGAGGGGAATCATTATATATTTGGTGTCAATTTGTCATTTGAATTGTCTTATATAAATTTTTTATTACACTACTCAACCCTCCTTCTAGTGTGCTTGTGTTCTTAGATTCTACACCCATATGTTAAGGTGTCCATGCTTCTTAATTGATAGGTCTTTTCTAGGTGCCTTTTTTAAGTATCTCAAGACTTGACGACCTTCATCCTAGTGTATCTCTCTAGGAGATTGCATAAATTGGCTCAAACGGCCTACAATAAAGGCAATATTAGGTCTAGTCATCGTCAAGTAGAGTAGCTTTCCTAGCATAGCATGGTACTTGGTTACATCAGATAAACAGTGCACTGTCTGAATCAGCCAATGGTAAAGAAGTATCCATAGGAATTGACGTATCCCTACATCCTTAAGCATGTTAACCGCATATTTTCTTTGGGACAAAACAAGGCCATTATGAACATGTGCGTTAATACCTAGAAAATAACTAATAATCCCAGATCTTTAGTAACAAACTGTCAATGAAGAAAAAATTTGGCCTTCCTATCAACAAAATATCTACATGGACAATAAGAATAACATACCCATTCTCACCATGCATGGTAAAAATAGAATGATCAACTGGAAGCCATACTCCTAAATCACCCCATTGAGTTTCTCAAACCAAGCACGTGGGCTTTGTTTCAATCCATAAATTACTTTTCTCAGTCTACAAACTTTCCGACACTCTCCTTGAGTAACAAAACCTGAAGGTTGCTGCATATACACCTCATGCAGATCACCATAAAGGAAGGTGTTTTTAATGTCAAGTTGGAAAATAGGCCATCCATTGTTGACAACCAATGAGAGAAGTATCCTGAGTTTAGGCATGCCACATGTGAGAATGTCTCAAAATAGTCCACTCTAAGGGTTTATGTATACTCTTTGGCTACTAGCCTTGCCTTATACCGCTCAATAGATCCATTCGGACGACATTTTGAGGTAAACACCCATCTACACTCTATAACTGTTGCATTTGGGGGTAGGTCAACAAGCTCCCAAGTGTGGCGAGACTGAAGAGTTACCATTTCCTCCTCCATAGCTAGAGTCTAGGATGGGTCTTGAAAGTCCTCTGTATGATTCCTTGATATAAAGTGACTATCCACAGCATAAGATAGATGCTTTCATGGAATAGGAAAATGATGAAGTGACTTGAATTGCAAATAGAATACTTAGCACAAGATCTCTGGCCCTTCCTGTGAGCAATAGGAATATCTAACTGTGTTACCTCAGGTACCTCAGTGGGAGGTTGAGAGGGATCTCCAGTAGAGTCTGCAACATCAGCAGGAGACTGAGCAGGAATGGTTAATGGTTCCTCAGGTTGATGATCAATAGTCCTGCGCAGATAAGTACGAGGATAAAAAATTGATGCATTAGAAGTACTGTCATGGGTTGGCTCAAAGGATTGTGGTGGCGGAGCAGAGGGAACAGGTAAAGGCATACTAGTGGTAGGAGAGGAGTTGCCACTAGGAGTAAAGTAGGCAATATTCTTAAAGAATATAACATCAACATTGATGTAAAATCGATGTGCCTTAAAATCATAGCACCTATACCCTTTCTGAGTCCTAGCATAGCCCAAGAAAATACATCGAACTGATCGTGGAGTAAGCTTATCCACCTTAAAGGAATGAACAAAATAGATACACCCAAACACTTTAGGCAGCAAAGAGAAAATCTCATGGTTCGGAAACAAATGGAATATGGACCTTTCCATCCTAAACATAGTGACCAAAAAAGCCACAATAAGAACTACATCAGACCAGTATTGGGATGGAACATGCATATGAAACATTAAAGTACGAGCTACATTTATTAAATGTCTCAATTTTCGTTTAGTCACCTCGTTCTGTTGGGATGTATGAACACAAGAAGTCTGATGAACATTCGAAGCGAAGTAAAAAATTGAGATAACTCATTATTAACAAACTCGTAACCATTATCTCTCTAGAACATACATATAGTGCAAGAAAGTTGAGTCTTTACTTTGGCAACAAATTTCTTTATTACATCAAGGTTTCAGACTTTTCTTTTAGTATAACACCAAAGATGCTTTGGTACAGTAATCAACAAGAACGAGAAAATAACGAAATTTCCTGATACTCTTGACCCGACATGGGTCTCATAAATCAGCATAAATTAAAGCAAATGGAAACTTAGATCTTTTATTGGAATTAGGAAAGGAAAGTCTATGATGCTTGCCCAGTTGGCAAGCCTCACATTGAAATGAATAAGCAAACTATAAGTCAGGAAAGAGATGACAGAGAGCTGGATTGCTAGGATGACTCAGGCGAAGGTGCCACTGAAGAGAGTATGTAGCACAAGCAGTAGCAGCACGATAGGAAGGGAGATGAAGGTGGTAGTGATCATCCTGCTTAAGTCCACCAATCTGCTTCCTCGTCAGAAAGTCCTGCAAATAGAAGAACGAATCATGAAAAATTGCTTGGCAGTACAATATCTTTGTAATCTGACTAATTGGCATAAGATTTAATGTGAATTTAGGAGCATGCATAACATTGGATTACTGTAAATGGGAGGAAAGGGAAATGTCACCAAGCCTAGTCACAGGTGACAGAGCACCATCAACAACTCTGACATGTAGAGGATTATCAAGAGATTTAAGAGAGGAAAATAATATATTATTGCCGGTAATATGAGAAGTACCTGAATTTGCCAACCAAGTGGGAGTACGGGCCCCACGAACCGAAGTAGCAGTACATGACAGCTGGCTAGTGGAAGCCCCAGTAGCAATAGAAGTAGAGTGAGATTCCACCAGTCTATCATACTCCTCTCTAGAAATCATAACCTGTGAACTCTATTGATCATCTTCCACTCCTTGGATATTAGAAGTATTGTATGACACTTGATTCACCTGATGGCCAGGAGGGTAGCTATGCTTCAGCCAACATCGCTAATGGTGTGATTGGTTTTGTGACAGTGCCTACAAAACAATCCTGAACGTCCTCGTCCATGGCCACCTCCTCTAGCTCCACATCCTCTTCCCCTTCCACCTAAGTTGCCTCTACCACGGTCAAAAGCGGCCATGGCAGAAGACTCTGCAGGTAGAACAAGCTTAGTAGTCTCCAGGTGAGAGCCTAGCATAGATTTGCATTGGAGTAGGAAGAATCTCTAGTGTCATAAAATAATCCTTGATAGCCTTATACTCAAGCCCAAGTGCAGCAAGTATCTGAACAGATCGTATATCCTCATGCTGCTTAGTCATAACAACTATACATCAGAAGAGACAGATTGAAGTAAATCCTATTCATCCCAGAGATTTTTCATGGATCTATAAAAGTTTGCCAGTGATAATTCCCTTCTTAAAAGTATGTAGATCGTCCAAGACCTAGTATAGATGTCTAATATTGCTTACATGAGAATGTATCTTGTGAAAGGCCTCTTGTATCTTCTTTGTTGAGGAGTATGACATGACTTATTTGGTTATATTCTCCTTCATGCTATTTAGTATGCATGTTGCAACCTAATTGTTATCCACCTCCCAATTTGCAGATTTCACCGCAGGTACATCTGTAGTCAATATGTATTGCTTCTGATATGAACCCATAAATTAAGCAAAAGATGTTGAGTATAACATAAAATCGGTACCATCCAACTTGATCGAGGTGCCTTGCATACCAGAGTGCATGCTCGTGATAGTCACTCACCCCACCAGGTCAGTAGACTTAGTCTTTGGGTCTTCCATAAAACTAGATTTCTAGGTTCAATCACCAGAGAAGATAATCAATAATCCATCATTAATATGAAATCAAATCATCAACCAAACAATAGTAGGGGGGTCAAATCATTAAACCCCCTGCAGAACATGGGCTTTTAAAGATGTCGCCGGCTATGGGCAGCGCTGGAGGGGTTGTGCTGGTGAGAGGCGACGCTGGAGGGGTTGCACCCGCGAGAGGCGACGCTGGAGGGGTTGCACCCGCGAGAGGCAGCACTAGAGAGGTTGCGCCGATCGAAAGGGGCACTAGTCGGCAATTTGCACTGTCCTAGGGTGGCACAGGGCTGCGCTAGGGCGAGGTGGTGGCGGCGGCAGTGATCAGATGCTGTAGCCTTTGCGTGGCCCCCACTACCCCCAACAACGCTAAGGAGGTGCTGCAGTAGTAGATCGGTCAAGGTGGATGGTTGCTGCAATGCTGATGCTGGTTGGCGGCGGTGGCAGGCGGCTGGTGCCATTGGTGAGTAGAGAGGAGTGAAAGGATTTCGGTGGGGTGTTTTTGGGGGCTAGGGTTTCGGGTGGTGATACAGGGCATTGGTCTAGGAATGTTCTGATACCATGTTAAATTGAAACGAATTGAGTATTATTGGAGTCCCTACGTGCCTTTATGTAGAGAGGCACTAGGGAAAATTAAATAGACACCCTTACAAATAGATATGTTGACTTATTTATACTCCTTTCCTTTAGTTTTTGCTTCTACTATCCTATTTTGTGCCTTTTGTTAGTTTTTATTTATTATCTGGACATGCTGTGTAATTTTTCCCTCACTTCTTCCCTATATAAAGAGGTGCAGGGTTTATTGGAAGAATAAGATGCTTAATTTTGTTCCATTTAGTATCAGAGCATGGTCTTAGGTCAGGTTCTAATATCTCACCAAATGCCTAGTCCCAAAAACCCCTACCTAAACCCTAGGTTTACTTTCTCCTCCCTCATCGACAGCTACCACTGCCACCGGTGGCTAATGTAACCATTGGTAGCACTCGAAGCAGCCACTGACGGTGACCACAACGAGCAACGTCACCTTCCTAGCACTAAGAGGGCCTGTCGCCCCACCTAAGCCACTCCCAGTGCTCAGCGTCGCCCTTAGCATTGCTCTAGCATCGCCTACAGTGTCCAGGGCTACTGCCCAGCACCTTGTGTCGCCCCAAGCGTTTACTACAGGGCTTAACTTTGCCGCCTAGCACCTACAGCACCTAGCACGTGGCCTGTAGCCACCGACGTCGCCCTTATTGGGTAGTGCTGGGGTTGTTGGGGGGCTACCAGTGGTTGGAAGGAGGGGAGGAGATACTCTTGTGATCCTTGCATGTCGTTCATGAGTCGATCTTGACTCTCGTAGTGATGATCTGATCGTGCAGGGGCTGTTGGAGATTGGAACATGGCTTTTTGGGTTGTCTAGTGCCCAAGAATCCATGCTCATCTACTGACCTTGTGTTCGTACTATTGGTTATAATATGAAATTTATTTTAGATCTTGGTTTTGGCATTATTCCCTGTCGAGAGGTTTGTGATGGCGTCTTCAGAATCAGAGGTGACTTTGGGTGCCACATTAGAGAACATGCTTACAAGAGTCTGCTTTTCTGGCCCATAGTCCAGTTGGATGAGACCAATTATTCAAGATGGTCTTAAGCGTTCCTTATGACAGTAGAGGGACATGATAAGAAACATATTTTACTCGAGCCAGAGCCTACGGATAAGATAAGGAAGAATGCTTCTTGGAAGAAGGATAATATTATGGTACGTGCTTGGTTAATGAATAGCGTTATTCCTCTCATTGGAGACGAGATCATGTATTATAAGACCGCCAAACAAATGTAGGACAACCTCAGAGACACCTATTCTCATGAGAAAAATTCCTCGGTTTTCCAGATGCACCATGAGTTATTTGAGTTGAAACAGGAAGGTCGTTCTCTTTCTTAGATGCTTAAAAGGGCTCCTGGAGAAATATAATGCCTGCCAACTGGTGTGTACTTACTCTACATAGAGAGATCATCGCAAGGAGTTTGCTTTTCACCTCTTCCTTCTAGATTGGGTCTAGATTATGTTGCTGCTCATTCACAGATACTTTGAGCTCCCTACTTTGGAGGAGGTTTATAGTCGTCTGAGTAGGCTTGTACTGCCTCAGCCTCAGATTGGGGAGTCCTGGATAGGCATTTGCTATGATTGTCGTTACTGGGCATGGAGGTAGAGGTGCCCTGTCCACACAAGCTCGAGGAAGAGGACGTGGTATGTTTGGGAGGACTCGTATCACTTGCACCTTGTGTGGCAAGGTTGGGCATGTTGAGGCCTCTTGCTAAGTCAAGCCTGGGAGGCCAACTGTTGCCAATCAAGCCTCTGTGATTTCTTCTGAGCAGTCTGACATGGTTTCTCATGTTGACTATGATGCTATGGTTCAGCGCCTTTCACAACTCACTCAGGAGATTACTACCACTGAGACTGTTGCTTTCGCCTGGTCCCAAATATATCCTGGTTAATGGCTTTGGTGCTTTACATCATTTGACTGGTGATCAAGGATGTTTTAGGAGATTACAGACTGTGCCACAGGGAAGGACTGTACAGGTGGCAGATGGCCAGCATGCACAGATCAATGGTCAGGGGGAGGTGTCAGTTACCCTTACCATCTTTTTCCTGATGTGTTTTTTGTTCCTGATTTCTCCATGAAGCTTTTATCTTTTAACATCGCCAAGTAGCTTGATTGTAGAGCTATATTTGATGATTTTGGCTGCATCTTTCAGGACAAGCTGACAAAGAGGACGATTGGTGGCGAACATGAAAATGGGGTGTGTATTGCCTTGTCTAGATGCTTATTACTATTGCATGTCAAAGGGGTTCTGGCTTCACTTCTGGTAGTGCCTTGCAGTGGCACTGTCATCTCGGTCACCCATTTTTGGACAGTCTCTGATGCATCATCCCACACTTTTGTCACCAGCCACCAAGATACATTGTAATGCATGCCAGTTAGGAAAGCATCACTATTCATCTTTTCTTGCTACTACTAGTTTGAGTTCCTCTGTCGTTTTTTAGTTATTGCGTCTAAATGTTTGGGGCCCTAGTTGGATACCTGACCGGCAGGGTCACCGCTATTATCTAGTTGTAGTGGATGATTTCTCCCATCTATCTTGGTTGTTCCTAATGAAGAATAAGTCCAATATAGGACAAACTATTGAGCATTTTTTGGTTGAAATAAAAAATCAGTTTGATGTGTTGTATGATTGGCTAGATTTTATAGGACACGTGGAATTGTACATCAGACCTCTTGCCCACACACCTCAAAGCAAAATAGTGTGGCAAGGAGGAAGCATAGGCACTTGTTGGATGTGGCATGAACTTTGTTGATACAGCATTGTGTTCCATAGTTGTATTGGGAAAATGCTGTTCTTATAGCATGCTATCTTATTAACAGGATGCCTTCCTCAGTTCTACATGAGCAAACTCTCTGGCATATTCTTTATCTTGAGAGGGAGTTATTCCAATTACCTCCATGTGTGTTCGGATGCGTCGCTTTCGTACATTTGATGGGTCCTAGAAGGGAGAAATTGGCACCACGTGCAGTGAAGTGTGTTTCTTGGATATTCTAGAGTTTAAAAGGGATATCGGTGCTATGATTTAGTGACAGGAAAGCATGGCATTATTGATACAAACACATCTCATGCACCTTTTGAGCATCTAAGTGATAATAATAGATTTGGACGTGTTTATCAGAAGCCAATGACTTATAGGCAGTACAATGTATCAAGCAGCACATCCCCTACTTCAGTCCCACCTTCCTCCCTAAATCAGGTATGTGTTGAGCCATCTGACCAGGTGTGTGTTAGTGGTGATTGTGCAGGTGCAGGTGCAGGAGATGATACTCTTGAGCATGACCTTTTGATAGCTATTCGAAAGGCATCACAGTCTTGTGCACATTATAGAGCAGTAGGGTCAGTGACTACTGATAAGATAGAGAAATATGTTAGCTTATTTACTATGGCTTTGTCAGCTACAGAGTTACTTGCTATATATCAGCAGGTCATACTTTATCCAAAATGATGGAAGGCCATGGAGGAGGAGATGGTTGCATTACAAGATCGACAGACATGGGAGCTCACTTCTCTTCCTTTAGGCGCTACACTTGTTGGTTGTTGCTCGGTCTTTGCCTTGAAGTACAACCCTGATCGGTCTATTTCAAGGTACAAGGTGTGCTTGGTAGTAAAGGGATTCACCTAAACTTATGGGGTGGGCCTCTTTGATACCTTTTCTCCAGTTGCTCTACTATCAGGATACTTATTTCTGTCTCCTCATAGAGATTGGAAACTTCACCATCTTGATGTTCAAAATGCTTTCCTGTATGGTGATCTTTAGGAAGAGGTGTACATGCAGTAGCCTCTTAGATTCGAGGTTCAGGGGGAGTGTGCATGCAGGTTGAAGGTTATTTATGGGCTTAAGCAAAGTCCCAAGAGCATGGTTCCACAAGTTGTCAGAAGTGGTTGAGAAGATGGGCTTGCAGAGAGCCTCTTCAAATCACTCATTGTTTGTGAGGAAGATCGAGCAAGGTGTGGTGGTTCTCCTGGTTTATGTTGATGACTTGATTACTACAGGGGACGACAAAGTTGGGATTGTAGAAGTCAAAAGGTCTCTGACTGAGCAATTTGTTATGAAAGATCTTTGCTAGTTACGATATTTTCTAGGCATTGAAGTAGCAATCAACATAGATGGGATAGTTTTGTCCTAAAGGAAGTATGCCATTGATGTCCTTAAAGAAACAGGCATGTTGGGATCCAAACCTGCTAATATACCTATGGATCCTAAGGCACACTTGTATGATGGAGAGGTAGAAGTGGTTGATAATTATTCATATAGATAGATGGTTGGTAAATTATTATACTTAACTATTACTTGACCTAATATTGTCTTGGCAGCTGGCAAGTTGAATCAATTTATGGACAGAACTTGAAGAAAGCACCTGGTTGTGGAATATTTTTAAAAAAGGGAGCTTATGTGATGGTTGTGGAATATTCATATGCTGATTATGCAAAAGATATAGTAGATAGTATATCTACTACTGGTTTTTGCACCTTTGTTGATGGAAATCTTATCACTTGGAAAAGTAAAAAGTAGGTATTTGTCTTCAAGTCTAACGCAGAATCTAAGTATTGTACCATGGCTCAAATTGCAACTGAGATGATCTTGGTTAATCTAAGTATTGTACTATGGCTCAAACTGCGATTGAGATGGTCTGGTTTAAGTCCCTACTCAAAGATCTACATGTCCAGATTGATGATCCTATGGAGATGAGGTGTAATGACAGCGTAGCTACTTACATTTCGAATCGTTTAATGTTTCATGAGAGAATGCAGCATATGGAAGTGGATTGTCACTACGCCAAAGATCTGATGCAACAGGGAGTGTTGCATACTACTTTTGTTGCTTTAGAGGATCAGATTGCTGATATATTTACCAACCCATTACCACAAGGAGCATTTGATGTGCTGCTCCAAGCTAAGCATGATAGATATCTATGCTCCAACTTAAGGGGGAGTGTTGACTTATTTACATTCCTTTAGTTATTTGCTTCTGCTATCCTCTTTTGTGGCTTTTGTTATTTTCTATTTATTATCTAGACATATAAGCTTTTCCTTATATAAATAGGTGCAAGGTTTATAGGAAGAATAAGACACTTTATTTTGTCCTACTAGATAAAACAATTAAAAACATCATAAATGAACAATATAACACTTGACACAAATTAGTTGAACGCTTAGGACAATCCTTGGAGATCACAAGCCTGATAATGGTTATCGACATTCTAACATGGATTTGTCAAACATCTTGATTTGTGGAATGCTAGATTTTCAAAGAATGAATGCTTAATCCAATCTAAAGATGGATTCTTGAAGACTTACTTGAATTACTTGAACTTAACCAAGATAAGGAAATCAAGATTGATTCTACTTGGTTAATGTCCTAGAGTTGGATCCTAGAATAGATGGCATTATTCGAGGACTTCACACACGGCAAAAGTTGTCATTGCTGTAATGAGAATTCCAAAAGGCTATTTTGACTTATGAAATTTCAAATTGTCATGATGAATCACCTACTAGAATTCAATTCAAGAATAATGCATGATGGGAGAGTTACAAGACTTGTCCTAATCAAACCTTGCAAATAAATAGTTAGACCTGAAATATATCTAAACTAGTTGATATAGAGGCAATTATAAGTTTTATTGGTCACAAGGATATGAAAATATTTATATTCATGAGTAGAAATTCTCAAGAAGTATTCGTCTTTTGAAATATTGAATTTCATGAAGATCTCTAATTGAAATAGCAATAAGACCAAAAGGAAGCAAGGAATTTTGAAATGTTTATTGGAACCTGCTCAACATCCCAAATCAAATATGAAAAGGAATCAATATAATACTTGAAAAGGTTTCAAGATAGTAAAACCCTAGGTTTGAATAATTCATAAAGTGTCTAATAATGCCTAGATTTATGAGAAATGGTTGGAGCATAGTACCATATGCTGACAAGTGTTGTGCTGATATAATGAGACAACAATATCCAGGAATTGAATCTGAAAGTTTAAATGAAAAAAATTGTATTCCAAGATAAACTCAAAGATCCCTGGAACATGAAAGGTTGGGGTGATATTCATAAGATGAATGTCAATGCACATGTTTTTCAATGTCTCCTTATGAAGAAGACATGAACTCAAAGGGTTGAGAGGGAAATCGTGATGTGTGTATACAATACATATAAATTAGGAACAATTTCGGATTCGTGGGTGGATAAATTGCTATCAACCCATAAGACACTCTAGATAAATTGTTAAGTTGTCTCTATATTCCTTGAAAAAGGAATGCAATAATGAAAATGTGATCTGGAAGAGTTAAGAGACAATGATTCGATCGATCTCAATGAGTTATGGTAAAGCTCTAAAGTGTCAAGTTGGCATCATGGGTCGAAGGGGCAGTTCAAGTGTAGCTCCTAGGGCAAGTAGGAGTTTGTTAGAGTTATGTACCTTGAGTGAACCAACCTAAGTCGAACCTGAGTCGAATAATAAGATTGGTGATTCAAATCTAAGTTTAGATCATGTGGACACACTAATATAGTTAGATATGTCCCTTAGTATAATCAGGATAATGTACTGTGCCATGTTGGATATACCGACGATAGGAATTGAAGGATTCAAATGGTTTGGATCGAGGATTTTAATAAATTATCAAGAATCATCATGATATCAACTATTGTCTCTAGGTTGAGAAGACTGGCAATCTTCTCTAGAAATCGTTGCTTGATTGAAGCCCTTGATACACATTTTCTACATGGGAATAGAGATTCGGGGTTGTTATGCAAGTTGAGTCAATGAGTTGACTCGATGAGATAGAGATGTGGAAATCATCTTATCACTATCACGGAGAAGGCATATTCTTAGAGTTGAGACAAATGTGTCTGTTCACAAACACAATCATTTGGTGGACCATTAGTGGATGCAACCATCTTACTATTGATATTGGCAAGTTGATGCATGTGGGAAGGGACAAGAGACACATTATCGCTTAAAGGGATCACATAGTTCTGTTGTCGTAGGTGTACATAGCAAATCAGGAGATTTGAGCTTGCTCTGTATATATTAGGAAGTACGAAATTTCATGCATGGTTGTACCAGTCCTCATCAGGCCCATACATGAAGAGAAAAATATAGCCATTTGGGAAATGATCTGATATTCATTCTCGTCCCAATGATAAAAAGAAAATGTGAAAAGTATGTAGCCCGTAATGAGATGGATAGTGAATCTAGGATTTAATCTTAAGGGTTACACATGTCTTTCATTGTGAAGGATTCATCGGTATTCAAAATACTTGAGGAAGGCGTAGTGTTATAATTTCACTAAACCTAAACCCTTGATTATTGACACGATGAAACCAATAATCATTTTGGTGAGTTCCTATCTAATTGGCTTGATTGAAGTGATTCAAGGAGTTGGATTGCATTCAATGTGGTGATTAATTACACCTAATTTATTCGATTTAAAATCCAAGAGTTGGATTGTAATTAATTTATATTTTGATATTAAATCAAACATCCCATAAGTTATTGGCTAATCCTATAAAAATCTAATAGAGTTACTTCCCAAGCTTTGGATGGAGATCTAAGAGTCCCTATCATATTAGGTTTAGTTCTTGGATCCATACATATATATCTCCTTAAACCTACATGCGATTCCCTAATTGCTTCCTAATTGAGTGCAACCACCACCATCAAGAGAGGTTGTGCCCTTGTCCTTTTTGTTGTTGTGAACAAGAAGAAGCAAAAAGGCATTTGGTAGTGTTAGCTAACCTCCTTCTTCTTGAGAAGAAGCAAGGAGTCGACCTTCTTCCTCTCTAGCCGACGCCCCCCTCCTTTTGCCTATACAAGGGCGCCATCCATGGCCCCCCTTGGACGACTTGTCGTTGCTTGGGCGTGAGGACATGGACTTGTAGGAAGGAGTTCTTGGGTTTTCCTCTTCCTACAAGTGTAGGGCGTCCACCGAAGGGTCTAGTTGGTCGACTAGCTCCTTTTGGGTCGAGAGGATTTGATCTTCTTGGCCAATTTTTGGTGGATTTCGAGGAAAGGGTCACCTCTCGATTCGCGAAGGAGTTCGCAAGACATGAAGCATTCACATAGCACATGAAGGAATCAACTTTTCTCAACTCAAATGGTCTCATCCGCTTGTTGATGAGAGAGTCTTTGTAGGCAGGACTTATAGTATGAGGCACAACACGTGGGGTGCTGTGCTATGCCACCCATATGTATAAATTCTTGTGGGGATCCCGGAACGGGGAGATACTAGATCTCCCCATATGGTTCTAATTAAATAGGTTTCTTATGTTTATTGATTTCCATTATTGGAGTTTCCAGGCATCGACCCGAGTATGTAATTCGAAGGAAAAAGTTTACACCTATCTTTTATGCTTTCGCGATGCCATGGGAATTGGGGATTGAAATTGTTCAAGTACCCACATCCCCTCAATTGTTGAGTAGGTTCGCGAGTGTATTTCATAATAGGAGAGGGGTCATGTTTTATCTAGAGGTGGATATTCGGTGCTTTGGAAGTCAAAATTTTTTACCTTCTAGGTTTTCATCCCTTTGTTTTTCAATTGTTGAAGAAAATTGATGCCATTGGAAGAAGATTCTTTTGGAAGAGACCGGCCATGAGGGTAACTTCATCCACTTTGTTAGTTGGGAAGAGATCTGTAGATTGGTTGGTCATGGTTGCTTAGGGGTGCTTCACCTTTAGGTTTTCAATGAGGCACTTTTGTTGAAGTAGGCAATTAGGTTGATGCAACACCATGATACATTGTGGCACAAACTCTTACACCTCAACACTTGATTGGCAAGATAGGAGATTCGCTACATGTAGGGTATCTGCTTCCTAGGGTGGCATGTGCAAGATCTGAGGCATGTCTTGCATCTTTTCAACAAATATTGGAAGTTGGTAGAACATTTGAATTCTGGGAGGATTATTGGATGGGTTTGGGATGCTTAGTAAGTGCTTTTACACAATTATATACATTGGCCTCTGACAAGCTATGCCCAGTTGAGGAGGTTTAGGATGGATATTGTGGAGAATGAGGTCACGTGGTAGTCCCAGTTTGCACCCAAAGGACGTTGACCCTGAGGGTTGCTTTCCTCTTGCTTTAGGTCCAAGTTTTGTGTTTTTTAATATAGTATGTTTGGTTTTAGAAAGTAGTTTAATGGATTTATTTCTTTTTATTTTTAGGAAATTTGATTTGATTGAGTTTGTTTCTTAGTTTAGAAGGTATGTTCTTTTTATAAAAAGAGTCTTCTTGTAATTATTTTCTTAGAGTTAATGCAATACTACTTCCAACAATATCAACTCCCTTTCTCTCTCTCGTCTTCACCACCGATCGTTGCCTTCCCTCTCCTCCTCATAACGCGAATAGGGACAGCCTGCAGCACCTATTTGCTGCATATTCTCTTCAAGTGGAAGAGCCTCCACGCCTCCATATTGCGCAAATCGTCGCATGTTGTCGGAGCCTACGATCTAGGCTTTTCTTGGGAGATTCTCTACATGTGTAGGAAGGAGAAGAGAAGCAAAAGCCACGCTGTGCGTACAACAGCCACGTGCGTGGCCTATCCTCTCGTCAGATCATGCACAAGAAGTCTCATGATCTCCATCAACGTCACCTTCTTTTTGGTGACCTTATACATGCTCGGAGAAATCGAGCGCCTTACGTTGGCTAACGAGGTGTAGGAGCAACAACATCGACTTGGATTGAGGGGGTGCGTGGAACCCTCTAACATGCCAGGAAATGCCAAGATCAAGTGTTTTGCTCTCGGGTGTATAAAAAGAGGCACAGAGACCAATCTCAACTTTTTAGAATGAAACAATGGTAGATTTGGAGATTCATTCTACTGAAGAAGGCGCCTGAGACGAAAGGTGCAGTTAAGAAAAAGCTGAAGAAGAGAGTGAGATTTCACACTAAAGAGGGGGTGAATAGTGTAATAAAAAATTTGATATAAATAGCATTCACCATAAGATACAAGAATATTTAGGTGGGAACTTAATCTGGGTAAAAATCACAAACTAAGCCTCTCGATTTAGAATTTCCCAATCTATCGAGTAGATCAAATCCACTAAATGCACCACTTTAAATCGAGGCTGGCACAACTTCAATATAACACTACTTACATGAGGGTAGTGCACCTCAAATCCCTATTCTTCACGAAGAGTATTGTCTCACGAAGGAGACATGAATTCGCAACACAAATATCCAACCAACAATATAAAATAAGACAACACCTATAGAGCCATAAAATATAATTTAGACTAAGCTCCTATAAGCAAAGGGACTTTCCTATTTTTGGAAATAGATAGGCATGACCATGCAGCATATTGGTGCTCTATTATTTGTAGTTTGAAGCTTGGAGAGTAATGGTAGAGTTTTTCCCCTTTGATCTCTCACAAAATGTGTATAATGGTAGAAAATATTATCTCTATGGTGTGTATAGCCAATGAGAGGTTTCCTTCTATTTATAAAGGCCTTAGGAAGGTTCAAGAAGGCTTGGGGGAGGCTTTATGGCAGTTGGAGTCATATCCCAAGAGATTGAGTTGAAATCCAAAACAAATCAGGTAATAAATAAGTCTGAAAGTAGAATCAGACGTCTGAAAAAGATGTTAAATGTCTGATATAGGGGTTCTGGACATCTAACCATAAATCTGGATGTCTGAAAACAATAATTAGTGTTCCTGGAATTGATTGGATCTAAATAGTGTTCTTGTCATCTTAAATAAGATGTTAGGAAAATGTTTAGACGTCTAAAACTAAGCGGGTTTGTTCTTGGAAGTGATCAGATCTAAACAGGGATCTTGTGTTAAAGTGTCAGATGTCTGTAGGACGTTTGGATAGACCATTGGATGTCTAGAACTAAAGATAGCCTTTGAGAATTGATTTCCCGAGAAGCTAATTATATTAGGTTTGACAAATCAAGATTTGGTCTAACATCTAAGTTAGAATTGATGGGAATAGAAAAGTTGTATTAGAAAGTAACTCTACACCCTCTTATATAGGAAAGGGGTAAGGGAAAAGAACAATCGGTACAATGTACCTGGACACATATCTCAACAGAAATAAAAATGCTAAAGTCTAACACTCTCTCAAGCTGAAGCAAAGTTGCTAATCATGTTTAGCTTGTTACAACACTGTTGGAGTGTGTAGTTTAGTCCCACATCGGTTACTGTGGGACTGTATGGTGTGTAGTGGCTATGAATAGGCAGTGTACCCCTCATGCTTCTTTGAGAAATTATAGACACATGCTCTATCGATGCCTTCTCCCGTGATTTTTTCCCCGCTCTTTGTGAGTGGGGTTTCCACGTAAGCCCAAGTGTTCCTATGATTATTTTTATGCTTTGATCTATGCTTCCGCTGGTTATATTTTTTTACTTGGTATCAGAGCAAATCGTTCTTGGGTTATTTTCAATCTTCAAATTATTTTATTATCATATTCTGTTCTTGGAGTTTTTTTTTATTGCTGTGCATATGGGAGCATGCATGGAGAATGGAGCAACAACAGTGGGTCGCTACAGGAGGCTAATGTGGCTAAGGCACATGCGGCACTAAAGATGAGGCCACGACGGCAGGGGGCTGCCGCGATGGAGATGGACCCATCGATGGCGTGACGTCGAGGCTGGGCACGCTGGCACCGACCCTCATGGTTGTGCTCGACGTCGCTATGGCAGGAAGGGGGCCCCGCGCAACCACCTTAAACCATGAGGCGCTGGCTGATGACGTTGACGGGGGTCTACACCACTTGGGCGGCCTTGCGGTGGTGATGGTGGTTGCGGCGGGGTTGGGGACCCCAAGGTCGAGCGATGCGGTGCGAGCAATGGAGGCCTGCAACTGCGATACCTAAAGGTAGGTCTTAAGGACGACGACTGGGTAGAGCAATGTCGAGACATGGAAGAAGAGGGCGACGCCGAGGAGGATGACGGCGACAGGGCAGAGAGGCCGAAGGCACGGACGGTGTTGAGGCGATCTCGGTCACTGCCACTGTTTATGGCCCTCCCATGTTGGTGTCAAGGATTGGCGGCAACGACCTCGAGATCAGCAGTAGCGGTGAGGATGAGGCACAAGCACAGGTGATGGCGACGTGATCCTCGTCGGCGTAGCCAGAGCCAGAGAAGACGTGGCCGAAGATGGCAATTGAGCGTACAAGGCCAAAGGTGGCGCGAGGAGCTGTCGTGCTCCTTTGTTTGTGTCTCCCGAACCCTGAGGGGTGTGGGCATTTGAAAAGGAAAACGAGGAAGATGCAGAGAAAAAAGAGGGGAAAGAAAAAAAAAGGGGTAAAAAAAGGTGGACAGAAAAAAAAAGAAAAAGAGGGAAAAAATGAAAAAAAAGAAGGAAAAAAAGGGTAAAGAAAAAGGAATTCAAGAGAAGAGGGGGAGAAACTCTTCTCTATATATGTGTGTATTTCTCTACTTTTTATTTTTTTTCCCATACGAGTATGGGAGAAAAGAGGAGTGTAGGCCTATTATAGTCATCCTCCGAGAGAGAGTCTCTTGTTCGAGATCACCACGCGAGGATCTACAACTTTGGGAGGTTCAGAGTTTCGAGGTCTCCAGAAGGGAGATCTAGTTTCGAGGTCCTTAGAGGAAGGACTCATTTCAGATTTTGCGTGGGATATCTAGTATTGTGGACTTTAAGAGGAAGATCCACCTTTCGAGGCCTTCAGAGGAAGCCCCATTACAGGGATACTAAATGGGAGTTACCAGCACACGTTGAGGTCTTCAAAGGAGAGGCCATTTGTCAGCTACAACATCCAGCAGCTTCAGCCCTCGCTGATGTGTCGACATCAGCATACCCACTTGCAGACAAGGACTAACCGAGAGTGTATGTTGCGTAGAGTGGGATTTGAGTATGGTACAAGTTGAGCATGGCATGCTCCAGCTTAAGGAGTGTTAGAGTGTGTGTAGTGTAGTTCCACATCGGTTAGTGTGGGACTGTGTGGTGTGTAGTGGCTTATAAATAGGTAGCGTACCTCTTCATTTTTCTTTGAGAAATTATAGACATACATGTCCTATCAAGGCTTTCTCTCGTGGTTTTCTTTCCGCTATTCGTGAGTGGGGTTGTCACGTAAATTGAAGCGTTCCTATGATTGTTTTTATGATTTGATTTATGTTTTCGTTTATATTTTTCAACTAACACGAATGAAAGGTGGACCGCGGCAGAGGCTTTGTAAACATATCGCCAGTCTGATGTGTGGAGATGACACAAGTAGTGCGTAAAAGACCCTTCTGAATGAGACTCCTGGTATAGTAACAGTCCACTTCCACATATTTAGTCATCTCATGGAACATAGGGTTATTAGCATTGTGTGTGGCGGCTCTATTATTACAATGCATCTCCATAGGCTCTTCAATCTGAACATGAAGATCCCGCAACAAGGATCTAATCCATATCATTTCTACTGCCGATTTTGCTATAGCTCGATATTTAGACTCTGCACTGGAACGGGAGACCACACTTTGCTTCTTACTTCGCCAGGTGGCAAGAATGCTTGTAACAAATATACAGAAGCTAGTGGTAGACTTCCTATTGTCAAGATCACTAGCATAGTCAGCATCATAATAGCCCACAATTGTCATAAGGGCTCTTCTCTTAAACACAAGACCACGTCCTGGAGCTCTCTTAAGGTACTTAAGTAATTACATTACTGCTTGCCAATGTGCATCTGTGGGCCTGTCTAAAAATTGGCTCACTTCTCAACTGCTAAACTAATGTCGGGTTGTGTGATAGTCAAGTATAGAAGTTTGCCTACCAACTCTATAGGCCCTACTATCAACAATCTTTGATGCACTATCAAAAAGATGTATCTTTAGATCCATAGGGATAATTGTTCCCTTGTATCCTAGCATCCTTGCCTCTTGGAGTATATCGAAGGCGTATTTCCTTTGAGACATCACATTACCCTCCTTGCTATGAGCAATCTCAATGCTCAAAAAATAGCGGAGCCTTCCCAAGTCCCTTATCACACAAACTGCTGAGCAAGGAACTCTACCTCAGAAACACCCAACCTGTCATCCCCTTTGACAATTAGATCATTCATATATACAAGTAGCACCACCACACCATGACATCCTCATAAGGAGAGAATGATCGGAAGATGACCTCTGCATCCCAATAGTAGCTAACGCCTCTAACAATCACTGGAACTAGGCACGGGGACTCTACTTTAGGTGATAAATAGCATTTCCCAACCTGCATACACACTCCCCTTGAATCTCGAAACCCGAGGGTTACTGCATGTAAACTTATTCTTGGAGGTTACCATACAGAAAGGCATTCTTGACATCAAATTGATGAAGAGGCCAACCATGATGTGCTGCAATAGAGACTAAAAGTCTAATTGTGGGGAGACGAGCCACCGGAGAGAAAGTGTCAAAGAAATCCACTCCATAAGTTTGGATAAACCCCTTTGCAACTAGCCTAGCCTTATATCATGAAATAGACTCATCAGGGTTGTATTTTAAGGTAAAGATCAAACGAGCTCCAACAAGATGTGCTTTGGAAGGGAGTGGTGCCAACTCCCAAGTCCCCCTATCACGAAGGCTAGACATCTTATCATCTATGGCAGCACGCCAGTTTGGATTGAGTAGAGCCTCCTAGTAGGTAGCTGGGATCTTGGTAGTAGAGATGGTAGCAGTAAAGGCATGAAAAGATGACCCAACCTAGGCAGTGGAGATAGCACTCCCTGCCACTTTGTAATGAGCACAAGAACAGGGGGTCTTCTGAAAAGCAATGGGAACATCATCCTTCACTTTAGCTGACACTGTACCTGAAAGGATGTCCTCTCTGTGAGACTCTGTACTTGTAGGAATATTCTGACGAGAAGGATCCTCTACTTCAGTTGACACTGTATTGGAAGAGACATCCACGGTATCAGACATTGTACCTGAAGGAACGTCCTCTGTGCGAGACTCTGTACCTGTAAGAATATCCTGACGAGAAGGAGCCTCTGGGTTCTTAACACTAACCGGACTAGGAGCAGACTGTGGAATAAAGGAAGAGGGTGGCTGGCAACTAATAAGCGTGACCTTTGAACATGTTCTCATCTATCGCTATAGTCCTGAATGAGTTGGTAGATGGTCCTGTAGAAGGATAAGAATTGCTACTATCTGAGAAGACACCAAATGGCACAGGAGCAACTGGAATAGGAGCATACTTTGGCACACTTTGCAATTGTCTGGCAACAACAGAAAAGTAAGGGACTGCTTCATGAAAGGTAACATCTAACTAATGTAATGCTTTTGGTGCAGAGGATCAAACCACTGGTACCCCTTTTGAGTACGAGAGTAGCTAAGAAATACACATTTGACTGCCTGAGGTGTTAATTTATCTCGACCAGGTCCAAGAAGATGAACAAAAGCCACGCACCGAAATGTCTTTGGTGGAACACCAAACAACTCGGCATCTGGATATAACACCAGCCATGGTACTTGCTCATGAATAATTAAGGGCAATCTATTAAAGAGATAGCAAGCTGTGAGAACTGCATCGCCCTAGTAACAATGTGGCACATTGTTCTGAATAAGAAAAGTCATGGCCATATCAAGAATATATTGTGCTTCCTCTCTGCAACCCTATTCTGCTGAGAGGTGTGGGGATAGGAAGTATGATGAATGATACCATGCAAACAATAGAAATCTGCCAATCGGCAGGTACAAAACTCAAATGCATTATCAAATCTGACTGTCTTGATGCAGACACCAAACTGATTCTTTATCATCAACGCAAACTTCTCAATAAGAGGGCCCACTTCAAACTTATTTTTCATGAGGAATAACCAAGATAATCGAGAGAAACCATCAACCACAATCAAATAATAGCAATGTCCTTGTCTATTAGGAATCCTGCTAGGGCCCTAGACATTGAAATGCATTAACTGAAAATATGAAGACATGTGTGGTCTAATAGTAGCTGTAAAGGAGGATCTATGGTGCTTCCCAAGTTGACATGCATCACAAGAAAGCTATGTGCTTGGGGATAAATGTGGAATAAATTTGCATAGTTTATCCAAAGATGGGTGACCCAACCGTCTATGCCATTGTAAAGCACTTCCTGAGGCAGAGCTGATTTGACAAGCTGCAACAATGGGGCCCTGAACAAGTTGGCAAACACCTTTTTCTTCATGTCTACTACCAATAATCTTTTTTGTCATATGATCTTGGAAAGTACATCCAAGATCATCAAAGATGACATGGCAATTCATTTGTTTGGTGATTTGACTAATAGAAAGTAAATTCATAGATAAGTTTGGAACAAAGAAGACATGGTTGAGCTACATAGATGGGGTAGCTTTAACTGCTCCTTGACCATCAATATGGGCATGTCGCCCATCAGCTACCTACACAATGCAGCCTTGTGAAATAGATTGGATCTGTCCAAAACAATGCTAATTACCGGATAGATGATGAGAGGCACCTGAGTTGATCAACTATGACACATTAGTGGTTTGAAATGAGGCACAGATGGCAGTTCTTAGTACACTCTCTGACTCAAGAGAAGTTGCCATGTCCACAAGTGCAGTGTAAACAACATAGTAGGACGTCTCTCCACACAAATTCAGGCCATTTGAATTACTCCTTGGGCATAAAATCATAATACCCAGGTCTGATTTTCACATTTTCCAACACCTGCAGATATGATTTAGATGATAAACAGGGGAATATACACCCCTCAATCCACATACACGCAGTTCGCTATGTCTTCTACTCTCCAATGGGGAATACACACTCCAAAGATTCTTCAAAATAGGGGAATACACATCCCAAACTGAATCAAAAGTCTGATTTTGTCATACTACAATGCTAGTAGCCCTTCAACACATCTTCCGGAAGGTCCTTGGCTTTAGGAACACATCACACGAATGCCAAGGACCTCCCTAGAACCCGCAACAAGCAGTGCTGCTCCTCCCCCTGTCGCTGAACAAGGAGAGGCAGCGAGAGGGGGCAGAGAGGAAACAGCGGTGCAGGCACTGTTGGCTAGCAGTGGTGTTGGTTGCCGACGTTGCTGGCTGGCAGGTGACATCAACGGAGAGAAAGCTTAAAGGTGGGGTTAGGATTTAATTTGGTGGTGTCTCGAACTTGGCTCTGATACCAAGTTACAATTAATGGGAATAGAAAAGTTGTATTAGAAAGCAGCCCTACACCGTCTTATATAGGAAAGGGTTGAGGGAAAAGAACAATAGCTACAATGTACCTGTACACATATCTCATATCTCAACAGAAAATAAAAAAGCTAGGGAGTAAGTCTAACAATCTACTTTTTAGACATTTGGATAGGGTCTTGGATGTCAGGGAGTATTAATAAAACAATCCTAACTTATCTCGTGAAGATTTTAGTTTGATAAAGGTATCAATAGATTAACGGTCCTTTTATTAGACAGTTGAAAAAGTCTTTAGACGTCTTGAACTAAGACTGGACATTTGATTATAGGTTTGGTCATCTAAAGCCCAGGTGTTTAGTTTGTTAAGGCAAGCTATTTGGGTATTGAATGACCGATACAATTAGCAAACGACTTAAAAGATATTAGCAGACGTCTGATATATGTGTTGGATGTCTGGTAAGGCTAACAGATTATTGTTTTGGTTTTCTAAGTCGATTCTAGGATTTGCCTAAGAGTTCTAAGGGTGAATGTGTCAAGGACTTAAGTAGTTATATTTGGGGCTCTTTAACATAAATCTGAGGAAATGAAGAGCAAATAAAGGACGAGTACCGATACATAGAATTAAATAATCTATCCTATTCTTCATGCTCTTGATCTTCAAGCTTTAGCCCTAAGCTCCTTCTTCATGACCCTTGATGCTTTTCTTTTAGCCATGCATTTTTCCATGGACTTGGGCTTGAGCTCCATTACACTTGTTTCTATTTGCATTTTAACCTGAAATCTAAATCTTCAAGGCAAGTGTTAAATCTCAAGTGTTTTGTTATCATCAAAATCAATGATCATGGTACACTTGCACCAACAGAGAGTCTATCAAGTTATATAAAGACAAGATGATTGCTCCAATGGCCACAATTATAAAGGTTGCCAGAGAAGCAACAACTATGAAGGTGGCAAGAGGATCCGTAGTTCCATCAAAAGAAGGTGGTGGAGCATTTGGCCGCACCATCAACGAGATAAAATACAGTAAGTCATCGTCCTCCTGGCCTAGTGCCATGTGGTAGTCTTAGTTTTCACCCAAAGGGCGCTGGCCCTAAGGGCTGCTTTGGTTTTGCTTTAGGTCCAACTCTTGTGTTTATTAGTATGGTATGTTTGGTTTTAGAAAGTAGTTTAGAGGATTTGTTCCTTTCTACTTTTAGGAGATTTGATTTGATTGAGTTTATTTCTTAGTTTAGAAGATATGTTTTCTCTATAAAAAGAGAACCTTCTTGTAATTGTTTTCTTGGAGTTAATGCAATACTACCTCTAACAATATCAATTCCCTCTCTCTCCCTCTTCTTCACCATTGACTGCTACCTTCTCTCTCCTCCCTGTCACATGAACAGGACAGCCTGTAGCATCTATCTTCTGTAAATTCTCCTTACATGGAAATGCCTCCACACCTTCATATTGCGCAAATCATCATAAGCCCTACGTATGGATGGACACCTATCGGAGGTTGTAGTCCAAGAATTACAGCAACTGTTAGCGATGATCCATAGTTTGTGGTCAAGAGGTCTTCTGGACTCTTGGACTTTGGAAATTTCTTGGTGAAAAGGGCCGATATAGTACTCAGAGAAGAGGTGGCTGGGGAAATGTGCTTTTCGGGCTCAGATTGCTCCATTGTTTGGAAGATTTCCCTTAAGATTAAAATACCTTTTATGGTTGCTTAGATGTGGATGGAGTCACCAAGACTGGTATACGACTATGGAATCATGATGAGGAGGCTGTGTGCATGTTTTGCAATTGGAAAAGGCGAACTAACATCCATTCATTGGGTGCAGTTTCGTAAAGGACATTTTCACCTAGCTGGTTCTACAGATTCACCCTAACCTTTCAACTAAGGAGTTGTAGAGGTTTTTCCAACATGGAGCTTGGGATGATCCCCAAGTCTGCATCAAGCTGGCTGCCATCTTGTGGAGCATTTGAATGCAAAGGAATGAAACTAATGAAATTATTTTTTGGGGGGAAAGGGTGTAGCTAAAAGGTGTTGTAAGGGAAGTCTCCACTTTTTGCTTTCTAGACACAATTTCTGTAATCATTGTTTTCTTGATGGTGGAATGAATGAAGGGTGGATGACTAGTAACCTCTAGTAGACGTCCCTTTCTTTCCAGAAAAAGAAGAAAGAAAAATGTTAGAATTAGAGTAGCGTGTTACATTTAAGTGGTGTGTTATTTCATTTTTATGTTTGGACCTTTTTATAATTCTCCAAGTATCTCTCTCTATAAAAGTGGGTTAAGGTTTTTTCTTTGAAAGTTAGAACATTTTCTTCCTTTCCAACATGGTATCAGAGTGAGGTGGGTCCTAGACTCTTCATGCCTTGTACTGTTTTCCATAAAAAGCCCGTAGAGAGTTCTGTCTCTCTCACCGTCGTCACTACCTTCTTTTTCCCTCGTTGGGCATCCTTTTCGCTACCAATGACCTTCTTAGTCGCTGCATAACCTTGTTGCGGGGTTTCCAAGGCCTTGCAGGCCTATTGCAGCGTCGCTAAGGCATGTTATGGCGTTGCCTAGGCCGCACTAAGGGTTGTTGCGGCCTCTATAGCATCGCCTGAGGTGCTACCTTGCCACTAAGGGTTGTTGCGACCTCTATAGCATCGTTTGAGGTGCTACCTCAACGCCAAGGGTTGCTACAACCTTCTGCAATGCTGCCTAAGGCGTTACAGCATCGCCAAGGCCTCCTTTGCAGCCTCCTCGTCGAACCCCGGCAGTGCTGCTGCTGCTGCTGCTAGTGGGTGCCTTCACTGTCATTGAGGTTGTTGTTGACTTTAGTGGTGGTGTAGGTGACCCTTAAGTGGCCTGAATCCTCGTCTACAACATCCTGGGCGAATGTCTTTGACTCCACCATGGCCCAAGATGCGTGAAAGCTACTACAATTGACATGTTTCAGATCTGGTAATGATTTTTGCAGTATTTTAGATCTAAAATTGTGAAGAAGTGTGTCCTTTGACCTCAACATGGCAATGCCAAGACCTGCTGCCTCTTCTAAAGTCAAGCCCATGACCTCCTCGACCTTCCTGATAGTCTAAGGCACCTCAATGAAACTCAATGGTGTCCAGAACTACCTACTTTGGTCCTTGGTGTCTAGAACTATCTACTTTAGTCCCAGGCATTTAAGATCTTCATTGGTGGCAAGAAGCTATATTGACCAAGGATCCTTCCAAGGTAGATGCTCTAGAATTTCATAAGTATGAACAAGATAATTATCTTGTTATGATTGCCTCAAAAAAAAATCTTGTTATGAAATTGATGATGAACTCTATTGAGGCCTAACTTGTTGCCAATCTCCTCTATAAGAAGACTGCGATGGACATATAGGACAACCTTGCAAAGAAATATTCTTAGAGGTCAAATCATGCCCGTTTGGCTGACATTTATCATTGGATCTGGTCTAGTACACAAGGTGATCGATCTCTAGTGGACTACTACACAGAGATGGAGTCTTTGTTTGAGGAGTTGAATGTTTTCCAACTATCTTGCCGTGATACTTAGACTGGGCAAAGGCATAATTGGTAGGTCTACCATTTTTTGGATGGTTTGAGTCTTAGATACATGCTAGCCCATGATTAGATTCTTACTGTGGAGGCTATCCCAAACCAGTAGATGGTGTATGGACATCTTCAAAAGATTGCGCTAGACACAAGATCACTTGTTTCTTCTACTGTCACAGCAGGCATTACTCCTACTGAGACCTTTGCCTTTGCAATTACTAGGGGTCGGGGTAGCACAAGTACTGGCTGTGGATGAGGACATGGATGTACATATGAGCCCAGTGCCTACTGCTAGTAGACCAATCATCCTTTTAGAAGTGCTAGGCCAAGTTTGGTCGTCCTGGTAGAGCCAACTCGATTGTGGTTTAGGGGGAGCCTTTTACCCCAAGAGCTTCTTCACTTACTGCCTTTAACTATGCCAGGCTTATGGATCTTCATCACCAGGTTACTGGTCCCACTGCCTTTTAGGAGACGTTTGCTTCTATTGTTGCTACTGGTAGTTCTGCTAATTTGGCTACTACTTTTACGTCCTTCTCGGTGGTAGATTTTGGTGCCTTCAATCATCTTACCGGTAAGAAGGAAGCTTTGACATCTATCTGGCAGGCTAGAGCAGTCACCTCGGTTCGTCTGGCAAATAGGCCATATTCCCTAGTTATGGCTGTTGGGGATGTCCATATTTCAGATTCTCTACATTTGATCTTATATGTGCTCTTGGGTTTCCTCAGTTTATTATCTGTGTATAGATTATGCAAAGAGCATGCTTGTGGTGATTTTTTATGAGTGTTTTGTTTTCTTTCAATACACCCGGACAAGGAAGATGATTGGTAGGGGGATTGACTGTGACAGTCTACTATGTGGACTCTCCTTAGGTGTTTGCTGGTGCTACTTGCATTTTTGCTGATTCGGAACTCTGGCATCGTCATTTAGGTCATTCGTCTGTCTCCAGACTATAAAAGATATTTCTGGAGTCTATTGATCCTGACATCCTGGAGTGTAAAGCCTGTTAGTTGGGCAAGCATCATCGGGTTATCTTTTCGTCTAAATAGCATAAAAGGTATCTCTGCATTTCATTTCATACATTGTGACATTTGGGGTACATGTTGAATAAGTCATCGGCTTGTTTACCGATACTTTGTGGTCTTTATTAATTTTAGTCGTTTGTCTTGGACTTTTTTAGAGAGGTTTGAAGTCAATTATGCTATTGTTAAGTTCTTCAATGAAATTCAAAATTTTTATTTCACGAGCATCAAAATTTTTCGCAGTGATAATGCCCTTGAATTTATGCAATGTGATGTTTAGGATATTTTATTCAATAATGAAACTTTAGATCAGACTAGTTCTTATGCGTCCCAATAGAATAGGGTTGCTGAATGCAAGTTGCATCGTATTTTTGATGTTGCTCGTACCTCAATGATTGCCATGAATGTTCCTACTTCTTACTACATATTTGATTGACAAGGTCCTATCTCTTGTTCTTTCTGAAGACATCATTTCATCCTCTACAACTTGAGTTCGCTCTTTTTGCATTTCCACAATGGATTTTTGGATGCACATGTTTTGTCCACATGTTTGGTGTCATCGATAACTTGTCTCCTTGGTCGGTTAAATGTATTTTCTAGGGTACTCTCGATTCCAGAAAAGGTATCGGTGTTATGATCCTATTGGGAAGCAATATTATGTCTTAGTAGATGTCTACTCTGAGGTGGGATTTCTCTTGGGTGGTTCACACACACGACCGTTGTCAGAGATTTTATTTTTGTTCCACTTCCCAATATGTAGCTTGAAGAGATGACTGATCATGCTCCACATCCGCCACCAGTATTTAGATGTCCTTGCTTAGCAACAACGATTCTCCCCATTGCTCTATGAAAGGCGGTAAGAAATTGCGTTTTACATTCTATTTCACATTATACATTTGTTTATCATCTTAGTCCTACTCTATAAAGTTTTTTTACAACATTGGCAGCTATGACAATTCCTAGGTCCTATCATGGTGTTGCCAAGGATTTGGGTTGGCGATAGGCTATGAATGAAGAGATGTAGGCACTTGTTTCTCGAGCTACCTGGAAGTTCACTGATCTTCTTGTTGATGCTACAGTGATTGATTGTCGTTGGGTTTACACGGTCAAGTGTAGATCGGATGGGACAGTTGAGAGATTGAAGGCTAGATTAGTAGCCAAGGGGTTACACACAGACTTGTGGAGTACTTTGACACCTTTTCTCATCTGGCCAAATGCAACTTCGTCTGTGTGATTGTCAGTGGTAGTGAACAAGGCATGGCACGTATATTAGCTTGATATGAAGAATGCCTTTCTCTATGGTGATTTTTAGGAGGAGGTGTACATGTCACAACCACCAGGCTATATGTGGTTGAGGGGGAGAAAGCTTGCAGGCTGAAGAATGTAATATATGGTTTGAAATAAAGTCCAAGGGTTTGGTTTGAGAGGCTTAGCTTTGAGGTGTAGAAGATTGATTTTCTCATGTCTACGTCAAATCATTCCATCTTTGTCAAACCTCAAGGCTCAGGTGTGGTTATTTTGCCTGCATATGTTGATAACATGATACTTATTGGTGATGATGCCGATGGTGTTCAAGAGACAAAAGATTACTTGCAGTCCACATTTGTCACCAAGTACTTTGGGACATTGAGATATTTTTTAGGCATTGAGGTTGTTTAGAATTCTAGTGGTTTAGTACTCTTGCAGAGGAATTATGTACTTGGACTACTTGAGGAGACTAGTCAGCTAAGGGCTAAAACCCTCTAATCCTGTGGAGCCCCTTGGGAGGGTGAGTGCTGATGATAATCCTGTGTTTGAAGATAAGACGAAATATCATAGTATTGTGGGCAAGTTGCTTTATTTGTCAGTTACTAGACTTGATATCGACGTTGTTGTCAATAAGGTAAGTCAATTCATGGAGAATTCTTGATACAGTTGTTGGTAGAGTGGCGATCATAGGTAAGTCAATTCATGAAGATAGCACTTATTGGTATTGTTTGGAGTTGTTTGTTATGGTTCTTGTCCTATTGGACTTATGATGTAATTTTTTCAACACTTCTCTCTATATAAAGAGGTGTAGGGTTTCATTTGAGAATAACATAAGTTATTTTCTCTGACTTGGTATCAGAGTGGCGATCATAGATTGGCGATCTGGTATCCCACCTCTCATAAACCTTCGTGTCCCTCCACCAAAAACCCTAATCACCTGACACACACCCGTGGGAGCCTCCGTTGGTGAGCCACCAGCCACCGTCGACCTTAGGAGGCCGCCACCGCGATCGCAGCTGTTGCTGGTGCTTGTTGTTGGCCGTTGCTGGCCTTAGCGGGCCTCCTCCGAGTACCACGGGGCATTGCCACCCCTCTGTAGGTAGTGATTCCTACTTCTCGAGGCTCTGCGGCGTCGCCTCTCGCGTTGACCCGTTGGCTGGTGGTTGCAGCGTCGCTCGGAGGTCAGCCCTCGACCTCAGAGTACCGCCCCTGCACCACCCCCGACCTCGGGACAGTGCTGCCCAGCCTCAGAGCGTCGCCCCTGATCGTAGATTGATGCTACCGTTGCCACCCGTTGCCTGCAAGCTGTGGTGGTGGTTCTCGGGGTCCGGCAGTGTCGCTTCTGCCGCTGAATCTTAAGGGGGTGCCTGCCTAAGCGTTGTTAGGCCCTTCCTAACATTCTAACATGCGCTAAGCCTGATCTAAAGGGGTATATGTGATTCTTGAGATGTTATCTAGGATTTTTCGACCTTAGATCTCATGTTTAAGAGATCACTTTTCTTTCATTGTGAAGTTTTTAGGTCTGAATATTGATTTCAAATCACATCTGTGGCATCTTGTGGCAGTCCTAAGGCACGATGGCCTCCTCAGATTCTTCGGAAGTGTCATCGGTTACCGCTATGAACAATGGAGGTTATAAATTTCCTTTCTTTATTTTTATTGCCAAGTTGAATGAGGTCAATTATGCTAGATGGTCTTAGACGTTCCTCATGACCGTTGAGGGGCATGATAAGGAACACCTACTGTTAAAGATGGAGCCATAGGATAAAACAAGGAGGAATGCCACGTGGAAGAAAGATAATTCCATGGTCCATGCATAGATCATGAATTCTGTTAACCCTCAGATGGGTGATGGGATCATGTATTGCAAGATCGCCAAGGAAATGTGGGATTCTCTACATGACACATTCTCATGAGAAGAATTTTAGCAAAGTGTTTGATATTCACCATGCTATTGGTAGTCTCAAACAAGAGGGTCAGTCACTGTCGCAGTATTATGCCATCCTAAAGGGGCTCCTTGAGAAATATAATGCTTGACCTATCTGTACTTATGTTACTCAGAGGACACATAGGAAGGAGTATGTTGTCCCGACCAGGCTGTCTCTTTAGAGGGGGGAGCGACATGGTGTCGTGCAGACTGTGATGCTGTGGTCCAGCGCCTCTTCCAGTTGACCTAGGAGACTACTACTACTGTGGATACTGCCGCCTTGGCTACTTCAGGTATGACTTCCGCTTACAAGTTGGTAGCACTTACAGTACCTTATGATTGGTGGATTCTAGTGCATCTCAACATCTCAATGGGGATGAGACATGTTTTGGACAAGTTCATAATGTTCCCTCAGGGAGATTTATGTAGGTAGCAAATGGCAGGCAATGTAAGATTCATGGCAGAGGAGATGTAGCAGTGACTCCTGCTTTGACGTTGCCTAACATTCTTTATGTTCCAGAATTTCCTATTAGTCTTTTGTCTGTTAGTAGAATTACAAAAGACTTGCACTGTCGTGCTATATTTGATGAGCTGGCTATATTTTTCACGACAAATTCACGGGAAGGATGATTGGTGACGGACATGAGGAAGGGGGTATCGCCTGATCCAGAATCCAGTTGCTGCTATGTCTCAGGGCGATGTTGCATTTAATGTTGGTACAATTCTTCAGTGGCATCGTCGTCTTGGGCATCCATCACTGGATAGGCTTCGACGCGTCATTCCTCATATTTCACCAGCTATGGAGATTTTATGTGATGCATGTCAGCTGGGAAAGCATCACAGGACTAGTTTTCCTCCTAGTTTATCTCACAGTTCTTCTGCTATCTTTGATTTACTGCACATGGATGTATGGGGATCGAATCGTATCCCGGATAGACTGGGTTATAGATTTTATCTACTTGTTGTGGATGATTTTTTCAGGATGTCATGGTTATTTCTTTTGAAAAATAAATCTGATAGATCGGTGATTGAAACATTTATTTTACAAATAAAGACTCAGTTTTCTACTATTGTGAAGATTATGCGGTTTGATAATGCTTTAGAGTGCTATACATCTAAGTTGGCAGCCTTTTACAGATCTCTTGGAATTGTTCACCAGATATCCTGTTCACATACGTTGCAATAGAATGTAGTAGAAAGAAAGCACCGTTACGTGCTTGATGTGGTTAAAACATTATTGATATAGCACAACATGCCACAGGTGTATTGGGGAGATGCAGTGTTAATTGCGTGTTATTTGATCAATATATTGTCCAACTAAGTTATACAAGAACAAGTTCCTTGGTTGGTCCTTTATCTTGAAAAGGGTCTATTCATTGTTCCACCTCGGGTGTTTGGCTGTGTTGCCTTTGTTCACATTCTTGGACCTGGCAGAGACAAGTTGGCTCTAAGAGCAGTGAAGTGTCTTTCTGGGATACAGTAGTACCCATAAAGGATACAGATGCTATGACCCCTGTGGTAAGAAGCATTATGTGACTACAGATGTCACATTTTATGAGCTCATTCCTTATTTCTTTACAGATGGTCATTGGGTGACATTTGAGAGAGACTTGGCTCTTATGTCTGTTCCACCAATTCCCTTGGAATAGATCTCCATCACACATCGTGAGGATATAGCTACCGTAGAGACTTCTATGAGGCAGAAAGCTAAGATTATACAGACATGTATGGCGAGAACACACCCCAACTACACCTCAACCACCTGTCTCCTCCCCTAGTTAGGTATGGGTTGACACTGACGTGAGTTGTCCTAGTGGTGCTTGTGCAGGTTCCTCTGAGGAGTCTCATACTCTGGTTGCTACTGAGCATAGTAAGGAGGATCTTGATCTTTCGATTGCTATTCGAAAGGCTCCACCTAGCTATGCCAAGTATCATACTGTACAAACAATCTCTACTACCAATCTTGGTAGTTCCTTTGCTACTTTCACAGTAGCTCTATCGGCGATGCATATTCCTACCTCCTATCAGTAGGTCATGCTAGATCTAAAATGGCGTTAGGCCATGGAGGATGAGATGGCTGCTCTATAGTCTAGAGGGATGTGGGACCTGACCACCTTGCCTCCTCATGCTAGAACAGTTGGGTGTCGTTGGGTCTTTGCGGTCAAATACAACCCAGATGATACGATATCTCGCTACAAGGCGAGACCGATGGCAAAGGGATTTATCCAAACGTACGAGGTAGATTTCTTTGATACCTTTTCTCCTGTTGCTCGACTGTCTACTGTTCGGATTTTGATGTTTGTAGTAGCTCACTATAACTGACCTCTTCATCAGTTGGATGTCAAGAACGTGTTTTTGTATGGAGATCTTCAGGAGGTCTATATGCAACGACCTCCTGGGTTTGAGGCTTAGGGAGAGTGTGTATGTAGATTGAAGAAAGTCATCTATGGTTTGAAGCAGAGCCTAAGAGCATGGTTTCAGAGACTTTCAGAGGAGATACAGGTAATGGGACTTATAAGGTCCTTTGTTGATCACTCTTTGTTTGTTAGGAAGAGTAAAAGGGGAGTAGTTGTACTTCTTGTCTATGTGGATGTCCTGATCCTCACTGGAGATGATTTTACTAGGATAGTTGAGGTGAAAAGGAAGTTGGCTGATGCCTTCATGATGGAGGATCTGGGTGAGCTCAGATGCTTTCTTAGGATTGAAGTGGCATGCAGCAGAAAGGGCATAATTCTTAGTCAGTGTAATTATGCCCTTGATATCTTGCAGGAAACAAGAATGATGGGGTCTAAGCCTACTAATATACCTATGGATCCCAAAGGACTCCTCTCTGATATTGAGTCTCCGCCTATAGATAGCAGATCATATAGGCAGTTGGTCAGTAAATTGTTGTATCTTACTATTACACGTCCAGATCTTTCCCTTGCAGTAGGAAAGCTCAGCCAGTTCATAGACAAACCGACTAGGTAGCATTGGGATGCTGCTATACAGGTACTTAGATACGTGAAAGAAAGCACCTGGCAGAGGTGTTTTATTTCAGAGGGGCACATTTATGTGTTGTTGGCTACTCTGATGCTGACTATGCATGGTATATGACAGACAGGAAGTCAACTGGATTTTATATTTATGTGGCAGGCAACTTAGTGACATGGAGAAGCAAGAAGCAGCAGGTGGTATCCAGGTCCAGTGCAGAATCAGAGTACAAGACTATGGTGCAGACAGCTATAGATATGGTTTGGGTCAGATCTGTGCTACATGATCTTCATATTCAGGAAGAGGGACCAATGGAGATGAGATGTGATAATCGCATTGTTACCTATATTGCAAACAACCCAATGTTCCATGAGTGGACAAAGCATGTTGAGGTTGATTGTCACTACACTAGAGACTTGATACAGCGTGGAATTATTTACACCATCTGTATCGTTTGAAGATCAAATTGCGAAGATATTCACAAAGTCCCTTGCCAGATTTGTTTTTGTAAGTGTTGTTCCAAGTTGAGCATCATATATATATGCTCCAGCTTGAGGGGGAGTGTTAGTAGAGCACTTATTAGTATTGTTTGGAGTTGTTTGAAATGGTTCTTGTCCTATTGGACTTATGATGTAATTTTCCCAACACCTCTCTCTATATAAAGAGGTATATGGTTTCATTTGAGAATAAGACAAGTTATTTTCTCCGACTACAGTCATTGGCAGGCAATGTGTCTTATTCTTAGGTACCTTAAAGGTAATCCTAGGAAGGGGATCTATATGAAGAATGATGGAGACATGGACGTACATGCTTTTTTAAATGCAGACTATGTAGTATCCTTGTAGGATAGGTGATCAACTATAGGTTATGCCACCTTTCTAGGTGATCTTGTTACTTGGTGGAGCAAGAAGCAGGTTATAGCTAGATTTGTTTCCAGGGCAGAATATAGAGCTATGGCCCACATGGCTTGTGAGATTGTGGTTGGTTAATTTTCTTAGTGATCTTGGCCTTCAGGTTCTGTGATAATCACTTTGCTACATTTATTGCTTCTAATCTTGTATTTCCTAAGTGTACCAAGCATATTGAGGTAGATTGTCATTTTGTCAGAGATATGGTTATCACAGGGAAGCTTTACACACCAATGACTACTTCATAGCAACAAATTGCACTCTCACGGCAACATCATGATTTGTTATGTTTCAAGTTAGGCATGTGTGATATACATGCTCCAGCACGAGAGAGTGTTAGAATTAGAATGTTGTAGTTATATTTGAGTGGTGTGTTATTTCATTTTTATGTTTGGATCTCTCTCTGAAATTCTCTTACTGCCTCTCTCTGGAAAAGAGGACTAGGATTTTTTCTTTTGAAAGTTAGAACATTTTCTTCCTTTCTAACAAAAAAACTAATAAATTGTTCACTCCTTCCTTTACCCTTGTTCTACTTTGATTTGGATGATGAGCTAAGAGAGTGGTTTTGCACTTCTGACATCAATATTAGCTCTTCTTTTTGGCAAACTTTAATTTCTACTTTGTGTTTTCCTATTATTCATATGTTTATGCTGATATTAGTTGATAAAATAATCTAGATAAGAAGGGACATGAATTGTGATTAAGGGTAAATTTCAGAGCTACATTAGAGGGTATAGCAAATAAATATATGAAATGGCAAGAGAAAGGAAGGTGCGAGGAATGATGAGATGTATGTCAAAGATTGAGTTGATATGCATCTCTAACGTGAGATGGTTGAGAATGAAGGAAAATAGACTTGGAGACAGCTGGAAAAGGAGGATGGAAAATTCTTGTAAGGATATGCAACTTTATAAGAATGCACAGATGGGATTATATGCTTCCTTTAAGCTAGGTATCCATGTCAGAGTTAGCATTTTGGCTTGATCCCATTATACTCTGGACCTTAATCACCAAAGAAGTGTCCAACCATTGCCTAAACATGACACACCTATGTAGCACATGTACTGCCCTACAGGCATTCAACATCTCAAGTACTGCCATGGGAGCTGAAAATACCTAGTGAGGACTTGTCCTCCTGGCATTCTTCTCATTGAAATAGGTATATGTAGGTTCGTCTAAATATCGTTTGCTATCTTATAGGACATTATTTCATCCTAATCACAGGGGTGAGCTGCAATTGCGACACCAGCTAAGGAATCTGTTAAGCATGAAAAGTGGGAGTTATTATCCATTCATTCAAAGGACTTGGTTGACAGGATTAAATCAGGGGTAGGAGATCATGATGGGCATCCTGGTCAACAAGTCAAGCCACCAAGGCATCACATATCTCGGGTGTGTATTCACACATGGCTCAGTAATGGTGATGCTTAATTATATAGCGTGAGTATTTGCAACTTTGTGACACCAAAATGATGAGAATATTTAATATCCTAAATCTTCTAAGGTCATTGCCTTTTCCGAACTTTGGATCTCTATTTATAAGGAACCATCAATATTCATTGAGTTAAATATGCATTTAACAGATAGTGCCATTGACAAGAGGAAATTTCCATGTCATTCGGACAAAGACCCAAGTGAAGTTACTGACTGATAACAAAAGTGACAGGAATTTCACTTGGCTTTCTTTCTTGAATTTAGTGAATCTAAATAACTTTAGGTGTTATTTAATCTGAGGATGCAACATACTAAAACTGAAATGCATATGAAGATTATGTTATTATATGAAGGCTCAGTAACTTGATGGATCAAACGTGTTGTGGAGCATGCAACAGCAAGGCAAACCCCATATTCAACATGATTTTCTTAGGACATGGGGGTTCTTTGATTGGAAACTCAGTCACTTTACCTAGCTGGCAATCTTGCATCAAGAAAGATACGCCCAGATGTAAATCAGAATAATACTTTTGATTCCTTTTTCATTGTTGTGATTTATCACATCTTGCTGAACCAACTGGTGTTCCTACATTGTAGATACCTTCCATGGTTGATTTGAATTTTCCAGTGCAATTACAAAAGGAAAAATGATGTTAACTTCATAATTTACCATGTGAATTTCAAAATGCATTTGAGAACACTTACAAAAATGGTTCCTGGTAGACCTTGGCTTAATTGGTGAACATAAGAATACATGAAAGTATATGGTTCTAATCAGAACCTTGTGGCTTCTATCCTGAGGAGCTGTTTCCCTCCTATGATAACTGACATCTATCAAGTCAAACATTACATGTTCTGTTATACTAGTACCAGGGTATAGCAGCTATTGTTGCATTAGTAATGAATAAAGTAAAGCTGAATTATAATTTTGTAGTTTCTGATCTTTGTTGTGAAAATTTGCAGTACATACCACCTAAAGCAGCTAGGAAATTGGAAATCTTGGTCGATCATATTGCATATTTAGAAGATTCAAATGGGAAATGTTGGAAGGTAGAAGTGTCTTTTGTGGAGAAATCTCTAGCCTTCAATCAAGGATGGGGACAGTTTGTATTAGATCATAACATAATTGCTGGAGAATTCATTGTTTTTAAATATAATGGAGGGAAAAAGTTTTCACTGCAAATATTTGGTTTAAGTGGCTGTGAGAGGCTGTATTTCCCTGTTAAAAGGAATGAAGATTTCTTGAGACTGAAGAATTCAGCTTTGTCAAATGATCCTCCACCAATTAAAGGATCAAAACCTTCCATACAATTCCCAACAAAACCAATGCTGTATGAAAAACAGTTGCTTGATGTAAAGAATGCCTTGGGACATGAGATTGCTGGAAGGCACAAATCTAAAAGACCACCAGTAAGGAAAGACATGGTTGGTGTGGAAGCAGCCGAAATGTGCCATGGGACAAATGCCCAAAAAAGGAGGAAACTTGATAATGTTCCAAAGGAACCAACCCAGTTTGCCATTGATTCTGGGGTATGTAATAGCCCTGGTCATGCCTTGGATAACCAAAATGCAAGTACTGAGGGTGTTAAGATTCTCGTAAATGAAGATGGAATTTGCTTCCTTGTTATCGGTGAACATGCAATTAATGAGCCAAACCAAACTCTTGTAGCACCCATAAGTGTGGATGTTTCAGCAATGACAAATGATACCCTGCCTTTTCTGACAAATGAGGCAGTATCGTGTGATCATGAGATGTCCATGGCTCCCAATGTCCTCCCTACATTAAACTCCAGTGACAAATGTATTGCTGCTATTGAGGATTCAACAACCAGAAGTTTACAGGAGGGTGACTTGGGTTAGTAATTTCTTCCAATTGAAGTTCACACATTTTGCCTGGTTTGAATGTTCAATTCCATGTTTGAACCATCACGTTTACAGGGCATGCTCCAGACACACCATTGAAAGAAGTTCTTTCAGATGAAAAGGGTGACTTGGGTTAGTAACTTCTGATTGAAGTTCACATGGTTTTCCTAGTTGAATGTTCAATATCATGTTTGAACCATCATGTTTGCAGGAAATGCTCCAGATACGCCATTTAAAGAAGTTCCTTCAGTTGAAAATGCCAAATGTCCTAAACTCACAGGTTACCTTGCTCCTTACCATTTAAGCTTGCCTTTTACATGGTTACTTCAAAGTATCATTGTAGGAGATTAGATAGGTTCATTTTTCTATTTGGCTACACTAGATTCCCACATAAACCTCACTTGCATGAGGGGTCATTGGCATTCTTCTCATGCTTAATCTGATGGTCTTTGTTTCTCCTTTTCTTCTCTCCCTTTCATTGTGTTTCAGTCACCATGGATTTTGTAGGAAAACCTTTAGACAGGTAGTAACAAGGGAAGTTGCTCTTTCAGATGAAAATCCTCTTCCATGTGTGGGTCATCTGCCTGAATGCTGTGGAAGTCCTAAACCCATAGGTAGTACTTTCAAGTTTCTTCATTATTTGTTACAAATAGATGATTGATTGCACCCATGTCCCTAGTCTGGGTTTTTCTTTTCCTTTTTCTTCTCTCAGCGTGTCTCAGTCATTAATGATTTTGCAGGAAAATCTTCAGACATTGTGGTAACAAGAGAAGTTCCTTCAGATGAAAATCCTCTTCCATGTGTGAATGATCCGCCTGATTTTGCAGGAAAATCTTTAGACATTGTAGTAACAAGAGAAGTTCCTTCAGATGAAAATCCTGTTCCATGTGTGAATCATCTGCCTGAATGCTCTGGAAGTCCTAAACCCATAGGTGGTACTTTGAAGTTTCTTCATTACTTGTTACAAATAGATGATTGATTGCACCCATGTCCCTAGTCTGGGTTTTTTCTTTTCCTTTTTCTTCTCTCAGCGTGTCTCGGTCATTAATGATTTTGCAGGAAAATCTTCAGACATTGTGGTAACAAGAGAAGTTCCTTCAGATGAAAATCCTCTTCCATGTGCGAATGATCCACCTGATTTTGCAGGAAAATCTTTAGACATTGTAGTAACAAGAGAAGTTGTTCCTTCAGATGAGAATCCTGTTCCATGTGTGAATCATCTGCCTGAATGCCCTGGAAGTTCTAAACACATAGGTGGTAATTTCAAGTTTCTTCATTATTTGTTAAAAATAGATGATTTAATGCACCCATTTCCTTAATCTGGGTTTTTCCTTTTCTTTTTTCTTCTCTCCTTTTAGTTGTGTTTCAGTCATCATTGATCTTGCAGGAAAATCTTTAGGCATTGTAGTAATGAGGAAAGTTGTTCCTTCAGATGAAAATGCTCTTCAGTGTATGGATAATCTACTTGAATGTCCTGGAAGTCCTAAACCCATAGCAGGTACTCTCAAGTTTCTTCATCATTTCTCATGAATACAAATAGATGATTTAATGCACGCATGTCCTGTGTTTTAATACTGACACTAGTTTGCCAGCAGGCCAAGGAAATCGTAGACAGTGAAATGGTTCAAAATGTACAAAATTTGTCGAGTGATAGTTTGAAAATTGCTAAGCATATAAATAAACACCAATGTACATTCCTATTAGGTAGTGGGCAAAGCATGTTGGTCATCAAACAGTATACTTCAGCAAATCATTAATGCTAATGCTTGGTTATTATCATGCAAGGGCCTATAATTTGTGTAAACTTGGGTAAATGCTGTAGCAAATATTTCATAACCAAATATGGTTTGCCATACAAATGTTTCATACTTGGTTATGAACATTTAGGAACAATTTGTATCTTGTAAATGGTTTCAACTAAGTAATATTTTGTAAATGCTTAAACATGTATAGATAAACTATACATTTTTTTTTAAAGAATGGATAAACTAAGCAACAAAAACAACAACAACCAAACCTTTTCCCACATTAAGTGGGGTCGGCTATATGGATTCTTTGTCTCCACACAGATCGATCATGTAGTTTAGTTTAAAGAATGGATAAACTAAACATGCTATTGAAAATCTTGTTGAAATCGATCAACATAATTGTAATTTATTGGCATGCAATGGTTTTTGGGAATAAGAAATTGTCAAATGTGGTTGGTGTAATGTACACAACGATTATTTGTTCAGCATATTGGGTAAACCCGCAAAAATGAACTCCTGGCATGAAGTAGCGCCAATGAGTTCACAAGCCTGTGCAACATGAACTGAACAAGAATTCACTGACACCCCCTTCAAACCTAGCCAATCATATACACTTGTTTTTTTCCTTTTCTCCGGAGGTATCTCTTTTGCGCATTTGGATCTTGTAAACTTACTATTTTTTCCTTTGCTATGATTCTAATATTATATCCCATAAATATTGAAGTCGAAAATGTCGATCAAGTGCTTGCATTGCCAGAGCCAGTTAGATTCAGCTTTACTGTTGCTGCCGAGATTCAACCCTATCAGGTATTCCTTGCTTTTGCAATTCTTTACATATGATTCCCTTTGTTACCTTCTGGTAGAGAATATGCGATTGCTTTGAATGATTCTTCCTTGTGCATTTAATAGTTTCTGTTAGACTTCAGAATATTATGTCATTTGTGCATTTATGTGGGTACATTTTATATTCTTTTTCACTTTAACCCTTGTGTCAAACATACTTAGGAACTACCTTCATTGCTGCCAATAAAAAGAATGAGAATCGGCAGGAAAGTTGTGTTATTCCGAGATTCATCCCAAAGGGTGTGGCCGATCGTGTACCATGAGAACCACAATGCCAAGTTCACAGGGTTTTCTTCTGGCTGGTCAACTTTCACCTCCGCTAACGACATTAAGGGAGGGGATTGCTGTGTACTAGAGCTGGCAAGCGAGCTGGATGCTCTATTTGATGTGCAGATGTCCCAAGAGTGAAAAACATCCGTCAGGTGAGTCACAACTATATAAGACTAACTTGGATGTTTCACAAATTAGGATGCACATTATGTCAGCATGCAGGTCTCTTAAAAGACTGCATTTCACTGAAAATGGTATGTAGTTGGTAGACCTTGGTTTTAGGGTATACGTCACTGAAACACTGCTGTATGCAATTTGTATATTTAGTCACCTGCTGTTGTAAATCTGTTAGGAATAAGACATTTATCATTATTGGTACTTTATCTGAAAACTAATACTGATATCTGCATCTTACCTGGGCATATGACGTCTTTCCTAACTCCAATTATTTCATAAAATTGTTTAGCCAAAGCAGGAGTTTCTAATTACTCATTTGGATACGAGAAAACGTCCGAAACTTAGCCATGGATCGAGTTGGCCAAGTTTGGCATGTTTTACTTGGTTATGCATCGATGTTCTTCAATAGGTAGGTTGGGAGGTTCATAAAATTTCTGTCTTTTCTTCTCGATCCTCGTTTCCTTTTATTTTTGTCTTCAACCATATGTGGCCAGGCTGAGATTTTAGCCAGTACTTTACCAACGGGTTCTGATATTAAGCTGGCATGGGTGACAAAAATGGAACCATTTCTTCTCCTGCAACACAGAGACGATAAGATCACATGAAGAACACAACATAGTAATTGAGTGCATGTTATTGATGCATCTAAGCTCATTTTCTTTATATGTCTAGTTCGTTGGTTGGAACAGTTTTGTTGCAAACTTATTTTGATATGTTGAGAGTGGTTGAATCGACCATCTTAATTGTAATTATCCGATTTCTTTCTCATACTTTGTGCTAAGCTTGCCCAATTAAGGTAATAATTAAATGAAGGGTATTTTTTACATAAATGTCAAAAAAACTTTTAATATCACATAGTTGCCATTATAAATTTAGCATTTATGCATGTGTTATGACCTAAGCTCTTACTTCAGTAGGGATCCGAGTTGATTCACTAATTCCCTCAAGATTTGATTATAGTTGATCAAAGTTCGTGTTTTGTTTTTAGGTTATGCTAAACTTGATCTATGTCTAACAAACGTCGATGTGTTTGTCTTAAGATGTTTAGTTTAAAATTTAGGTTTGATTTTGAATTTTAGGTCATAACAAATATAACAATTTAAAATGAAATTTTATCCTCGAAATTTGAGTAAAATTAAGAATAGGAAGCCTGAAATGATAAAAAGGTATAATAATTTTAAAGAGGATTAAAGTAGGATTTTAGAACTTACCGGTGAGCAACTTTGGATATCATTCATGCATGTCGGTTTCTACCTCCTAGTATCCTTGGCTCCTCAAGAGTATTTTAATTAAAGGGGCTTTCGTATTCCTCAGCTTGACAATCAGAACCAAAATTTGCACTGGTTGCTTAGTGAGTTGTTTCATCTCTAAGCTCTACGTGGATGTGTATTTAGAAAAATTACGAAGTTGTGTTGTTGTAATAGGTGGACCTAAAATTACATCATTTGAATACTTATATTGATTATGGGGAAACACGAGATGATTTGACAGGAAAACTTCATGCGAGTCTTGGTTGATCTCATGAGGAGGCAAAATTAGCCTTTAGATTTAACAAAATTTGCTTGAGACCCTTATTTTATTTTTAGTGTTTTGATCATTTACACTTTTTTTAGTCTTTTGTTAAGTGAAGCATGAACATGTACTAATCTACTAATGCTTTTTTCTTCTTTTTTTTATAGCTTTAAAATTTGTCATTTTCACAAGTTTGAAAAAGCGGAAACAAGGAACTTTACAGAACACATTTTTTTCATTTTTGGCTTGGCAAATATTTTTGGTCTTTTAATTGATGAAAAGACTAACCAACTTACCTTTTTTTTTAATCTTTTTGATAATAAGAAAGAAAATGGTGACAACTAAGCTAGAAAAATAACATGAACATCAACTTTCATTCTTCAATATTTACAAACCTAGTAACATAAAAATACAACTTTTATTACTACAACTTGGAGGTGGCTCGAGCCACTTATATAATTTCTAAAAAGCAAGAAATAATTATAACACACTAAGTACTGACTTGCGTAATGAGGATCAAGATGACGACGAGGGAAGTGTGGGTGGATCTTTGGTGCATAGTGTGGATAAGATGTGGCTATGGGCTTGGAGTGAAAGAGGTGGTGGTTGTGGTGATGGGAGTGATGACTATGAGAAGGTAATCACTTCGAGTAAGTGTAGCAAGGGTGCACTTAGGTACTATTTGTTTGGCGAGTTTACCTTTGTAATCCTTCATTTAGTGGTTACAATCCCAGGATTGTTCTATGCTAGGATTAAGTCCTGAATCTTAGGATAAGATCATCCTGAGGGGGACGGGGGAGGGGGGGGGGGGGGGGGGGGGGGGGGGGGGGGGGGGAAGGTGGGATTGTTTCATCCCGTCTTCAATCCTACGCTTTATATAGGTTTAGCCCTCCATCGGCATAGTGTAAACCCACCCACAAATCCTACTCACATTACTTTAGTTGTTGGGAAAGTAATGGCGATGACAAGCTATGGCAATGGTAGCATCAACTTACGATTTCCGAAGAAGTGAGTATGTAAGAAATCTGGCATTTGTCGTGAGACGTACTCATTTCTTCTATAAGGTTATATTATGTTGGTAAGAGGTGTACCTATCTTTGCTTTATCTTGGGTGGTACAAGCAGTTGGTCGTTTGATTCCTTGCCCATGTATGTATGAGAGTTGAAGATCTTTTGGAAGATCATCTAAATTTGTGGATTCGTCTGATGGGAATGTCAACCAGCTATTCACACGCATCTGACATCTCCCTTGGAAGGTGGATGAGATTAATGCAAGAGAGGTCTTCTTCTTCGTATAAAAGGAATGGGCATCTAAAGTATTGGGTAGTGCTTGTCATTGTGGTTTTAAGTTTGCTAAGCGAGGAGAGGAACGAGGAGGGAGGTTCTACAGAAGATATTGACTATTACATGTCGAATTTGTGTTCCTTGTGTTATTTGTTAGTTTTGCATTCATGTTGTGTTGATAATCGATGCTAGGCTCACTACGAAAGTTGATCGTTGCCTTGACTTTGCTGGGGTTATTCGTCAGTTCTCTATTTTAGGTACACTTTTGTAGTGACATCGCTTGATAATAGGAATACACCGGTGGATTTAAATGTATCGTAGATGGAAAATGGTAATCCATCGATGGATTGATAGGATACACTGACGTATGAGTACAATGCATCGATGGATGGTTAGAATACATCGGTGATTTGTGAAGATCCATTGATGATTGTTATAGTGCACACAATGGGGTGTCTAAATCCACCGGTGGATGGTTAGAATCCACCGATTTGCTGTATAAATTGATGATAACATTATTATGAGCCATAACTAGCTTTAATTAGTCAAGATTAAGTGACAAATGCTCCTACATAGTTGCCTGAGAGCCATAATTCCTTGCATATTCATTCTGAGAAAAGAACATCAAAACAAGGTTAATTTTGCAATTTTAACATTATCACATGAAAGCAGAGTAACGGGATTAATCTAAGGTCTAATGAGTATTAAAGTCTAATAAGAGGGTCCACACAGATAGAAATGGGGTTTTACACATTTCGAGAACCAATACAGTATCCAAAACCCTACTTTCAGATCCGCTTAAATTACAAAGGTTCTGGTCAGGATAAATTCATCTAAATATCCTAAAATTCATAAAAAAATAGTCATTGAGGTTTGGTATCCTTGATTTGATCATTTGAACCTATTTTGACCTTAAATAGAGTCACAGACAAAGTTTTGCCTTAATTTGGGTTTCTATGCAAATTATCCAGTCAAACGTAGTCAAAACTCAAATCCGACTACATCAGATTCTTTGGATCTATATTAGGTTTGTATCAAAATTTGGGCTCAATCAGAGTCTATCTTGACTTAGTTTGCATTTTAGTCCCTTAAAACTATGTTCTTCACTTATAAACTCCTAGCTTTGGAAATTCTTTTGGCAACAACCCCCCAACTTTGTTATCTTCTTTGCAAGCAGGTCCTTGCTCTCATTGGAGGTCAACCGACCTCCGAGGAGCCTTTGACCGCACCTAATCCTATTTAAATCAACACCAAATCCCACCAAATTTGGTGGGATTAGTGTTCACATTGTGAGGAATCATCTAAAGCCAATTTGGGATCCCAAATCACATCTAATTGCCCTAGCGAACCCACGAAACTAGTGACTGTTTCTTGTGTCAAGCACAAGCCAATGTGGGCTTGTTTCCCTATGTAGAGCTAGACTGGAGCTCTATAAAAGCTTCCTCATTGCAAAACCAAGCTCCTTAGCTCGGTTCAGGCCTCAATTCTTCAAATATTTCTCTCTGGTCGCCTCCACCACAGCTCCGATGAGTCTCCTCCAACCCCCTTCATCGCCCTCTACCACATACCATAGGCAGAGGGATCGTCTTCATCTCCTTCCGCTCATTGACGGGTAAATTAAGAGCTTCCAGGTCCTCTTCTTCCTCGTCGTTCCCTCACTGGAGGATTCATCGTTTATGGTGCTGGCCAGTCACAACCGGTGCCTCTCCCTCCCTTTCGACCGTTAGCTAGGATCCCAAACTCTTCCTCTCCCTCTTTAGATTAAGAACATCTCCTTCTTTTGTTTCGACCACCAACTTGCCCTCCACCACTTCGTCTCCCTTCTCTTCGGTCGAGCTGCGGCAAGGTCTCCATGCCACCACAAACCTCCATTCAACCCGCTATCGGTCCCATAAGCTCCACCACGCCTCCATGAATAAAACCCCTCAAGAAATTGAGGGGATTGATCACTCCAAAGCTCCATCGAACACGCCCTCCGCCGTACACCGTCTTTGAGGTCGTCAGGCCTCCACACGCACTCCCATGCCATGCGATCATCGCCATCACCTTCACCATCACTTGACAAAGCTCTTGAGCATTTTAATTGGGGCTTTTGAGCCCGTATTTGTGAAGTACAGGTTTGCCGTTTTCCATCGTCGTTGTCGTCGTCTTCCCTGATCACATTCGCTTGTTTCCGACTGCTAGATGTCCAATTGAAGTGCGCAATCAACGCGACTCCAGGTCTCGAAGGTTCCTAGGATTCCAATTGCAAGCCCCAGCACCAGCAATTGCTCCAATTGATGAAGGCTTCATCAGCTACACTCGCGCGAAGGAAGGCACTTTAGTGCCACATCGTGAAGCTGCAAGCACGCGTAGGCACATAAATTGATTTTGTGTTGGTAGCTGTTCGCCCAGTAACACGGGGCGTCGGGTCCCCCACGCACGTGCCCCCTCGCACCCTCACGCCTTGCCCGTGCACACGTACGCGGGTCTGGCTAATCTCTAGGATTCGATAACCCGATAAACCCCAGGTTTGAGAGATAAGAAGAGAAGAGATCTGTGAGAGGAGGGGGGGGGTTTTGCTGTGCAACCCTTTACCTTTCCCCAGTACTTAAGAGAGAGAGGCTCTCACACTTAGCCTCTGAAGAGAAAGGTCCTGTGCTTGTGAAGGTTGTGTTGTGGTGTTACGACCCGATTCTCGAATCCCTACGAGACACGAGAATCGGACCGACTCGACTGATCCCAAGACCCAGTTGTCCAACGAGAAAGTAACCAAAAGAGCAGTAAAATAAATCACATTCACCACATATATAGCTAGCAGAAACAATGATACAGCAGTAAGGAAAAGAACTATTACAGTGCACACCACCACAACAGTAGAGAATTAAACAGGTACATAAACATGATGCTTACAATAAAAGAGTACAGTGGTAATAGAAATACTCACTACAACAGAAGAATAGGTACAGTAGGTACTACACAAGTAAAACTACTGGGCTCCACTAGGCCCAGCACCCTCTGCAACCGCCGGCTCTAGCTGCTCAACATCTGGTCTTGAAAAGGTGACACGTCAGCGAAACGCTAAGTAGAGTGACAACCAAAAGCTAAGAAAAACAGTAAGGTGGACAAGTAGCTATTATTTTTAATTTCTTTCTTTATTTTCTTCTTACTCATTCTTGAATTATTTCTCAGATCTTTTTCTTGATCTTGAATGTTCCTCATGGGAACGATCTTGATTGCAGTCTTTTCCGAAAAGTAGAAGTAGCACGAGGTGCTCTCCTGGCCGGGAGAGTCCCCCGTGGTGGTCCTACCCTCAGTCAACCACCCCAAGGTCACTGACAGACGTAACGGTGACTACGGCATGCGCGATAAACGCACGGGTAACTACCCCGCACTGGCACGCGGTCAGTCGTTTCCGTTAACGGGTGCGCCCCAAAGCACAGCACGGAACCAGTATAGGGTAGAGCCCTCTCAGTAACAGGGCCCAGCCCCTCCACAGTAACTAAACAGGGGTCTTACCCCTTCACAATCTGCGCACCCTCGCCTGACTACCCTGGTTTGCCCAGTGGGCCTAACAAGTCGGTGTAGGAAGGCTAGCAGAACCCCGGGACCCGTGGGGTGGCTAGTGCTCTTCCTACACTGGTAGCTGTAACGACCCGGTTCCTGAGTCCCTACGAGACACGAGAATCGGACCGACTCGACTAATCCCAAGACCTAGTCGTCCAACGAGGAAGTAACCAAAAGAGCAGTAAAATAAACCACATTCAGCATGAATATAACTAACAGTAAGAAAGTACAGCAGTAAAGAAAGAAAGTACTACAGTATATACCACCACAACAGTAGAATAACATTTATCATATAACATGAACTGCAGGTAAAGAAAAGTACAGCGGAAACAAGAACTACTCACTATAACGGAAACAAAGAGGTACAAAAGACAGTGGTAACTCTACTGGACCCTACTCGGCCCAGCGTCCTCTGCAGCCGCTGACCTTGGCTGCTCAACACCTGGTCCTGAAAAAGGTAACGAGTGTAACACGTCAGCAAAATGCTGAGTAGAGTGGCAACTAAAACTAAAGACAACAGTAGAGTGTACAGTAGCTGTTATGTTCTATTACTTTCTTTATTCACATCTTTCAGTTGTCTCACTATTTCATTTATTCCTTAGATCTTTTACTTGATCTCGAATGTTCCTCGTGGGAACGATCTTGATTACAGTCTTTTCCAAAAAGTAGAAGTAGCACGTGGTGCTCTCCTGGCCGGGAGAGTCTCCTGTGGTGATCCTACCCTTAGTCAACCACCCCAAGGTCACTGACAGACATAACGGTGACTACGGCACGCGCGATAAACGCACAGGTAGCTAACCCGTACTGGCACACGGTCAGTCGTTTCCGTTAACGGGTGCGCCCAAAGCACAGCACGGAACCAGTCCAGGGCAGAGCCCTCTCAGTAACAGGGGTCCAACCCCTCCACAGTAACCAAACCGGGGCCTTGCCCCTCCACAGTCCGCGCACCCTCGCCTGACTACCCTGGTTTGCCCCAGCGGGCCTAACAAGTCGATGTGGGAGGCTAGCAGAACCCCGGGGCCCGTGGGGTAGCTAGTGCCTCCCTACACTACTAGCTCTCCTCGGTAGTACGTACGCGAGGGCCAGCAAGTCGGTACAGAGTGGCCAGTCCTAACCCCGGGTCCCTGGGGCGGCTGGCTCCGCTCTGCACTAAACAGGGGGATAGTCGCTCTCCTTGGTACTCCGTACTCAAGGGCCAGCTCACTTCCCCAATACTATTCCATTCACTTTCCAGGAGTTCTACTCCTACTTCCTCATAGGGTTCCATCCTTTTTACTCAAACATCCAGGTTTCACTTTCCAGTTTCACATTCTTACAATCCATGTTCTCAACCACGTTATTTATTCACAACAGGCAGCTGTTAATTCAAATTACAGGCAGCTTTATATCTCTTTCCATTTTCCAAGACTGCAGTATTATACATTCCACTAGTTTTCCTATCCTAGGATTCATGCCATATCCTAGGATCTATCATACAATCTAGTTTTCCAGCCCTAGGATTCATGCAACACCTAGGAGCTATCATTCCATCTATTTCTCATTCCTAGGATTCATGCAATGTCCTAGGTTCTATTTATGGTTCCATAATTTAACAGATTTTATTAATAACTTAAAGCCACTCTACCAGGTACAACGGGAGTAATGGGCGCGTGATCGGGAATCCCGCGTGCCTCTGCGGGTCCCAAGACTGCAACTGAAGGAGGTCCTATCACAAGGATCAAACACAAGGAGTGTCTCAAAACAGTGTATAGCTACTGTAGACGGGTAGAGGAATTAATTCTGAAAAGAACGCAACTCGAATCGCGGAAAACGGAACCTGAACGGGCCCTAAACGGGTCGAAAACGACGACACTGTGCAAAATCAGACGTCTGGAACTTCTTCCAGACGTCTTAAAAAGTGGATCAGAGAATTACCTGTTCAGCGTGGTTTCCCAGACGTCCAGAAGTCTGCGGGGACGTCTGGCCTAGCTCCCAGACGTCCGATGGTCACCCCGGACGTCTGGAGGTCACTCCCGCCGTCTGGTACAACAGCTTGACGTCTGATTCGCGTTGGATGGCGAATCACCGAGCCTGCGCACACCCATCTCCCTCTCTCAGTACAGTCAGTCGACAGGAAGGAAGAAGAAGACGGAAAACTCACCTTTCAGACGTCTGGAAGGTCTTCCAGACGTCGCCCTTGCCGTCTGGCTATCAACCCAGACGTATGATTCTGGAAATTTTTCCAGAATCAGGGCGCCACCCGGCCTCCGCTCGCGACGCCGCCCGCGTCGCACCTCGCGTGCCTGCTGCTCAGACCGCAGCAGTCCCTCCTGCGCCGTTCCGCGCCCCCCGCGCCCTCCGCCGGCCGGCCCTAGCAGCCCTGGCGAGCTCGCCCTCACGGCAGAGCTCCGCTTTCGCACGCCGCACCTCCTCCGCGCTCACTGCGGCCGCCGCTGCCGCCCTCGCGCTCGCGCTCACGCTCACTGGCTGAAGGAGAAGAGGGAGGGGACGGTGGAGACGACGGGAGGGAGCACGTGGCCTTTTAAGGCCGCGCGAGGAGGAGAGAGAGGACGCGGCAGGTGTCTGCAGCCGCAGAGAAAGAGGGAATAAGCGAATATCCGGTCTGCGTGCTCAGGCGTGCAGACGACCAGCGCATGTCGAAATTAACGGATTTCCAGACGTCTGGAAACGATCCCAGACGTCTGGTCAGACGTCTGGATGTGATCCCAGACGTCTGGTACGACGTCTGGGCCACCTCCCAGACGTCTTAAAAGACGTCTGGGGCACGCGTTCGTTACAGTAGCTCTCCCTGGTACTGTGTACGCAAGGGCCAAAAGTTGGTACAAAGTGGCCAGACCTAACCCCGAGTCCCTGGGATGGCTAGCTCCGCTCTGCACTAAACAGGGGGACAGTCGCTCTCCTTGGTACTCTATACTCAAGGGCCAGCTCACTTCCCCATTTCCATTCCATTCACTTCTCAGGAGCCGTACTCCTAATTCCCCGTAGGGTTCATGCTCATTTTTCTTTAACTTAGCCAATTTAGGTTTCATCATTTCAGCTTTATATTCATATAGCCCATGTTCTCAACAGTAATTATCCATTCATAAACAAGCAACTGTTATCATTTTCCTTTCTACTTTTCCAAAACTGCAATATATATATATATATTCACGACATTCGTTTTGGTGTTTCTGTTCCTAGGATTCATGTCACACCCTAGGATCTATCATTCCATCTAGTTTTCCAGTCCTAGGATTCATGCCATACCCTAGGATCTATCATTCAATGTAGTTTTTCAGTCCTAGGATTCATGCCATACCCTAGGATCTATCATTCAATCTAGTTTCGCAGTCCTAGGATTCATGCCATACCTTAGAATCTATTAATTATCTCACAAGTGCATAATTGTTGATAAACAATTAGAGGGAGCCACTCTACCCGCAAAATCTGGAGTATTGGGGGTGTGATCGGCAAGCCCGCGTGCCTCTGCAAACCCCAGAGCCGCAACGGAACATGGTCTTAACATAAGGACCAAACACAAGGAATTACTCAGAATAGGATACAAATAGTGTAAACAGGTAGAGGAACAATTTCTGAGAAACACAAAACTTGAAATGCGGAAAACAGACTTCGAACGGACCCTAAACAGGTCAAAAATGACAAGTCTGCCCAAAATCAGACGTCTGGAACATCTTCCAGACGTCTTAAACGATGGTTCAGGTCATACCTTCTTTCTGTGTGGTTCTTCAGACATCTAGAATCCCGTTGAACCGTCTGGACTTAGTTCCAGACGTCTGACTATCACTTCGGATGTCTGGAGACCCTCTCCGCTGTCTGGTGCTGTGCCTAGACGTCCGATCTGTGTGGGAGGGCGTGCCCTTGCGCCTTCCTGAACTAGACCTGCACGCGTACGCAACCATCCTCAACACGAAAAAGAGGCAGACCCCTCAGCAGAATGGCTTGCATGGCCGTACACGCGAAAGGAAGGAGAAAAGGAAATATCGTACCTTTCAGATGTCTGGATCTTCCTCCAGACGTCTCCTGTGTCGTCTGGACGTAGGTCCAGACGTCTGATTCTGGGAAAATTTCCCAGAATCAGGACCTCCTCGCCCTCCGCCTGCTGCGCACGACCATGCCGCACCGCGCTCGCCTACTGCCTGAGATGCAGCAGCACCTCCCCAGCACCACGCTCCCGCTGCATGCTCCGGCGAGCTCGCACCCTCGCGCTCTAACTCCCTCCCTCTCGCTGCAACCCCTCCTCCCTGCGCACACATGGCAGCAGCTGCTGCCCTCGCCCCCTCACTCTCACGCTAATAGGAAGAAGAAGAAGGCAGTGGAGTGATGGTGAGGGAGAGGAGAGGGGGAGTATTTGAAGGCGCCGTGGGGAGAGAGAGAGAAAGAAGGCTGCACCAGCAGGGAGGAAAGAAGGAGAAGAAAAGAGGGCGACGATTCAGTCTGCGCTTGCATGCGCACAGACGCGAAACCGTATGCCGAAAAAATTAATTTCCAGACGTCTGACCAGACGTCTGACCAGACGTCTGGACCAACTCCCAGATGTCTTAAATGATGTTTGATGCTGGGGTCATAACAACATAACAAACTCAAAGGAAGTTTCATCCCCGAAACTTGCGCTAACTAGGGTGCGGAAAAGAACGATATATGCATAACAAACTCAAAGAGGACCAAAGCCGGTCTGAAAAGACGTACCCTCAAAAAGCTTCGGGTACCGCTCCCGCATCGTCGCCTCAGTCTCCCAGGTAGCCTCCTCGTACCATTGGCTCCTCCACAAAACCTTCACCGGGGGTACTTGCTTCCGTCTCAGACTGCGGATGGCTCTGTTGAGAATCTGTACTGGCCGCTCGGGGTAGGTCAGGTCGTCACCCACCTCGACACTCTCGTGACTCAGGACGTGACTGGGATCGGTGACGTACTTCCTGAGGTTGGACATGTGGAACACATCGTGCACACCAGAAAGCTGGGGAGGAAGGGCAAGCTTGTAAGCAATGGGTCCAACCTGCTCCAGGACCTCAAAAAGTCCCACGAACCTCGGTGCGAGCTTCCCTCTTGCCCCAAACTGCTGCAGGCCCTTCATGGGCGAAACGCAAAGGATGATGTGGTCCCCAACCTCAAACTGCACCTCTCTGTGTTTCTGATCTGCATAGCTCTTTTGCTTGCTCCTGACAGTGCGGAGTCGCCTGTGAATCTGCTCGACTACCTCCTGACTCTGCCGGATCAGCTTGGGTCCAACCTCCCACTTGGTCCCCACCTCAACCCAACTCAAGGGTGCTGTACACCTCCTTCCGTACAGAGCCTCGTAGGGTGCCATGCCGATGCTCGAGTGATAATTGTTATTATATGCAAACTCCGCAAGGGGCAAGTGCTCCTCCCAAGAAACCTTCCAGTCCATTACACAAGCACGTAAAAGGTCCTCAAGTGTCTGTATCGTGCGCTCGGACTACCCGTCCATTTGGGGGTGGTATGCTGTACTGAACCTCAACCACGTCCCCAGGGCCTGCTGAAACTCAGTCCAAAACTGGGACGTAAAGCGGGTATCCTGGTCGGATACGATCTCCCGCGGAACTCCGTGTAGACGTACCACATCGCGGATATACCTCTCTGCCAACTGTGCTGGTCCCAAGGTGACTTGGATCGGCAAGAAACGCGTCGTCTTCATCAATCTGTCAACGATTACCCAGACTGCGTCGTGTCCTCGCTGGGTAATAGGTAAGCCCACCACCAAGTCCATGGTGATGCTCTCCTACTTCCACTCTGGCACTGGAAGTGGCTGTAGCGGCCCTGCAGGCCTCTGATGCTCGGCTTTCACCTGCTGGCACACTAAACACTACTGTACGAATTCACCCACATCCCGCTTCATTCCCCTCCACCAAAAGTCACGTCTCAAATCATGGTACATCTTTGTGTTTCCAGGATGTATGGTGAATCTGGAACTGTGTGCCTCAGTCAGGAGCTCTCTCAACAACTCCTCATCTTTGGGAACGTACAAACGTCCCCTCATGCACAGCACCTGGTCTGTAAAAGAGAAGTCCCCAGGGTCTCCTGACAGTACTCTGTCACGTAAGGACTGCAAGTACGGGTCGGCCATCTGTCCTGTGATGATGCAATCTATCAGCTCTCGCCTTGTCTGTTGCGTCACAGTCACTGCCCCACAGTGCCCCCGTAACTCTAGGGGTCTCCAACTGCCCATCTTCTCCAAGAGGCTCTAACTCTGCACCTGTAAACTGGCCAAGTGTGCGGGCGCCTTCCGGCTCAAGGCGTCAGCCACTACGTTGGCCTTTCCCGGGTGGTAGGAAATGCTGCAGTCATAGTCCTTCAGGAGCTCCAACCAACGTCTCTGTCTCATGTTGAGCTCCTGATCAAATAGGTATCTGAGGCTCTTGTGATCTGTGAAAGTCTCAAAGGTCTCACCGTACAAGTAGTGCCTCCAGGTCTTTAGCGCAAAGACGACAGCTGCCAGCTCTAGATCGTGGGTAGGGTACCTATGCTCATGGGGCTTCAGTTGCCGCAAAGCGTAAGCGACAACGTGACCCCTCTGCATGAGCACACCCCCTAACCCCTGCAAAGAGGCGTCCGTGTACACAACGAACCCGCCACTACTGTCTGGGATGGTGAGCACGGGAGCCGAAGTCAGCCTCTCCTTCAGCTCCTGAAAACACGCCTTACAGGTGTCTGTCCAAGTAAAGGGCACGTCCTTCCGGGTCAATTGTGTCATAGGACGTGCAATCTGTGAAAGGCCCCTGATAAATCGCCTATAGTAGCCTGCCAGTCCCAAGAAACTGTGAATCTCAATGACCGTATGCGGTCTCTCCCACCTGAGCACTGCCTCGACCTTGGCTGGGTCCACAGCCAAGTCATCCCCGTAGATCACATGACCTAAGAAAGTCACCTCCCTCAACCAGAACTCGCACTTGCTGTATTTGGCGTACAACCTACGTTGTCTCAGTGTGTCCAAAACCATCCGCAAGTGTTGTCCGTGCTGCGTCTGATCTCGAGAATAGGTGAGCACATCATCAATGAATACCACCACGAACTGGTCCAAGTACGGTCTAAACACTCGGTTCATCAAATCCATGAAGGCAGCAGGGGCATTGGTCAGCCCAAACGGCATGACCAGAAACTCGTAGTGTCCGTACCGAGTGCGGAAAGATGTCTTGGAGACGTCTGCCTCCTTGATCCTTAACTGGTGGTATCCAGACCTCAAGTTGATCTTTAAGAATACCGTGGCACCTCACAGCTGGTCAAACAAGTCATCAATCCTCGGCAGCGGATACCTGTTCTTGATGGTGACCCTATTCAGCTGACGGTAGTCCACACAAAGGCGTAGCGTACCATCCTTCTTCTTTACAAGCAGTACCAGGGCTCCCTAGGGAGACGCGCTGGGCCTCACAAAGCCCTTCTCCAAAAGATCTTGCAACTGGGACTTGAGCTCTCGCAGCTCAAGTGGTGCCATCTTGTATGGTGTTGTGGAGATGGGGCTGGTCCCCGGTACTAGTGAGATCTAAAACTCGGTCTCACGCTTGGGCGGTAGTCCTCGTAACTCGTCTGAGGACACGTCGGGGTACTCTCTGACCACCGGGATACTCTGGAAGTTTACCACAGGGCTGGGCTCTGCCACCACACAAGCTAGGAAGCCCTCACACCCCTGGCTCAAAAGTCTTGCCGCCCGATGCGCAGAAATGCACCTGAAGCCTCCATCCACTGGCTGCCCGTGGAACTCGAAAGAAGGCAACTCCGGTATGGAGAAGATGATCTTTCTCTCAAAGCAGTCCACCAAGGCGTGGTAAGCAGATAGCCAATCCATCCCTAGAATTACGCCAAAGCCCTCCATCTGTATCATAATCAGGTCAGCGAGAAGGCTGTGTCCCCCAACACTGACCTCGCAACCCGTGTATACCTCCTTAGCTACAAATAGCTGACCACTCGGACCTTTGATCACGAACGGATCCTCTAACAACATACAGTCCTGCCCCAAACTAACCGCAAAACAGGCAGCGATAAACGAGTGCGTAGCACCGGAATCGAAAAGCGTGCAAACGAGTCTGCCAGAAACTGAAACTATACCTGCCACCACTGATCCTGAAGCTCTGGCATCCCTGTGTGTCAGGGCGTTGATATGCCCCTCAGCCCTAGGTGCGGACGAAGCAGCCACACTCTGCGTCGGACGGGTAGCTGCTGGGCGGTACCCTCCCCGTGACTGCTGTCCTCCTCCTCGCGCCTGGAAACCACGGCCTCCTGCTCGCCCTCCAGTGCTTGGCGCGGGAAGCATCTGTTGAACTCCTGCCCTAGACGGGCAGCCCCTCCTGATGTGGCCCTGCTGGCTACACTGGTAGTAAAGGGGGACTCGACTCCCGCCCTCAGTGGGTCCCTACTATCGGCTGGGTGGGGCTCCAGTGCTAGTAGTTGGCCCCTGTCGAGGGCCCCCAAAGGCCACTGATGGCCCTGCAAAACGTGACGGCTCTCCTGCGGGCGCCACGTGTCTCCTCTCTCATCGGCCTTGTGAGAAGTTTGGCTGGTAGGGTCTCTTCTGCCCGCTGTCAGTATCTCGCGTGGACGGGTTGGTCTCTTTGTATGTCATAGCTGCCTCCACCACCCTCGAGAACGTAGGCAGCTTCAGGGGTTTGACATACCCCTGAATCGCAGGTCGGAGCCCCTCGGTGAACCTCCAAAGGCGCTCCTCCTCAGTGGCCACTGCTATCGCTGCGAAGCGAGACAGCTTCAGAAAACGCGTGCGATATGCGCTCACGGTCATCGTCCCCTGGCGGAGAGTGTGGAACTCTCGCCTCCTCTGGTCCTGCCACCTCTAGGGAAAGTACTGCTCGCAGAAGAGGGTGACAAACCGGTCCCAGGTCGGCTCGTCCCTCTCCTGCCCCCTGACCGCCCTCCACCACCTGTGTGCCGCGCTCTCCAGTTGGTACGTGGCAAAGGCCACGCGGCACTCCACCGGGGGGCGAAGGGGTCAAAAACCTTCTCGATCTGCTCGAGCCAGTCCTCCACCTCGGTCGGGTCCTCATCCCCCTTGAAGGAGGGGGCTTTAGCTTCCGGAACTGTCCAAAAAGCTCAAAGTGGCGCTGAAGTGGAGATGCTAGTGCACCTCCAGGTAAAGAAGCCTCGTGCTCGGAAGTGCCGGAGGAAGGTAGGGGTGGTGGAGGCCCATCCCCTCCCCCGCATCCAACGCCATGTCCGTCGCGTGGTCCCACAGAGGACTCTCCCTCCGTAGCCCCCGGGAGAGGCGCTCGTGGCAGTGGGTAGAGCTCCTCTCGCACGATATCCCGTATCAGCTGGGCGAGGTCCTAGGCCTGAATGCCAGGGAGCAGTGGTTGGTCCACGAGGCGTCGACCTCAACGCGCCTACCCCTCCGACCTCATCCTTGGCCGCACCCGTGGCCCGCCTCGCTACCTCCTCGTTGAGGCATCTCCTGCAAGGAGACGCGAACACAGAATAGAAAAAGATGTCAATACGAGTTGATATCTAGTAGAGAAGTCTAAGAACAGATGTCAAAAGATACATTGTGGTGGCTACTCTAGTTAAAGGCACGTGAATTGGTTATTTTCCAGTCAGTTGGTTCACTTCTCGGGACGACCTTGCTCTGATACCATCTTGTTACGACCCGATTCCCGAATCCCTACGAGACACGAGAATCGGACCGACTCGACTGATCCCAAGACCCAGTCGTCCAACGAGAAAGTAACCAAAAGAGAAGTAAAATAAACCACATTCACCATGTATATAACTAGCAGTAACAAAAGTACTGCAGTAAGGAAAAAAACTACTACAGTACACACCACCACAACAGTAGAGAATTAAACAGGTACATAAACATGATGCTTACAATAAAAGAGTACAGTGGTAACAGAAATACTCACTACAACAGAAGAATAGGTACAGTAGGTACTACACAAGTAAAACTACTGAGCTCTACTAGGCCCAGCACCCTCTGCAGCCGCCGGCTCTGGCTGCTCAACACCTGGTCCTAAAAAGGTGACACGTCAGCGAAACACTGAGTAGAGTGGCAACCAAAAGTCAAGAAAAACAGTAAGGTGGACAAGTAGCTGTTATTTTTAATTTCTTTCTTTATTTTCTTCTTACTCATTCTCGAATTATTTCTCAAATCTTTCTCTTGATCTTGAATATTCCTCATCGGAATGATCTTGATTGCAGTCTTTTCCGAAAAGTAGAAGTAGCACGAGGTGCTCTCTTGGCTGGGAGAGTCCCTTGTGGTGGTCCTACCCTCAGTCAACTACCTCAAGGTCACTGACAGACGTAACGGTGACTACAGCATGCACGATAAACGCACAGGTAGCTACCCCGCACTGGCACGCGGTCAGTCGTTTCCGTTAACTGGTGCTCCCTAAAGCACAGCACGGAACCAGTATAGGGTAGAGCCCTCTCAGTAACAGGGGTCCAGCCTCTCCATAGTAACTAAACAGGGGTCTTGCCCCTTCACAGTCCGCGCACCCTCGCCTGACTACCCTGGTTTGCCCAGTGGGCCTAACAAGTCGGTGTAGGAAGAATAGCAGAACCCCGGGGCCCGTGGGGTGGCTAGTGCTCTTCCTACACTGGTAGCTCTCCCTGGTACTGTGTATGCGAGGGCCAAAAGTCAGTACAAAGTGGCTAGACCTAACCCCGGGTCCTTGGGGCGGCTAGCTCCACTCTGCACTAAACAGGGGGACAGTCGCTCTCCTTGGTACTCTGTACTCAAGGGCCAGCTCACTTCCCCAATTCCATTCCATTCCCTTCTCAGGAGCCCTACTCCTAATTCCCTGTAGGGTTCATGCTCATTTTTCTTTAACTCAGCCAATTTAGGTTTCTTCATTTGAGCTTTATATTCATATAGCCCATGTTCTCAACAGTAATTATCCATTCATAAACAAGCAACTGTTATCCAATTACAGGCAGTTATCATTTTCCTTTCTACTTTTCCAAGACTGCAATATATATATATTCACGACATTCGTTTTGGTGTTTCTGTTCCTAGGATTTATGCCACACCCTAGGATCTATCATTCCATCTAGTTTTCCAGTCCTAGGATTCATGCCATACCCTAGGATTTATCATTCAATCTAGTTTTTCAGTCTTAGGATTCATGCCATACCCTAGGATCTATCATTCAATCTAGTTTCGCAGTCCTAGGATTCATGCCATACCTTAGAAACTATTAATTATCTCACAAGTGCATAATTGTTGATAAACAATTAGAGGGAGCCACTCTACCTGCAAAATCAGGAGTACTCACGGTGTGATCGGCAAGCCCGCGTGCCTCCGCAACGTCCAGAGTCGCAACGGAACGGGGTCCTAACATAAGGACCAAACATAAGGAATTGCTTAGAATAGGATACAAATACTGTAAATAGGTAGAGGAACAATTTCTGAGAAGCACGAAACTTGAAACGCGGAAAATGGGCTTCGAACGGACCCTAAACGGGTCAAAAATGACAAGTCTGCCCAAAATCAGACGTCTGGAACATCTTCCAGATGTCTTAAACGATGGTTCAGGTCATACCTTCTTTCTACGCGGTTCTTTAGACGTCCAGAATCCCGCTGAACCATCTGGACTTAGTTCCAGACGGCTGACTGTCACTCCGGACATCTGGAGACCCTCTCCGGCGTCTGGTGCTGTGCCCAGACGTCCCATCTGTGTGGGAGGGCGTGACCTTGTGCCTTGCCGAACGAGACCTGCACTCGTACGCAACTGTCCTCAACATGTAAAAGAGGCAGACCCCTCGGCGGAACGGCCTGCATGGCCATACACGCGAAAGGAAGGAGAAAAGGAAATATCGTACCTTTCAGACGTTTGGATCTTCCTCCAGACATCTCCTGTGTCGTCTGGACGTAGGTCCGGACGTCTGATTCTGGGAAATTTTCCCAGAATCAGGACCTCCTCGCCCTTCGCTTGCTGCGCACGGCTGTGCCTCTCCGCGCTCGCGTGCTGCCTGAGATGCAGCAGCACCTCCCCAGCGCCACTCTCCCGCTGCCCTCCCGCCGGCCGGCCCTGGCTGCTCCGGCGAGCTTGCACCCTCACTCTCTAACTCCCTCCCTCTCGCTGCAACCCCTCCTCCCCGCGCAGACACGGCAGCAGCTACTTCCCTCACCCGCTCACTCTTACGCTAACAGGAAGAAGAAGAAGGTGGTGGAGTGATGTTGTGGGAGAGGAGAGGGGGAGTATTTGAAGGCGCCATGGGAAGAGAGAGAGAAAGAAGGCTGCGCCTGCAGGGAGGAAAGAAAGAGAAGAAAAGAGGGCGGCGGTTCAGTCTGCGTGCGCATGCGTGCAGACGCGAAACCGTACGTCGAAAAAATTAATTTCCAGACGTCTGGGAAGGCTTCCAGACGTCTGACCAGACGTCTGGACCAACTCCCAGATGTCTTAAACGATGTTTGATGCCGGGGCCATAACATGTGGCTTGAAGAAGAAAAGGGCTTGAGAGCCTTTTCCTTGTGCCTTGTTGTGGTGCTGAGGCTTAACACTTAAGTTGTTTGAAGATGTTGCTCATCATCTGATATTGATCCAAGGGTTACTGAGGCTTTATTCTGAACTTAAGTGATGTGGATTTCTGGTTGAGGAATACTATTAAAATGTTTGAGTAATTTGAGTACTTGGATGCATGCTTAATTAAAAAGAATAAGTGGCGATTCAAACTGCCATTATTTTTTATTCTCTTTCTTTTTGTCTCATGATCATTGGATTACATTGAATATTAATATGACAAATTGCATTCATTGAATACTATCTGATGCTCAATTTATTATGTTTATTTATTTTGAATGAAGATTAAAGTATGAGTTCCACATTTACTCCCTACAACCTTGGACTCCAATTAGAATGAGTTTATAAATTTAAATGTTTTGTTGTGTGATTTAGGAGTGTACTACAACGAGCGCATATTTTAAAACTCTTCTTTCGCCCTACAACATTTTGGTGCCGTTGCTGGAGAGCAACGTGTAATTCACTATTAATCTTATCTTTCTTGATTTTTATCTGAGCACTAACTTGCCCTATTTGCTTTGTTTGTGATTTTATGAGGTACATCATGAAGATATCTTCCACGCAAATCAACCACTACTTGGGTAGATAAATGTCTCTTCTTCCCTAATCAACCTCCTAATCTTGGGAAAGAGAAAAATGAGACAAATAATTAGGATTCATCTGCCTTATTTTTTTTAGTAATTATCATTTCAAGGCGAGTTTCTTGATTTGCGAATTCAAATCAATATTTGATTGAAATTGAGACAATTCTATTTAAAGATCCCTACCTTGATTTCCTGTACCTATTAGGGATTTACGCTTAAATTTTAAACATCTTAGACTAGTCACCTTCTTGTTTGAGTCTAAGGTGTACATCTAAGATCAACTTGGACCTGGAAATAGAACCAATTAGAGTTTTTACTTTAGGGTTTTGAAGTGTTAGTTCACACTTTCCTGAATTAAAGGAAATTGATCCTTTCGCATTTGTGTGCTATCGAAGCCTTTGTTTGAAAAGAGCTATTCAAAGAAAATCCTAAAAATCAAGTTCTAAATTCACTTGAACTGTAAAATTGTGGATCTAATAACCTAAGAGTCAATTCAGGGTGATCTTTGTGTCTTAGCTCAGATTTCATTCTTCATCTTTTAGGGCAGATAGGTGAAGTTGCTCTACTTTGTAGGCTAACTAACCTTCAAAATAGTTCATAAATTGAATTAACTTCTAATCAAGTGAAATCTAAGGTACAAACTAGGCTAAAATGGTAGACTTAAGGCCTCAATTTGTACATTCCGGCCTATTTGGAACTGTAGTGACAAGGAAGGTCGAGTGGGGAAAACCCTGTAACCCATGGGGATGCTCTATCGTGTAGGGGTTTTCGTGGGACTCTCCCTTCTTGGCTGCTAAGTACTTCTCGAGTGTGTGGATTTTTGATTTAGAGGCATCATCCGCCTTAAAACAACCTTAGTCATCCAAAACTCTTTGGGTGCCTTGATTGGGTCAAATTCATATCCAGTCCCTCATCTATTATTTAGAGCACATACACAGGAAAGGTCCCTAGGTTTTTGACCTAGAGGTCTCATTAAAGTTCATCTTCTGTGGGATTTCTAATTTGATCTGATCGATTAAATCTGAATCTGAATTTGATTCTATATCTTGATCCACCACCTAATTTGAAAATGCAACTTGACAATTTAGGAAGACTGTTTAGGAAACCTGAATCCCAAATGACCATGAAAGAGAAAATGATCGAGGATGCCCTTAAACATTATGAGGATTATGACAAAACCTCAAATCCAGTCAGCACGATTCAGGTTAATATATCGACAACAACCTTCATTACAAATAGTGTCCAACTGATATTGACACAAATGACAAATGGTTCAACCCGGGATATCCTCATATTTGGATACATTGAAATAGAAAGATTACATAATTTCGAGTATCTTCAATGTTTGACAAGTCTACAACTTTGGGAAAAGCACCAAAATGATCATGAGAAATGGGAGAACTTGATAACTATGTTGAAATAGGTCATCAATCAAATTTACCCATATCAACAGCCAGAAATTGACGAGAATAATGTTGAAAATCAAAATGATCTCTCAAATCCCAGGTTTGAAAATCAAGGTTGTTGTGAACCTCCAACCTAAATGGAATCTGATTCAAATTGTGTGTAGAATGACACACCTGATCTTGATAAGGGTTGGGAGGATTCAATTGCAGGTGTTCCCAATTATGAACAAACCTTTGAAAGGCATGAAGTTAGTCCATCATGCGTTGATTTCCCAAGCACCTATAGGAAACTTGAATCAGAACCTCTCAAGGATGTAATTCTCGAATCTTATCCTATTAAGGTAATCCTCAAGAATGATTTTGACATCCCAATAGAACCTAGTCTAGATTCTAGTGACCCAATTTCTACCTTTAACCTAGAATTTAGATTTGTACCTATTTGGGATGATCATGAGGCCCAATATGAGAATCAGATTTTGGATCTGGACTATGATTATGGGCCCATATTTGATGATTACACTCCAAACTCAGAATTACATATTGATTTATGATACAGAAACAAAGGAGTTTTAAGAGTTGGATTTTGATTGGGTCTATCCTAGGAGTCAAGAACTTGAGCCTATGCCTAATACGGACACCTCTTTAAACTTGGAATTTGAGATTAGGTTAGATCCAGGTTAGGTTGTTGATTCTACGCATCTTAATTCATTCTATGGTAGAAATTCTAATCTGGAATCAGATTCAGAAACCAATTCTCGCAGATTCTCCGATGACTTCAAATCTTAATCTAATTTAGGAGATCCGTAGTTTCCTGATGATTATGAATGAATTTATGTCCCCAGCATCCATGATCCGTTCTTTGATTTTGATGCTGAGGTCGATGATTTAGATCTTAAGGAGGCCACATCTTCCACACCACACACAGAGCCTTCCAAAATCCGAGCCCAACCCCGACCCACCATCGGAATCAACTTCTATTATGTTTCACCTATCTTTGATCCGTTTGCATATGATTCTCCTCTATTTTTTGATCGGGTTTCGAACATTGATCAGATTGTTAATCACTTTTTATCCTTCTCTGATCTCATCTATAAGGTTCCTGCATCCTTTTCAAAGCCATTTTCTTTTGAGGATCCCTACTCTGACCAGGCTGAGCCGATTCAGTCAAACCTGCAATCCGCATTTCCATATCTGTTTAAGCAACAAAGTATTTGGTGGGCTCCGTATCTACTAATTCACATCCATCTACCCACCAGATGGATTGTGTTTGAGCTGCATTATCAACCTGTCAATCTGAACAAGCATCTGGTTGGACCAACCAAGCTATTGATCAAGGTGCTTATTCTACAAAACTCATCTGATTTGAGCACCCCTTCTCCTTGACCATTTTTTGCTCGACTAAAGGCATTAAATTTAGTGCTTAATGGGAGGCAACTCATCATTCCAAAAATCTAAGACCCTTCTAATCATCCTTTTGAGCTGCACTCCTACTGCACTATTGAGTTCAATTTTAATAGCCGACACCACCTTTGGTACTTGTATCAAAGCTTGAAATCATTCGCAGCAGTCATCCCGACTCGTTCACCCACCCTTTGACCCTGTTCTAAACTTTGAACCAAACTGAATTTGTACCCTCCTAGTTTATGATGAGGACATTGCAAAACTTAGGCATGGGTGGTGTTAAAGTGCAAACATATGGAAATTCAATTCTCTGAGGGGTTTTCGAAAAAAAGTATATATTGAAAAATGATAAAAAATAAAAAAAATGAAAAAGAAAAAAATTGGAGGAAGGGGAGAAAATTTTGTGAACTGATTACAAATATTTCTGGAAAAGAGGAGGAAATTCAATTGTCAAAAAGAGCAAAAATCAAGAAAAAAATGCTAGTCATTAGCAAATGAATATGGAATGTGCTTAAATTCTAGACTTAATCAAAAGAAAAATTAAGTCCTGAAATGAAAAAGACAAGGAGATTAGTTTGAGTGCTGATTTTAGGCCTCTTAGGCTTGTTTTAGGGCTTAAGCATTCATGTATTCGTTAAGATTCGAATTAATCCTCAAGAGGTTGAGGAAAATGCAAAGTTGAAGTAGTAGGTTTAAGGCTTGGGATTATTCGGCCTCGTTGCTTGCCCTTTGGTTTGCAGGACTTGGTAACCTAAGCACCCAAAAATCACACACTAAGTCTGGTTTAGTGTGCTTAATAAACAAAATCATGCTAAAAGTATTATATTCTGAAAAAGCCATCTAAAAAATCTAGCATAGGAGCGGCTCGACAGCACAAGTTGATTGGACGAGTTCCCGATGTGGAGAGGTGGGAAATTCTCCTCGAAGATGCATAATTAACATATCGTCTCCTCGGTGCTTGTCTCCTAGGATATCTAAATATCCTATTGGGGGCATGTAAGTACCTTGTGTTGGTTTAGGTGCCATGGGTAGGATTATCCCAAAATGTTGATTGCTAGGGCCTGAATTTAGCTACAGAATGCCATGGGTGGCATTATCCCAAAGTGTCGAAAGCCAGGGTTCTGGGGGTTGCCATGGGCGGTGCTATCTCGAAGCATCGAAAGCTAGAGAACCCATCGAGGATTGATGGTGGGGATAAGGAATTCGATACAGACTGTGTTTAGGGCTAATTCAAGGCTGGATCTAGGGAAATCTAAGAAGAAAAAGAGAGAAAACTCTCTAAATGAAAATCCTTCTATCTCTCTCTTACAAGAATGCATTGGCAAACTGAGCCTAGACATGCTACACTCTATGCACGAGTGCTTCAACCGATGGGTTCAACGAACCTCTGGGTAGTTTTTGCGGGCTTTAGAAACCTTTGTGGTAGACTCAGGCTGAAGCTGGTCAGGTATGGATCTTGATTGATACTTGAGTACCTCTAGGCTTATGGTTGGCATTCTTACCTAATTTCTAGAGAGTACAATAAATCCGGCATCTAAACTTAAAATCATGGTTTAGAAATTTAGTTATTTCCATAAGATTTTGCTAAGAGACTAGTAAAAGCTAGGCATAGGGATATGATGATAACATCATCATCAGTCATAACTAACTTTAATTAGTCAAAATTAAGTAACAAATGCTCTTACATAGTCGCTTGAGAGCTATAAATCCTTGCACATCCATTTCGAGAAAAGAACATCATGAAAGTAGAGTAATCGTGGGGTTTGTCAGGGGTTAATCTTATGGTCTAATGAGCATGAAAGTATAACAAGAGGGTCCACACAAACATAAATGGGATTTTACGCATTTCGAGAACTAATACATCACCCAAAAATCCTAATTTTAGACCTACTTAAAGTACAGAAGTTCTGGTCAGGATACAATTCATATAAATCTCCTAAAATTCATAGAAAAATAGTCATTGAGGTTTGGTGAAGAGAACCTCATCATGAGCCATAACTAGCTCATTTTGACCTAATACAGAGGATAAAAGCTCCTACATAACTCAAGGAAAGGCTTAATTCAGAGAATTCTGAGTTTAAGAAGAAAACAAGTCATAAGGGGTAAAAATGCAATTTTACCAGCACAATCTGCAAACAGGGTAACTCAGGGTCCAAACATAGGTCAAACTAACCTAATAAGAAGGAAAGTGGGATGATCTGATCTGATAAGGGCTACAGCAACTCCAAGGAATTAAATGACAATCTGTAACCCTAAAACAAACCCACTTCAATTCACAAGGTTCGAGGCAAAGCAAAAATCTACTAAACCCTCTAAAATTCATAGAAAAATAATCTTTAGGGTTTAGAACCTTCAATTTGGCCTTAGGAACCCATTTTGACCTACATTGAGAATCATGCCCAATTAATGATTTAATTTTGGTTTCTACGTAAATTGTCCAGTCAAACAAGGTCTGAACTAGAAATAAAATTCACCATTAGAATCCTTAGGCCCCATTTAGTCATGCATAAAAAGTTGAGCTGAAGAAGAGACCTTCTTGACCGACTTTGCATTTTGGTCCTCATCCATTACTTTTTGAACCTCAACTTTTGAAACCCTCGCATTTTGGCACCTAAGTCTTCATCATTTTTGCATTTGGGTCCTCCCTGCAAAACCCTGAGCAGTGCCATGCTCTGGTGAGGCATGGCGCCGTGCAGGGTGAGGGCAACCCCCTGCCAAGACAACGGGGTGCTCCCTGCGACGTTTGCTGTCGTAGGGACACCTCCACGATCTCTGCCTTCGCCCACACCTTCCGTGTGAACGTGCGGAAGGTATGGGTCGCAATCCGGCGATCCTCCGGCGAGGGAGGCACGTCGTCTCCCTCCGCCCTCCTCTCTGATTTTTGCCTCTATAAAAACCACCCCCATCTGCCGAACTGAGGAGCTCGGTTCTGACGGAGAAACACCCCCTCCTTCCTCTCTTCCCACTCCGGCAGAAGCCCTCCAGCTCCGGCGGTTCTTCCTCCTCCTCCTCGTCGCTCTGCCGCAATACGAGCAGCAAAGCCACCTTCGCCCGCTCTTCCCGCGTCGCGCCGAACCCAGCGCGCGCTCTCCCGCTCTCTCCTCACTGCCGCCCCCTCTCTCTGGGCACCTTCTTCTCCGGCGACAGTCGATACGACTGTCGCCCCACTTCGGCCCCCTTCGACTCTATAACTAGGTCAGAACTTCTCCCTACCTCCCCCCCTTTCTTTTCCTCACTATTTTACATTTGATTAAACCCTCGACAGACCTGACCGCTCTCACCTTCTCCATCTCCGGCCACTCTCCGGTGAGTTGCCCCCATCAATCCACCACTCCACACAACTCGCCACCTACCCCAAAAGCTCTGCCTCACCTCACCCGACACCCCCCGCCCCTTCGCTGCCACTCCTCACCTCCACAACACTCCCCCGAACAAACCCACTTTTCCGGTCGCAGTCCGACCTAGGGCCGCCGCCAGACACCGCCCCACAACTTGCTACACCCCGCATTACCTTCGCCGTGCCACGACGAAGGTCACCCTGTAGTCTGATTAGGCCGAGAGGCCCTGTTTGTGTTTGGCAGATCTGCAGCCCCGGCTGCCATTGGCGACAAGCCGAGGAGCTTCCAAGCAAGCTCCAGGCCCTACAGCAGCAGGATCCCAGCTGAGGCGAACTGGAGGGACTTGGGCGAAGGCAAGGAGCAGATCTGCGAAGAGAAATGAGCGCGTTGCTGCTGAAGCCAGGTCGCGCCTTCCTGCGGGCGCGCGCAAGCGAGGGACAAAGTTTAGTCCCACATCGTGGGATTTCGAAGCGCCTCACCGGTTTAAATTGTTTTTGTGAAATAAGCTTATCGCCTCCGAACGCACCGGGGTGAGGTCCCGCACCCACTCACCCGCCCGGTCCGCGAGCTCACCACGCGGATCCGGCGGATCCGACCCGAACCTATCCTGAGCACGCCTCGCGCATCACCCACCTGCCGGTGCGCCTGGTCCCGGGTACGAAGCTCGACCCGATTACCCGGCGACTCTGGGAGAGCTATCCTACGAGTGAAGTCTGAGAAAGAGTGAGACGTGCGGGTAGAGGGAAAGGGGTAGGTTTTGCATTGGCTGAGGTGTGTGCAGGAACAGGCCGAGGCAGAGAAGAAGAATTAGAGAGCAGGGTGCAGAGAAGAAGAAGCTCTGAAGAAGAAACGGCCGAGGAAGAAAAGCAAGGCAGAGAAGAAGAAGGCCGACGAAGAAAGACTAAAGGAAGAAGAAGGAGGAGCACCAAGCAGCACTGTAGCAGCGGCGACTTAAGTCGTCTGATTGGAAAATCAGACGACGCTCTACAGAGGAAGAAAAGAAGAAGGAAAGAAGAGCAGGCACCGCAAAGAAAAAGAAAGAAAGAAGAAGGAGCTCTGCAGCTGAGGCAGAAAGAAGAAGAAAGAAAAGAGAAGCTAAAGAAGAAGACGAGAAGCGCAAGGAAGACAGAGCTGAAAGAAGAAAAGAAGTAAAAGAAGCAGAAGAAGAGGAACTGTAGGCAGAAGATCCGACAAACAAGAAGAAGAAAGAAGACAAAGATGAGAGAAAGAAGAGAAGAAAAAGCCAAGAGACCAACCTATCTCTCTCTCTCTCTCTTATTTTTGTAATAGAAACATTGTACTTCTAGAATACAACTTGCTCCCTGAGTTCGACCTCGGGAACTCTTTTATTTTCGAGTAACAAATTGTATTAAACTGGTAACCACTTCTCTATGCTATACTATGACGAAATAATAGAACTATAGAGGAGAACCGATCACCAGTTTTTGGCGCCGTTGTCGGGGAGCAACGGCTATTCTAGAAGCTTTAAATTTCTTTCAAGAGATTGCTAATCTTTTTCTCTCTCTTATGTGCAGGTAAAAATTGAAAGAGCTGCCGCACAACAAACACTCCAGCAAACAGGTAATCTTCATTAGCCCTCTCTTAAACTCCCTTAAAATCTAAAAAGGAACAAAAAGAAAAATCAACTTAGGGCTACCTGCATCATACATAGTAATTCCTCAAAGTTGCCTAAATTTTTCATTTCAACACATTTTAACTGTCCATCCAGCTAAGGTAACTAGGGCTAAAACCTTCTTGATTGAGCCCTAGATACTACATTTTTGAGGCAACTAAAATGGACCAACTAGAGCCAATTCAGGAATCGAAAAGCTAGGGTTTTTAGAGACACACCTTCTATTAACAAAGAAAAGATCTTCCCAAAAAGAGGTGTACCTAAACCTTGTTTGAAAAGATCTATACAAGAGGAACCCTAAGCAAATCAGGCTCTTAAATCCATTTGAACCTTAAAAGAAAGGCTCCAAAAGCTCTCAAAGAAACAAGAGGTGAAGTTGACCCCTTGGGTCAACCAACCTTAAAATTAGGTAACTTCTTCACTTAAAATACCTAAAAGTTCAAGTGGAACCTTAAGCACCTTGATCTTAAAGTAAAATTGGTAGACTTAAGAGGTCAAGGTTCCCATTCTGGTCTACCTGGAACCGCAGTGACAAGAGAGGTCGGGTGGGGGAAACCCTGTAACCCGTGGGGATGCTCTACCGTGTAGGGGTCTTTGCGGGACTCACCCTCTCTGGCTGCCCAGGTAATTCTCAGGTGGACGATCTTTTTGATCAAGGGGTCCATCTACCCTGCACCTCTATAGTCACCCAACAATTTTTGGGTGTCTCGATTGGGTCCAGCACCTTCTAAACTCATCTATTCCAACAGTGCATGTACGGTAGGAGGTCCTTAAGACCACCCTTAAGACCTCCTTTAGAAATTCACTCTCGTCAAGGCCAAGCCTCGACGCCCATGTTTGTGCAGCAACCCCACCACATTATTCTCTCATCTGATTCAGAACCAAGCTCTTCTTCTTCCCCCATCATGGCTCGGCCAGTTGAGGAAGAAAATAATCTGGAGCATCAGCTCCAGCGACTCAATGACCTCTTCCAAAACTTCGTGCACCCACCGCAGCATCCTATGATGCGGAACCATTACAATCCTGCTGCGGTGGCCATTGAGCCTCCAGTCAGAATCCTGACTGGAGGACCTGATTCCGAATTGAAGCCCAACATGATTCATGCTATACCTAAATTCCATGGGCTTAATTCTGAAGATCCCTTCCAGCACATCAAACAGCTAAAGCATCTGGCTTAAACTTTTGGGTCAGATGTGCAAAATCGGGATATTCTTCTCATGAAGATGTTCTCCTTTTCTCTTATGGACAAGGCCGCCCATTGGTATCAAACTCAGACCTGGCCGATCAACACTTGGGAAGAACTTCAGTCTGAGTTTTTGAAAAAGTTCTTTCCCGTTGGTCAGACCAATGCCTTGCGCCATCAGATTACTCACTTCACTCAACAATCAGGGGAACCTCTTCATGAGGCATGGGATCGTTTTCAGGATCTCATGAGAAAGTGCCCCCATCACGGAGTTCCTAAATGGGAACAGGTCCAATCTTTTTACCAGGGACTCCGTGAGGACTTCCGTCTTTTCGTCAATGCAACTTGCGGAGGAAATATCATGGGTCAACATGAAGACACCGTGTGGGAGATTCTTGAAAACATGTGCGAGAACTCCATCAACAATGACTCCATGGGATTATTCGACAGGACGAATACCCGCGCATCGACGAATCTTAGGGGAGCACATGAGATGCAGGGCCTGTCCGCATTAGTCGACCTGGAGTTAATGGCCAGTCGATTGGACAAGGTCTCAATCATTGAGAAGAAGGTGGATGAGCTGACTCAGCACTTGCAGCGAGCCACCTCTGCGCGTAACTCCTTTGCACAACCTCCTTCCACACAGGAGACTGTGCAAAACATTCTCCACCGATCTTCCCCTAGGATGGATCCATATCCATCCCCATCTGATTCTCGGATCGGAGGGTCATTCGATCCTTTCTACACCAGTGATAAACGCCAGTTTATCATCATTCTTATGCATTAAAACAAACCTAGCTCTTAGGATTTTACTCCGCAAACTGGTTTTTGGGCTACATTTAGGCATAAAATATGTTAGGCATGCATTGCATTTTTTATTATCTTTTTAATATGTTTTTGTGAGTGTTAGGGATGTACAGATATATAGATCCCTAAAACCCTAGCACTCAAGAAGGAAAATGGTGAAGGAGAAGCCCAGACTAGCTGGAACTCAGCCTAATCCAGCTCACCTCAGCTTGATCCAGCTCACTGCAGCTGGAACCTAGCTTACTTAAACTAGGGTTAGCTCATCCCAGCTCCATTCAGCTAATCTCAGCTGGATGGCAGCTCAAGAGAGTTCACCTTAGCTCACCCTAGCTCAAGTCAGCTCAGATCCAGCTCAACTTAGCTGAGTCTAGCTCATCTTAGCTCCCACTAGTCCACAGGGAGCTCTAGGTAGCTCAGCTAAGTTGATAGGAGTTCACCCCAGCTCAGATCCAGCTACATCCAGCTCCACTCAGCTCCAGCCAGCTGAAGAAGAATTCATCCCAGCTCAGGAAGCTCAAGTCCAGCTCCCGGGGACTCAGCTTAGCTCAACTCAGTTGAGCTAAGATACCTTAGCTCAACTCAGTTGAGCTAAGCTACCTTAGCTGCCTCAACCAGCTTGATTCTCCCCGGGAGCACCAGACCTAGCTCACCTCAGCTCATTTTGGTAGAAGCTAGCTCACTTTAGCTTGGCTTAGCAACTATCAAAGAACTAGCAAGCTAAGCCAGCTAGAGTGGCCCCATGCTAGCCTCTTCAGCAGCAGCCAGCTCCAGCTCCAGCTCCAGATTTCTCCTCCTCAGCTCCTTCCTCCAAACCCTAGCTCCATTACCTTCTACTCTACTCCTCCATTAGCTAAGCTAGCTTAGCTTAGCTTAGCTTAATTATGCTCCAACTTCCTTGGCTTGTACCACCCCAAAAACCCACCTACCAACTCCACCCAACTAGCTCCACCTAAGCTCCACATAAGCTAACCTACTTAGCACCAACCTTACCTACCCACCACCTCCAAAAGACACCTAAAAGTGGCGCCAAAAACTACCCATAACCACCCCTTAATGGCGCCACTTTTCCCTCCAAAATCCCCCCTCATCTCCACCACACAATCCCCCTTGAATCCATCTCCACCATCCACCTAACCCCCCTTCTAGAAGACCCCATGTTGAAGCCAACATGGGGTTGTCTCTCCACCACCAAAAGACACCAACACCACCATAACCACCCCCTTTAACACCCCTTGGGTTGGCGCCAACTCACCCTAGCCATAGGATCACCAACCACCCTCATCCTTCCATCCTAGCCCTCCATTTCAAGGGGCACCTTAACCCCCCATCCTATTCTATAAAAAGCCACCACCTACCACCATTTTGGGGCATCCTCCCTTAGTATATTTTTCTACCTAAACAACCTATACCTACGGCCAAGAAGAAGGAGTAGAGAAGGAGATTAAAGGGGCACATTACCAGCCCCTTTGGTGCCTTCTTCTCCCCACTCTCTTCAACTTGAGCCACACCAAGGAGGAGGACTCTTCCACTTCAAGGAGGACGGCCAGGCAAAGGAGAAGGAGTTAGGGTGGACGTCCACCCTTGGAGAGAAACTTAGGGCACGCCCCCCTAGGGATTGCCTTGGAGGACATCACCTTGGCGGAGCACTGCAAGGAAGGAGTTGAAGGACTCTTTTCAAGATTGGGAGCCACCAACCTTGGAGCAAGAAGCCCTCTTCTTCACCATCTATCTAGAGGATTTGTGTTTTCTTTTCTTATTTGCATTTTTCTAGTAGTACAAGCTTTCCTCTACTAGGCCTTTTGTAAAACACTTTATCAATTATCTAGTTGCCTTCTTTGCATTTCTTGTTTGCATTTCTATTAGCTTATTTTCAGCATTCTTCACTCCCTCTCCCTAATTATTCTAGGCCTCCACTAGCGTATAGTGAGCTTAGGGAGAGGCTCTACTTGCCACATAAAAGTAGTATTTAAATTAAAGTGTAAATCACTTTTCCCGCCATAAGTTCGCATGTTGCCTTAGCTTAAAAACAAAAAAATGATATATTGAAAAAAAAAATACCAAAAGGAAAGTTGAGATTTATATTCCTAGCAAGAGAATCAATTTTGCAACCATATTGCCTCCTTGGACGACCCTAGATACTTCCCTATCTAGGATTATAAATTTAAGAGCGAAAGTGGATTTACGCGTTACAATGACTTAATTAACAAACCACGTAAAATCGCTATCAACCAGCTCAGGGAATTCCATTCCCCCTTTCTCTGATTCTCTAGAGGTTCCTCAGACCTGTGAGGACCTCAACGCCATCCAGAACGACCCATTCTCCAACACCTATAACCCTGGATGGCAAAACCATCCCAATTTTCAGTGGGCGGGAAATTCCCAAACCCAAAGACCGCCCTTTCAGTCCCGCCCACAGCCCCCTCATCATTACCAGCCGCCTCAGCCTCGGCCCAACCCTACTTATTCATCAGGGCCAAATCAGGATCAAATGTCCCTTATCCTTCAGACTTTGGCCGACATTCAAAGAACGAATGCGGCTATCCAAAAACAACACAAGGACGAACTTACATAGGTTAGAACTCAACTGGCCCAGTTGGCAAATTCTCGCCAGCCAGGCACACTTCCTTCCCAACCTCTTCCTAACCCGAATAACGTGCCGACCCAGAAGCGCGTTATGAATCCAAATTTAGGCCACGCACAATGGATTTATCAGGCCCCTACTGCTCCATCGCCAGATGGGATGGAAGCTTCAACATCTTATGTGGGATTTCAGCAGCAGCAACCCCTCTTACCAAACCCAAATCAAGATCAGGCCGGATTAAATTCTGTAACAACACATAGTGGTAAAACAACTCAAGAACCGCATTATCCAAACCACTCCAAGCTTGATAACCAAGACCCTAGGATAGTTATCCAAGATACCACTGTCCCAGATCAAGAACCCGGACCTATCCTAGAAGAACTAACCAAGGTCCCATTTCCCGAAGCCTTAACCAAAGGAAAGAGAATAACCAAGCCCGTGGCACTTGAGGAGGACCTGGTCAAGCTCTTTGAGCAGGTCCACATAAACATCCCCTTGATGGATGCAATCCACCACGTATCGGCTTATGCACGATTCTTAAAGAATGTGTGTACACCCCAGCGTAGGCCGCGAACCAAGAGTTGAAGTCCAATTGTTCTGTCAGAGCAAGCCAGCTCTGTAATCCTAAGCAGACTCCCACCCAAGGCTAAAGATCCTGGTACTCCCCTGATTTCCTGCAAGATAGGTGATACACAATTTGATAGAGCATTGCTAGACTTGGGTGCTTCCATAAATCTGATACCCACATCTTTACTTAACCATCTAGAAGAATCTGAGCTGAAACCAACTGAGGTGACATTACAATTAGCAGATCGATCTATAAAGTCACCAAAAGGGATTCTCAAGGATGTTATTGTGAGGGTGCGGGATTTCTACTTTCCTGTAGACTTTATAGTCTTAGACATGGACGCACCTGAGAACCCTAGGGATACACCAATCATTTTAGGGAGACCTTTCTTGGCTACTGCTAGAGCCAACATTAGCTGTGAGGAGGGCCAAATAGAGCTCAAATTTGGGAATCAAACCCTGAAAATTGATATATTTAAGGCCCAACAAGGAATCAATTGCGGTGTCATCGAATAGATTTGTGACATTAGGGCTTTGGTTGATGAAACACACTTCCAGAATGACCTGATTATACCTCATCAACCGCAGAAAGATCTTGACCCGCAAACTGAGGAGTTGAATCCAGATATGAACAACCCAGTAACTCCTACCCTTGAACCTCACGTCTATACTGAACCACCCGCTGCTGCTGATAACCCCATCCTCGAACTAAAGCCCCTTCCTGCTCACTTGAAATATATCTTTTTGGGTTCTAATCAGACCCTTCCTGTGATTATCAATTCCAACCTCAATCCTGAACAGGAATCCCGTCTGATTGCTGTCCTCCAGCAACATCGCAGAGCCATCGGGTGGACTCTCGATGATTTGACTGGAATAAGTCCCTCTTATTGTACTCATCATATCTATTCAGAAGAGGGCGCACGACCTTCTCGTGAAATGCAGAGACGCTTGAACCCCAATCTGCAGGAGGTCGTGAAAAAGGAGATCATCAAGTGGTTAGATGCCGGGATCATCTACCCGATCTCCGATAGTCGTTGGGTGAGCCCAATTCAGGTTGTGCCCAAGAAGGCAGGACTCACCACTATAACGACTGAGATCGGAGAAATCATTCCTACCCGATTAGCCAACTCGTGGAGAGTCTGTATAGATTACCGCCGACTCAATTCCTCCACGAAGAAGGATCATTTCCCACTGCCTTTCATTGATCAGATTCTCGAGAAACTAGCGGGAAATAGGTTCTTCTGCTTTCTTGACGGGTACTCCGGTTACAACCAGGTGGCAATCCATCCTGAGGACCAAGAAGAGACCACGTTCACCTGCCCCTTCGGAACATACGCTTTCCGAAGGATGCCTTTCGGTCTTTGCAATGCACCCGCTACTTTTCAGCGGTGCATGCTTGCCATATTCTCAGATATGGTAGGTGATTATCTGGAAGTCTTCATGGATGACTTTTCAGTTTTTGGAGCATCATTCGACGATTGCCTCCAACACTTGGTCTAGATACTCAGGCAGTGCATCGATGTGAATTTGGTTCTTTCCTGGGAAAAGAGCCATTTCATGGTGCCTGAGGGAATTGTCCTGGGACATTTAATTTCGAAAAAAGGCATCCAAGTTGATCGAGCTAAGGTTGATCTGATCTCTCGCCTTCCTATGCCTAGCTCGATCAAGGACATTCGATCTTTTTTGGGGCACGTCGATTTTTACCATCGATTTATCCCTGATTTTTCAAAAATCGCACGCCCCCTGACCACTCTTCTCTCCAAGGATGTACCTTTCAAAATTTCCAAGGAATGCACTCAAGCATTTGAGATCCTACGTGACCGAGTTACCCAAGCCCTGATCCTACAGTCCCCTGATTGGTCTCAACCCTTTGAGATCATGTGCGATGCATCTGACTTCGCTGTAGGAGCAGTTTTAGGGTAGAAAATTGACGGGAAACCTGTGGTCATTTACTACTCCAGCAAAACACTGGATGAGGCTCAGCGTAACTATACGGTTACTAAAAAAGAGCTGCTAGCTGTAGTATTTTCCCTAGAAAAATTTAGATCATACCTTCTGGGTTCCCGTGTCATCATATTCTCGGATCACACAGCTGTGAGGCATCTCCTTGCAAAGAAGGACGCGAAACCTCAATTAATCCGATGGATCTTGCTGTTGCAAGAATTTGACCTTGAGATCGTGACAAAGCGGGAAAGCAAAATGTGGTAGCTGATCACTTGTCCCGTCTTCCTTCTGAAATAATTGACCCTTCCGGACCCATCACTGAGCATTTTCCCGATGAGCACCTGCTGACTATCGTTACTAGCCTTCCATGGTTTGCTAATATAGTAAACTACTTGGCATCTCATCAGATCCCGTCTGATTGGCCGAAGGCCAAGCAAGACAAATTGCGCTCTGATGCCAAGTATTACATTTGGGAAGACCCGTACCTCTTCCACATAGGTGCTGATCAAATCATCCGGAGATGTGTCTCGGAAGAGGAATTCAATAATATCATCTCTTTCTGCCATGACCAGGCATGCGGTGGCCATTTCTCTGGGCATAAAACCACATCAAAAGTCCTCCAGTGCGGCTTTTACTAGCCCACACTGTTCAAAGACGCATACAGTCACTGCAAGGCATGCAGTCGTTGCCAAACTTTGGGCAACATGAGCCATCGCGACATGATGCCTATGTAGCCGATTCTCGTATGCGAAATCTTTGATGTTTGGGGGATTAATTTTATGGGCCCCTTTCCTGTTTCGGATGGTTTCGAATACATTCTGCTGGCTGTGGACTACGTGTTCAAATGGATCGAAGCCATACCGACCCGAACCCGTGATCACAAAATCGTTCTCAAATTCATTCATCAAAACATTTTCTCAAGGTTTGGAATTCCTCGTGCTATAATCTCTGATGGGGGGACCCATTTCACAAACGCTCAGTTTAGGTCACTATGACCAAATATGGGGTGTCTCACCGAATCTCTACTCCTTACCACCCCCAAACTAATGATCTAGCTGAGCTGTCAAATCGGGAGATCAAGAAAATCCTGCAAGTCACTGTTCGGCCTGACAGGAAGGACTGGTCGTCCCGACTTCCGGAAGCATTGTGGGCCTATAGGACTGCCCACAAAACCCAATTAGGCATGTCTCCCCTTAGACTGGTGTACGGGAAGGAGTGTCACCTTCCCGTAGAACTGGAGCATAAAGCCTATTGGGAAGTACGGAACTGTAATCTAGATTTTTCGAAGGCTGGAACCCACAGAAAACTTCAAATCAGCAAGATCAATGAATTACGCCTAGACGCATATGAGAGCTCGCGAATCTACAAGGAGTGGGTTAAAGCCTTCCATGACAAGTATATCTCGAGAAAAATCTTTCATCCTGGTCAGAAGGTCCTACTCTTTGATGCCCGACTCAAACTTTTCCCGGGAAAGTTGCGATCCAAATGGGTCGGACCATATTTAGTCTGAAAGGTTTTTGGAAATGGAGCTATCGAAATCAGTCCGCTCAGCCACGATTCCGAACCTTTCATCGTGAATGATCAGAGACTCAAGTCGTTCATTGATGTGACTTCTACTGATTTGGCTGAATCATCTTATATCCTCCATTCCCCTTGAGCATATTGCGCCCAGCCGATGGCGTAAAACTCAGCGCTTAACGGGAGGCAACCCGTCATTTTCCTAAAAATCCAAAACCTTTTTCACACTTTTGCGCACTTAACGTTCACCCTTGTAGACAGCCGACCCCACCTCAGATGCTTGCATCTGGGATTAGAAATCGTCCGCAAAATTTATCCCGACCCATTCACTCATCCAAATTTCTGTCTTAAGGAATGAACTAAGTAAATAAAAAACCCCCTAAGTCACAATCAGGGCATTGCAAACCTTAGGAATGGGGGGGGTATAAAAGTGCAAAACTTGTAAGAAAAGGTTTTAAACAAAAAAATTCACATATGCCAAAAACACCATAAAAATTAAAAAATTGTTCGAAAAAAGAAAAAGAGAATAAGAGGAGAAGGAAATTTTATGGGAGAAGGAAAAGAAACAAAATGAAAAAGGAGCATAAAATTATGAGAAAAAAGTAGTCATTAGTAAGAAACTAAGGAATTAACCTAAGTTCTAGACCTCATTCAAGAAAAGAACTGAAAAGTGCACAATGGGATTAGTAAGAACGCAAACCTTAGGCATTCTTGGATAGACTCTTAGTACCCATTAAGATCTGGACACTCCTCAAGAGGTTGAGGAAAATGAAAAGCTAAAGTATTAGGTCTAAGGCTTAGGGAGTATTTGACCTCATTAACTCACTTTTGGTCTACGGGACTCAGTAACCTAAGCACCCTAACCTCGCACACAGCTTGGTTTAGTAAGCGTAAAAATCAAAATCACGCAAAAGCGTCACAAAATTCTGAAAAGTACACCTAGAGTAGGAGCAGCCGATCAATACAAGTTGATTTGGACGAGTTCCCAGTGCGGAGAGGCGGGAAATCCCCTCAAAGATGCGTAACAAAATATCATCTCCTCGGTGCTTGTCTCTTAGGATATTTACATATCCTACTGGGGGCATGTAAGCACTCTACTGATTCAGATTCCATGGATGGCATTATCACGAAGTGTCAATTGCCAGGGTCTGGATTAGGCCACGGAACACCATGGATGGGATTATCTCGAAATCTCAATAGCTAGGGTTCCGGGGGTTGCCATGGGCGGTGCTATCTCGAAGCATCGATTGCCAGGAACCCTTGAGGATTGATGATAGGAGCAAGGAATCTGATACAGACCGTGTTGAAAAGCCAATCCTAAGCTAGAATTAAAAAGAAAAAGAGAGAGAAAACTCTCCAAAAAGAAAAATTTTCTATCTCTTTCTCTTACAAAACGCACTGCGAACTGAGCAAGGGTTAAAATCATTTTAGGCATGGGTGCTTTAACCACAAAGTCCAATAGACCTTAGGTTAGTTCTTGTAGGCCTTAAAAACCTTTGCTAAGGACTGAGGCTGAGGCTAGACAGATCTGGATCTTGATTGGTACTGGAGTACTTTTTAGGCCTATGGTCAGCATTCTAACCTAATCTAAGCTCAAATAAAAAAGCACTTATCTGAAGCTATTAAGAACTTCATGGTCTAGAACAAAGGTTGAAACCTTAAGTTTTTGCTAAGGGACTAGCAAAAGTTAGGCATGGGGGTATGATGAGAACCTCATCATGAGCCATAACTAGCTCATTTTGACCTAATACAGATGATAAAAGCTCCTACATAACTCAAGGAAAGGCTTAACTCAGAGAATTCTGAGTTTAAGAAGAAAACAAGTCATAAGGGGTAAAAATGCAATTTTACCAGCACAATCTGCAAACAAGGAAACTCAGGATCCAAACATAGGTCAAACTAACCTAATAAGAAGGAAAGTGGGATGATATGATCTGATAAGGGCTACAGCAACTCCAAGTAATTAAATGACAATTTGTAACCCTAAAACAAACCCACTTCAATTCACAAGGTTCGAGGCAAAGCAAAAATATAATAAACCCTCTAAAATTTATAGAAAAATAATCTTTAGGGTTTAGAACCTTCAATTTGGCCTTAGGAACCAATTTTGACCTACATTGAGAACCATGCCCAATTAATGATTTAATTTTGGTTTCTACGTAAATTGGCCAGTCAAACAAGGTCTGAACTAGAAATAAAATTCACCATTAGAATCCTTAGGCCACATTTAGTCATGCATAAAAACTTGAGCCGAAGAAGAGACCTTCTTGACCGACTTTGCATTTTGGTCCTCATCCATTACTTTTTGAACCTCAACTTTTGAAACCCTCGCATTTTGGCACCTAAGCCTTCATCATTTTTGCATCTGGGTCCTCCCTGCAAAACCCTGAGCAGCGCCATGCTCTGGTGAGGCATGGCGCCGTGCAGGGTGAGGGCGACCCCCTGCCAAGACAACGGGGTGCTCCCTGCGACGTCTGTTGTCGCAGGGACACCTCCACGATCTCTGCCTTCGCCCACACCTTCCGTGTGAACGCGCGGAAGGTATGGGTCGCAATCTGGCCATCCTCTAGCGAGGGAGGCACGTCGTCTCCCTCCGCCCTCCTCTCTGATTTTTGCCGATATAAAAATCACCCCCGTCTGCCGAACTGAGGAGCTCGGTTCTGACGGAGAAACACACCCTCCTTCCTCTCTTCCCACTCCGGCAGAAGCCCTCCAGCTCCGGCGGTTCTTCCTCCTCCTCCTCGTCGCTCTGCTGCAATACGAGCAGTAGAGCCACCTTCGCCCGCTCTTCCCGCGTCGCGCCGTACCCAGCGCGTGCTCTCCCGCTCTCTCCTCGCTGCCGCCCCCTCTCTCTGGGCACCTTCTTCTCCGGCGACAGTCGATACGACTGTCGCCCCACTTCGGCCCCCTTCGACTCTATAACTAGGTCTGAACTTCTCCCTACCTCCCCCTCTTTCTTTTCCTCACTATTTTACATTTGATTAAACCCTCGACAGACCTGACCGCTCTCACCTTCTCCATCTCCGGCCACTCTCCGGTGAGTTTCCCTCGTCAATCCACCACTCCACACAACTCGCCACCTACCCCAAAAGCTCCGCCTCACCTCACTCGACACCCCCCGCCCCTTCGCTACCACTCCTCACCTCCACAACACTCCCCCAAACAAACCCACTTTTCCGGTCGCAGTCCGACCTAGGGCCGCCGCCAGACACCGCCCCACAACCTGCTACACCCCGCATTACCTTCGCCGTGCCACGATGATGGTCACGCTGTAGTCTGATTAGGCCGAGAGGCCCTGTTTGTGTTTGGCAGATCTGCAGCCCCGGCTGCCATTGGCGACAAGGCGAGGAGCTTCCAAGCAAGCTCCAGGCCCTGCAGCAGCAGGATCCCAGCTGAGGCGAACTGGAGGGACTTGGGCGAAGGCAAGGAGAAGATCTGCGAAGAGAAACGAGCGCGTTGCTGCTGAAGCCAGGTCGCGCCTTCCTGCGGGCTCGCGCAAGCGAGGGACAAAGTTTAGTCCCACATCGTGGGATTTCGAAGCGCCGCACCGGTTTAAATTGTTTTTGTGAAATAAGCTTATCGCCTCCGAACGCACCGGGGTGAGGTCCTGTGCCCACTCACCCGCCCGGTCCGCGAGCTCACCATGCGGATCCGGCGGATCCGACCCGAACCTATCCTGAGCACACCTCGCGCATCACCCACCTGCCGGTGTGCCTTGTCCCGGGTACGAAGCCTGACCCGATTACCCGGCTACTCTGGGAGAGCTATCCTACGAGTGAAGTCTGAGAAAGAGAGAGACGTGCGGGTAGAGGGAAAGGGGTAGGTTTTGCGTTGGCTGAGGTGTGTGCAGGAACAGGCCGAGGCAGAGAAGAAGAAGAAGCTCTGAAGAAGAAACGACCGAGGAAGAAAAGCGAGGCAGAGAAGAAGAAGGCCGACGAAGAAAGACTGAAGGAAGAAGAAGGAGGAGCACCAAGCAGCACTGTAGCAGCAGCGACTTAAGTCGTCTGATCGGAAAATCAGATGACGCTCTGCAGAGGAAGAAAAGAAGAAGGAAAGAAGAGCAGGCACCGCAAAGAAAAAGAAAGAAAGAAGAAGAAGGAGCTCTGCAGCTGAGGTAGAAAGAAGAAGAAAGAAAAGAGAAGCTAAAGAAGAAGACGAGAAGCGCAAGGAAGATAGAGCTGAAAGAAGAAAAGAAATAAAAGAAGCAGAAGAAGAAGAGGAACTGTAGGCAGAAGATCCGACAAACAAGAAGAAGAAAGAAGACAAAGATGAGAGAAAGAAGAGAAGAAAAAGCCAAGAGACCAACCTATCTCTCTCTCTCTCTCTTATTTTTGTAATAGAAACATTGTACTTCTAGAATACAACTTGCTCCCTGAGTTCGACCTCGGGAACTCTTTTATTTCCGAGTAACAAATTGTATTAAACTGGTAACTACTTCTCTATGCTATACTACGACGAAATAATAGAACTATAGAGGAGAACCGATCACCATTTGGTATCCTTGATTTGACCATTTGAATTTATTTTGACCTTAAATAGAGTTACAGATAATGTTCTACGCTAATTTGGGTTTCTACGTAAATTGCCTAGTCAAACTTTGTCAAAACTCAAATCCGACTTCACCATCAGATTTCTTAGGTTCAAATTAGGTTTTTAACAAAATTTGGGCCCAATCAGATTCCATCTTGACCTAGTTTGCATTCTAGTCCCTTAAAACTCTATTCTTCACATATAAACCCCTAGCTTTTGAAATTCGTTGCAAACTACCCCCAACTTTGTTATTTTCTTTGGAAGTAGGTCTCTACTACCATTGGAGGTCAACCAACCTCCAAGAAGCCTTTGATAGCACCTAATCCTACTCAAATTAACACCAAATCCCACCAAATTTGGTGGGATTGGTGTTCACATTGTGAGGAATCATCTGAAGGCAATTTGGGATTCCAAATCACATCTAATTGCCTTAGTGAACCAACCAAACTAGTGGGTGTTTCATGCATCAAGTACAAGCCAATATGGGCTTGTTTCCTTATCTAGAGCTTGGCTAGAGCTCTATAAAAGCTTCGTCATTGCAAAACCAAGCTCCTTAGCTTGGTTCAGGCCTCAATTCTTCAAATATTCCTCTCTCCGGCTGCTTCCACCGCAGCTCCGGCGAGTCTCTTCCAACCCCCATCATCACCCTCTACCACATACCACAGGCAGAGGGATCATCTTCATGACGAACAAATCAAGAGCTTCCAGGTCCTCTTCTTCCTCGCCATTCCTTCACCGGATGATTCATCGTTTCCAACGTCGGCCAATCGTAGCCGGCGCCTCTCCCTCCTTTTTTAGCATTAGCTAGGATCCCAAACTCTTTCTCTCCCTCTCTAGATTAAGAACATCTCCTTCTTCTATTTCGACCACCAACTCGCCCTCCACCACTCCATCTCCCTCTGCTCCGGTTGAGCTGTGGTAAGGTCTCCACGCCACCATAGACCTCCATTCAACCCGCTACCGGTCCCATAAGCTCTGCCACACCTCTGTGAATAAAACTCCTTAAGAAATTGAGGGGATTGATCACTCCAAAGCTCCATCGAACACGCCCTCCACCGCACACCTTCTCTAAGGTCGTCAGGCCTCCACATGCACTCCCACGCCACGCGATCACTGCCATCACCTTAACCATCACTTGATGAAACTCCTGAGTGTTTTAACCAGAGCTTTTGAGCCTGTATTCGTGAAGTACAGGTTTTCCGTTCACCATCATCGCCGTCGTCTTCCTCGACCACGTCTTCTTGTTTCTGACTGCAAGATGACCAATTGAAGTGCGCAATCAACGCGACTCCAGGTCTCGAAGGTTCCCAGGACTCCAATTGCAAGCCCCAGTGCCAGCAATTGCTCCAATTGACGAAGGCTTCATCAGCTGCACTCGCGTGAAGGAAGGAAGGTACTTTAGTGCCACATCGTGAAGCTACAAGCACGCGCAAGCACATACATTGATTTTGTGTTGGTAGCTGTTTGCCTAGTAACATGGGGGGTGGGGTCCCCCTCACACGTGCCTCTTTGCATCCTCACACCTTGCCCGTGCACACGCATGTGGGTTTGGCGAATCTCTAGGATCCGATAACCCGATAAACCTTGGGTTTGAGAGAGAAGAGATAAGAGATTTGTGAGAGGAGGGGGAAGGGTTTTGCTTTGCAACCCTTTGCCTTTCCCCGGTGCTGAAGAGAGAAAGGCTCTCACACTTAGCCACTGAAGAGAAAGGTCCTGTGCTTGTGCAGGTTGTGCTGTGGCTCAAAGAAGAAAAGGTCCTGAGAGCCTTTGCCTTGTGCCTTGCTATTGTGCTGAGGCTTAACACTTAAGCCGTCTGAAGAAATTGCCCATCATCTAATATTGATCCAAGGGTTACTGTGGCTTTATTCTGAACTTAAGTGATGTGGATTTCTAATTGAGGAATACTGTTAAAATATTTAGTAATTTGAGTAATTGGATGCATGCTTAATTAAAGAGAATAAGTGGTGATTCAAATCACCATTGTTTTTTATTCTCTTTCTTTTTGTCTCATGATCATTGGATTACATTGAATATTAATCTAAAAAATTGTATTCATTGAATATCTATCTGATGCTCAATTTATTATGCTTATTTATTCTAAATGAAGATTAATGTGAGTTCCACATTTGCTCCCTACGAATGACCTCGGACTCTAATTAGAATATGAGTTTATAAATTTAAATATTTTGTTGTGCGATTTAGGAGTTACTACAACGAGCCCATATTTAAAATCTCCTCTTTCGCCCCACAACATAAATCCACCAGTGGATTCTTACATGCCATTGGTGTTACATGCCACCGGTGTATTGTGTAATGCACTTGTGGATTTACGTAATAGATGGATGGTTAGAATGAATTGGTGTATTATATATGTTCACCAGTGTATTGTGTAAATCCACTTGTGGATTGTTTCAATCCACCGATGTATTGTGAATTGCACGTGTAGATTTATGTAATCCACCGATGGATGGTTAGAATGTACCAATGTATTGTACGGGTCCATCAGTGTATTGTGTAAATCCACTAATGGATTGTTGCAAACCACCGGTGTATTGTGTAATGCATCTGTGGATTGATGCAATCCATCGATGAATTTTGACAATACACCGATGGGTAATCGATTAAGTCATGATGCGATGGTTTAATGTTAGTCGGTGTTATTCCCTTGTAGAATGGCCTCTTCCTTTCCTTCAACTTCCAGTAGTAAGAAGGCTAAAAAATGGGATAATGCAACGATGGCCGAGTTGGTGAAGATTCTGAAGGAGCAGTACATGAATGAACATTGGGATAAGGGTTCGTTCATACACATCGTGTGAATGGAATAGACAAGAAGTTTGTGTTGGCTACGGGAGTGCCATACGAGCACAAGAAAATCTTGAATCGATTGAAGGAGTTGAAGAGAAAGATGGGTTGTATGTTCAACTATACAACAAAAGTGGTTGGGAAATTGTTCCTGTTAGTGGTTACCTTATAGCACCTTCCCTATTTGTCTGAAGTGAGGTAATGAATTATTTTCCATCAGTAATTTCTCATTAAAATGTTCGACAATTAATAAAAGTAAACGTAATCTTTGAATAACTTGTAACTCCCTCCAGAACTTTTGGAATTACGTGGCAAGCTTTTCATATTCTTTGAGGATGTCCACAAAATCGTTGGTAAGGATACCGCAACCATTGAACATGCAATGTCATCGACCAACCCTGGGCATATGGTGGAACATGTTGAAGATTGCCATGAGGATGTGGGTTCTTATGATCAAGGACAAAACACAGTCAATCTTGAAATGGGTACCGAGTCCATACCATATGACCTGACGGTTGCTGATGACATGTGGATGTCGTATATAAGTCAACCTTTTGTAGTTAATTCGGTAAATGATACCCCATATGTGTGCAGTAACCTTGCCTCATACACGGATGTCCCAACAGAGATGCATGCAAGTGAACCTCCACCTCCATCGTGTGAGCCACAAGGCTCAAAGCCTACTTCGGAGGGGACTAGTACAAATGGGGGAAAATGTTGGAAGAAGGGGGCGTCAAGTGAAAGTGCTTCATCGGCTTCTATGACGAATGAATTTATGAAGTTGATGAGGACGTTGGTGAAGCACCACATAACCCCAGCTTCAAGGGTTGACCACTTTGCTAATGAACTTCGTCAGTGCATGAGGATATTGCGCACCCGAGTGGCAAACATCACTCCTGACAATTTACTCGTATTGGCGGAAGTTTTCACTCATAGTACGTGGAAGATAATTTTCAAAGATGTCGTGCACTCTGAAGTTGAGTTAGGCACATTTCTTCGGAAACATGTCGGAAGTGATTATAGATTCTGATCACTAATTCTGACAACTCATGATGTCACTTGATTAGGTTATTGCTTTGGTAGATTGGTTGTATGTTTGGTTTCGTTTGGTTATTTCACAATGTTTTTAGGTTTGGTATATCACTTTGGTGGATTGGTTGTACGCTTCATTGGAACATTTTATACTTGTTGTTAACACTATTGGGTGCTCTTTTAGGTTTTCTACGCATTAACAATTACTTGTCTTGAACATTATTGGTTATTTATTTCACTTGTGCTGAATTTTAATGTCATTTAGGTTTTGTGGTTTTCTTTTTTATATATATATTTATGGATTATGTATGTGTGTATGACTATTGATGTCATTTAGGTTTCGTGATTTTAGTTTTCTTTGGTATGTGTATAATATTACAGCAAATATGAATACTGATGATCACCGATCTGTTGAGGATAATGATGAGAAGAATGTTTTGTCACTGGCATCGGTTACCATACCTCTTGTATATGCATACTACTCTCTCCACCAGTGAGCTTTGCGACTAAGGCAAAATGACGGGGCTTTGTCAGGGCATGATTAGGTCCACGAAGTGATTTGTGGCCACCTGAGTCGTTCGAAGAATGCATACAGGGTAAGTAAGGAGGGCTTCATTGCGCTCTTTGAATACCTCAAGGATGCAATTGACCTCAAAGACTCACGAGGTGTTACGGTTAACGAGCAGTTAGCAATATTCCTCTATGTTGTTGGTCATAATGCCTCGAATACGGACCTAGTCGAGTGGTTCCAATACTCCAGTGAGACGATTTCTAGGTATTTTAACTTGGTATTGGATGCCTTGGTTTCTCTGAAGCAGAGGTTCATACACATGCCAACAATTCCTTCTTTTCCAGCTGAAATTCGATCCAATCGTAAATTTTTTCCTTTGTTTCAAGTTACTATTTTCTTTTGTACATTATTCATTTATGTATTGTTTGTGATTATATCAAATTGATTACTTTGATGTTTGCAAAGGATGTCGTAGGAGTTATTGATGGTTGCCATGTATGCACAACAGTTCCATCTAGGGAGCAAGCACGTTTCCTAATCGGAAGGGTTGGACTAGTCAAAACGTCATTACTGTGGTCGATTACAACTTCGAATTATGTTCGTTTGTACTGACGTGAGCCGGACACGTTTATGTGAATAGGTCATTGTAGCTCGCGTTCGCAATGTTGGTTTTAATTATAGAAATGGATGTGAGTCCGAGTGTCGAACACAGGGAGGCATGAAATCAGCTTTTTCTGTCACCTAGTTGTCACGGAAATGGCCGGTTTTGCTTGCGCATGAGAAAACATAGGAGAGAGAGAGAGAGAGAGAGTAGGGTTAGAGTCTTTTGATCACAGCATTCATGCAAATCAAGATAAGAAAAACCTGGTAAAAGAGAGACAATGGCTATATAAGAAACAACATCATTTAATATGCAACTTGAGTTTTACAGATACAACAATAGCTAAATACTTAAACAAAAGTAAAGTAAAGCTAGAGTAAAAGGGGGGAGAGAGAGAGAGGGGAGAAGGCGAGGCGGCCACGACGGCAGAGGAGGGTTCCGTCGGTGACTCGTCAACTCCGACGAGTACAAAGTATGCTAAGGGGAGCTAGGAGTGGGGTAGAAGAATTGCAAATGTATTCAATGCCTTTACATGGGTAGTTGGAGGGGGTTTATATAGGAAGGAGGGGTTTCTAAATTAAGTAGGAGCTTTAGCGATGTCTAGGACATCACTAAAATTGCCTCAGAAATGTCGGTGAAGGTCCCTGCCTGCTGGTCTTTTGCACGCGCCTGTTCTTCCTCCCGCATGTTCCGTATGTAATTTCCTGGTTGGAGGGGGTGAGATATGCGTGACGTAATAAAAAGTGCGGAATTAAAATAGACAATCTCACAAAAAGAACAAACACACAATGGGCATAAGTATTTTTAGGTGGAAACCCAAACAGGGTGAAAACCACCACCTAACCCTCTCGAGTTAGGATTTCCTGATCGACCTAGTCGATCAAATCCACTAAACCCAGTCACTTGAACGAGGGTGACTGAGCCACAAATACAACAACACTACTTAGACCGAGGGTAGTATACCTCAAAACCCCTTCTCTTCACAAGAAGGATTTTGTCTCATGAAGGAGACGGGAATTCGCAAAGCGAATACCCAACCAAAGACAATAAAAAGTACAACAATCCTATAGTGCCACAAATATTTAAGCCTAGCTTCTATAGGAGTTAGGAAACTTCCCTTTGGTGGAAGTGCGTTGATGTGACGACGCGGATGCGTGAACCACACTTTGGCACAACAACGCTCTTGTAACGTCGGTGGGAGAGCGGGTGCACAGCAGGACGGAGCTCTTAGGTGTGAAGTGATTGCTTGTAGAGCTAGAGCTTCTTCTATTTGATCTTCTACTTCTTTTTGACATAAGTGAGTGGAAATATCCTTGCAAGGTGTGTCTTAGGTGTGTTTTTCAAGCCAAGGGGTCCTCCTCTATTTATAGAGGGCTTAGGAAGGCTTCCATAGCCATTGGCTGCAAATCTAAGGCAAATCAGGCCATTGTCAGAATTAATCATGATTCTGACAGGGTCATCAGACATCTAGTCCTGGCATCAGATGTCTGGAAAACCTATTTAAGATGTCTGGGAACTAAGTTAGACATCTGATTTTAGGCATGTTTCCTTCCTGACTTGAATCAGACTGAAACAGGGTTCTAGTGTATGTCCATCAGACGACACACAGCGAAAATGGATTCCCAAGGGAGTACAACGGCTAGAAAATCTCTGAGAAGAGATTTTGGGTTAGCCGAGGCAAAACGGTGACATATCAGACGACACACAGCGAAAATGGATTCCCAAGGGAGTACAACGGCTAGAAAATCTCTGAGAAGAGATTTTGGGTTAGCCGAGGCAAAACGGTGACATATCAGACGTCTGGGGTCCTCTACAGACGTCTGATACAAGGCTAACGGTCATTTACTAAAGCAGCCAACGTTCTACTAATTGGACGTCTCGAAAAGGCATCAGACGTCTGCTATGACATCTGGACTAAGGTTTGGACGACTGAATCTAACAGACAGAACCTACTAAGTCCAGCCTAGAAGGTTTGGACGTCTGATCAAACAATCAGACGTCTTAAAAGTCAATATCAGACGTCTGATTTCCAGATTGGACCTCTGATAAGGCTGTCTAAACCCTATTTTGGTTTTCTAAGTTCTTTACATAAAACCTAAGTATTCTAGGGTAGTGCAGGTGTTCCTAGGACTACTTTAAGGGTTCTTTGAGGCTCTTTAACATAAGATCTAAGACAAAAATAAAGAGCAAAAGAACGAAACAAAATTACATTGAATAAGATAAAATGAAATCTATCCTATTCTTCATCTCCTTCAAGCTTTCGCTCCTCGCAAAGCTCCTCCGCCTCAGTCCAGCTCCTCCAATCTACCATGGATGCGAGCTCGAACTCCGTCTAATCACTTGTCTTTATTTGCAATTTGTCCTGAAAACTGGAACTCAAAAGTAAATGTTAAAAGACACGTGTTTTGTTATCATCAAAATAAATGATCGTGGTGCTCTAGCACCAACATCGTGTGCGTGCCTTGAGGGCCGTCGGATCAAAGATCGGACGGCTAAGATTGCGTGCGGAGCACGCTTGCGGATTGCTTGCTGAGATGCGCGTGCCCGATCGCTTGCATCTGTGGGCGCCACGTAGCGCTATCTCTGCTGTCTGCGTACTCATCAACGGTCCAATTTCTCTCGCGCGTGCCTTCTCCTTGGATTAGATACACAGTGCGGTTTGATCCTGCGTCGGATGCATGGGGAAGGAGTGTCTACCGCTACGTTGCGTTCCGCAGATGGTCGCGGAGAAGAATTTGCTCTCGGCTGCTGCCGACCGTTGGGTGAAGATCCAACGGTTGGATCTTCGTGCTGGGTCTCGACGATGGTAGAGAGCGAGTGTGATGCGTGGCTCTCAGCCGTCCGATCAAAGATCAGACGACTTAAAGTGTCTCTTCGTGGTGCTATGCGGTGAAGGCATGCTGCGGGAGCCATTCTCGGTCGTCCGATCGAAGATTGAACGACTAAGATTCATCCTGCAGATGATGGAGGAAGAGGGGCGGTGGCTTGTACGCGTAATCTCGCGCCATGTGGTAGCTTTGTGGCCGTTGATCATTAAATCAATGGTCAAAACTTCTTGGACTAGTTGTGGGAGCTCTGGATGTCGGATTTGGTCGATTTTTGAGTTCGTTGGACTCCGTTCATCGTTCTGAATCCATTCGTGCGGTCCGTCGCTCATCTGAGGCTTGTTTTGACATAAACTTGTACAAATGGCCATTAACATTGATTTATAAGCAATCTCAATGTGCAATGCATGGAATGCTCCCATGCCTATTTATGATGTGTTATTTGTGCATGTTACCCTTAAGATAAACCCCGATTGATAGAATTATAGCCACAAAATGTAGAGTTATCGTACCCCCATGCTCATTCCTTGCTAGTCCTTAGCAAGGTTCATCCCAGTCATTATTCTTGGTCAGAATTCAGGAATTGATTACTTATACTTTTTGTTACTTGTCAACAGGAGGAAATATACTAAGAGCCTGATCTACAGAGACTAAACAACACCCAAGTGTTTGCCAAAATATGAATCGCCCGAATCCTCGCTTTAAGGCATACATATATATATTTTTCTTTTTCATCTCTTCTCTGTTTTTTTTTTTTGGATTTTTGAAGTTGAGAGTGTATCGGTAACTTTTTATGGCTACCCAACCCACCCAAAACTCGAAAAAGACTCTAAGTGCTAAGTATCTTGGTGTGAAGATCGTGATAGACTCACTTAACGGTAATTCAGACAGACTTCGGGTTTCTACGGCCCTAGGTGACCAGATAAGGAAGTGTTTGCCTGAAGGTGTAGCTGTCCGATCGGTAGCCTTCTCCCTACTTTTATTCTATTTGGGGTCAACACAAGGGTGTTTCTATTGTATATCTCCCCAGATTGCTCTACTTCCCCGCTTCTTCCTTAAGTGTTTTGGATTTTTTTGTACATTTAGTGAGCTGGGCTTTGGGCAACCGGCCAATGGGCTGCTACCTACGACCCCTTGCCAGCCATACTCGTGTGGTAAAGTGTGGTTTATTTTGTTCTTTTTCTTCTTCCCCCATTTTTTTTTTTTTAGTAGGTGGTTTCCTTGATCTCAAATTTACCTAAAGGAAATAAGAAAGAAGAGAAAAAAAAAGTGATCCTATGGCTGGGCTCTAGACAATCGGCTAATGGGCTATTACCCACGGCAACTTGCCAGCCATAACACCCTAGAAGGTTTATTAGCTACCCAATTCCTGTCAGAATCTTCGAGGAGTGAGTCAGTGCAACAATGTGTGCAGATGCTTGGACTAAAAGTCCCTCCGAGTCAGAGGGTGGGTTGATAAGTCATATACTTATCACCCTATTTTATTGATGAATTAAAATAAATTATGGTTGCAAGGATTCGAGGCTAAATCCATATTTTAAAGGACACCAGGGCTGATTGAGCCTGAAGGCCTGAAAAGTTTAAGTGTTCAGGTTCTTTTCATATTATTTTCCATTATTGATAAGTTCCTAATGCCTAAGTTTTGCTTCCTAAATTCATCATTTTTTTAAATTTATTTTATTCTATTCAGACTGATAAAATGAACTCACAACATGCAAATTATCACCCCCTCCCCATGCTTAAGTTGGACAATGTCCTCATTGACAAATAAATGGATGCAAAGTGGGTTCAGAAAGAAGTCACCTGAGTGATGTTGTGTACCTGATCAGTCTGAATCTTCTAGGTTGACTCCTAGGAAGCGCTGAGTTTAATGCTTCCAGCTGGGCGATGCTTTGTGTCAACCCTCGATGAGGGTGACAACCTCCTTTGGGGAAGCCTGGGCAAAGAAATGCTTTAATCTCTAACCGTTTACGGTGAAGGTGTGCCCAGTGTTCGGATCTGCAATTTCAAACTTCCCATTGGAAAAAGTTTGACCACCTGATATGGACCTGTTCACTTGGATCTGAGCTTCCCGGGAAAAAGTTTAAGTCGGGCATCAAAAAGCCAGACTTGTTGGTTAGGCTCGAAGGTCTTTCTATGGATGAGTCGGTCGTGGACGGCTTTCATCTTTTCCTTGTAAGGTTGACTGCTCTCAAACGCATCTCCACGAATTTCCTCAAGCACGGAGAGTTGGAGCGTCCTCTGTGCACTGGCTAACTAAGAGTCCATGTTACATTGCTTAACAGCCCAGTAAGCCCAATGTTCCAATTCGACTGGAAGGTGGTAAGCTTTGCCAAAGATCATGCGATATGATGACATGCCTATCGGGGTCTTAAAAGCGGTCCTGTATGCCCACAGGGCATCATCCAGTCGTGTGGAGCAATCCTTCCTGTCAGGTCTTACAATCTTTTGCAAAATATTTTTAATCTGCCTATTGGAGACCTCAGTCTGCCCATTGGTTTGCGGATAATACGGGGTGGTAATGCGGTGAGTAACCCCATATTTTCTAAGTAGGGCATGGAACTGGGTGTGGATAAAGTGACTTCCACCATCACTGATCATGGCCTTTGGTATTCGAAACCAAGAAAAGATGTTTTGCTTAACAAAATCCATGACAGCCTTATGGTCACATTTGTGAGTGGCGACAGCTTCAATTTATTTTTAGACATAGTCTACTGAGACTAAGATGTACTCAAAGTAGTTGGATGGTGGGAAGGGGCCCATGAAATCGATGCCCCAAACGTCAAAGATCTCGACAATCAAAATGGGCTAGAGGGGCATCATGTCTTTTCTAGTCATGGTCCCTAAATTCTAGCAGCGAGAGCAAGTCTTCGCAAAGCTGTGCGTGTCCTTGAATAAGGAAGGCTAGTAAAATCCAGACTGCAAAACCTTTGTAGCTGTCTTCTTCCCCGAAAAGTGGCCACCACATGCTTGGTCATGACAAAAGGATAGAACACTTTGAACTTCTTCCTTCGGAATGCACCTCCTAATAATCTGGTCGGTACAGAGGCGAAACAACATGGGATCATCCCAGAAATAATGCTTGGCTTCAGCCAAGAACTTATCCCGTTGTTGTCTGGACCAGCTGTGCGGGGTTTATCTTACTACCAAGCAGTTGATGAAGTTGGCATATCAAGGTAGTTTCCTTTTGTGCACAGCCAGAAGTTGTTCATCAGGAAAGGTATCAGTCAAGGGCAAGGAGGGCCCAATGTGGTCCAGGTGGAGTTTGGACAGGTGATTGGCCACGACATTCTTGGACTCGGCTTTGTCGTGAATTTCCAGGTCAAATTCCTGCAAGACTAGGATCCATCTGATGAGCCTAGGTTTAGCATCATTTTTGGCCAACAAATGCCGGATGGCCGAGTGGTCCATATAAATGGTCACGTGGGATCCTAGGAGGTAAGATCGGAACTTTTCGAGTCCAAAAACTATGGCGAGCAGCTCTTTCTCTGTGACTGTATAGTTTCGTTGGGCCTCATCCAACGTCTTGCTTGTGTAGTAGATCACCATGGGTTTCTTTTCTTGTCTCTATCCCAGGACTACACCGATGGCAAAGTCTGATGCATCACACAATTTCAAAATTCTGGGACCAGTTTGGGGGCTGCAACACAAGTGCGGTGGAGACTGATTCCCTGAGGGTGTTATAAGCCTGGATGCAATCAGGTGTCATGTGAAATAGGGCGTCATTGGCCAGAAGGTCGGTCAAGGGTTTAGAGATTTTGTAGAAGTCTTTAATGAACCTTCGATAGAACCAACGTGTCCTAGGAAAGATCGGATTTGCCGGACCGAGCTCGGTGGCGAAAGTTTGGAAATAAATCAACCTTAGCTCGATCCACCTCAATGCCCCTATGCGATACGATGTGCCTGAGGACAATCCCTTCTTGAACCATGAAATGGTTTTTTCCCCAGCTCAAAGCCAAGTTAAAGTCGATACATCGCTTCAGGATTTTCTCCAAGTTGCTCAGACAATGGTCGAATGAGTTCCCAAACACTGGGAAATCATCCATAAAGACCTCCAGGTATTCACCAACCATCTTTGAAAAGATGGCTAGCATGCAACACTGAAAGGTAGTGGGTGCATTGCATAACCCGAATGGCATACGAAGAAACGTGAATGTGCCATACGGGCAAGTGAATGTGGCCTTCTCTTGATCTTCAGGAGCAATCATGACTTGGTTGTATCTTGAGTATCCATCTAGGAAGCAAAAATATTTCTTCCCTACCAATCATTCAAGAATCTGGTCAATGAATGGCAGAGGAAAATGATCTTTCTTGGTCACCTCATTGAGCTTCCTATAATCTATGCACACCCGCCATGCAGTGGTGGTGTGGGTGGGGATGGATTTGCCACGCTCATTGGTGACAACGGTGAGCTCGACTTTCTTGGGGACCACTTGAGTGGGGCTCACCCAGGGGTTATCAAAGATTGGGTAGATGATGTCAGTGTCAAGTCACTTGATGATTCCCTTTTTAATGACCTCTAGCATATTCAGGTTTAATTATCTTTACATTTAACAGGAAGGTCGAGCCCCATCTTCCAGATAGATCTTGTGGGTGTAATAGGTGGGGCTAATTCCTCGCAAATCCGAGATGGTCCATCCAATGGCTGCCTGATGTTCTAATAGGGTCGTGGTCAACCTGAGTTCCTGATCCTTGGTTAGATGGGTGTTGATAATCACCGGAAAGGTCTGGTTAGGTACAAGGAAGACATACTTTAGATTTTCGGGTAGCGGCTTTAGCTCTAGTGTGGGTGGAACAACACTCGATAGTTAGGGGAAAGGCAGGAGTTGATCAACATCAATCTCCTCTAACGGTGGTTGTTGATGGTAATCAGCTTTACAGAGGTCAGCGTGCACAGACAGGGATGGGCCAGAATAGTCATCATAGGGTTGGGTCTTGTTGAACGTTTACGAACCTACGCTAACGAGATTGGTTTTGGAAAACCTGCTGTTGTAGTTCGTAAGCGAAGAATTCGTGTTCAACAAATAAAATTTATACCGAAAATAATTCCGGGTCGAATACAGGGAGGCTACGTTGATCTATTTTCGCAATTATATTTTTTTAGGATTTTCTTTAAGCAAGGGGTTATAATTACAATGGGGCAATCAAACTATGAGAGAGAGAGAGAGAAAGAGAGAGAAAGAGAACATGCATTCAATATTTAAATAGTTTATAAAAGTTACACTGGAATGCAGAAAATCAATTATACTATAAAGCAGAAAATTCTACACTAGAAAAGCTGTAAATAAGAATGGGAGAGAGAAATTATCCTCCTCGACGATTGCTTGGAGGACGAGCCGGACGGAACGACACCTGGACGAAGGAGAATGAAGCAGGACGAAGGAGGACGAAGTAGAAGAACGGGAATGGAGCAGCACGCTGTCGTCGTCGCGGGATCCACTTCCGAAGGGGAACGAAAATTGGACTTTATCTCGCAAGAAGCATCCCGGGTGTGGGACAAGCTTCTTTTGAGCTTTGGAGGGGTAGAGAGGAGAAAGAAGGGATGGGAATTTCGTATGGAGGGGGTCTCCTTTTATAGTTGCAAGGAGTGGGGGCAAAATGGACATTACAACTTCAAAACAATAAATGAGGGGTCTTTAGTGACGGATAAAACCGTCGCTAAAGCCCCCAACGTGGGCGTAGCCTCCGCGCCCACGCGCGCCCGCTCGGCTGCCTGCGCGCGTAACGCCTACGCACGTCCGCGAAGTCTCAGCCGTCCGATTGCGAGATCGGACGGCTTAAGACGCATCTTCGCCCGCTACGCTGCGCGTCCGCCCGCGTGCGATCACGCGTTACGCGCGGGCGTCCAATCGCACGTTGTCCTGATTGAGCGCGTGCGGCCGTTGGATCGCGATCGTGCGGTCGATCGGAGGCGCGCCACCGTTCCAATTTCAGCGTGGCGAGGCTCGAACGCGCGTCACCGCTTCGCGTTAGAGCGCTCGACCAACGCGCTGGGGTCACGTTTATGTCGAGCGCCTGACTTCAGCGCGGGCGCGTCATAGCCGTTTGATCTTAATCCAACGGCGGGGAAAGGCGGATGCGGAGACTGCTGAGATTGCGTGTGGCCGTTTGGGCGGCCGAGATGGCTCCACGTGGCTCCATCTTGGCCGTCCATCTTCTGGAAGTTGTAGATGGTGCCACGGATGTCGGATTGGGCTGCGATCGTCGATTCGAATTCATCTGTGCGGTTGGATTTGTCATTTAAAGTGAGGATTTACACCATCCTAGCCCTTGATCTTCTAGGGTTCCCGGGTCACTATCTGATGCTACGGATGCCTGATTAGGGCGATCTTGGAGTCATTGAACTCCAATCGTCGCCCTGATCACATCCATACGGTTGGATCTTTGATCCGAGGCCCCGATAAAATATTTGTCCTGTCCAAGCACATAAAAGGAGACAATTAACCTCCATTTTATTCAAACTATTCTAAATGCAAGATGATGCATGTAATGCAATATTTATATCATGAAATGCAATCCTATGCTTAAGAACATGCATAAATAGACATCTTAAGTAGTGTAAATGTGTTTACATCATACCCCCATGCCTATCTTTTGCTAGTCCCTAGCAAAAACTATATGCTATTTATAAAAGAATTAGGTTAGATTATTTGGACTTGAGTTAATTTTCAATCATTAAGAAATTGTCTACTTAGGAACTGAACCTTCAAAGACACAACAGTGCCCGGGTATCAGCCAAAATGCAGATCGCTTCAAGTCCTCGCCTTATTAAAAGAAAAATTTCTTTTTCTCTTTTTCTCTTTTCTATTTTTTTTTTTTTCATTTTCAAATTTTTGGGTTTAAGAGTGGCTTTCTACGGCCATTCAACTCACCCAAAATTTGATGAGAACCCTAAGCTTTAAGCATCTTATTGTGATTGTGATAGACTCATTGACCGACAGTTAGAACGGAGTTCAGATTTCTACGCCTCTAGGTGACCTAACCAGAATTCTACCTAAAAGTGTATCTTTACAACCGGTAGCTTTCTCCCTACTTTTTTTTTTTTTTTTTACGGGGTCAACACAAGGGTTAATCCAGTGTATATCTCCCCAGTTTATTCTACTTCTGCACTTCTTCCTAAGTGTTTTGGGAATTTTTAGTGCATTTTCTGAGCTGGGTTCTGGACAACTAGTCGATGAGCTGTTACCACCGACAACTTGCCAGCCATACTCGTGCGGGGAAGTGTGGCTTATTTCTTTTTTTTTCTTTTCTCCCTTTTTTTTTTAGTAGGTGGCTTCCTTAGTCTAAGATTTACCTAAAGGCAGCAAACTAAGAAAGGTCCAGTGACTGGGCTCTGGACAACCTACCTATGGGCTGTTACCCACGATAACTTGCCAGCCATATCACCCTAGAAGGTTCATTAGCTACCTAATTTCCGTTAGAATCGCCGAACGAGTCAGTGTAAAGAAAGTGTGTAGATGCTTAAAACTCAAAATTCCCTCGAATCAGAGGGCGGGTTGATAAGTCGTGTACTTATCACCCAAACTTATTTATTCCGATTATAATAGAATTAAGATGGCGATGACTCAAAAAATAAATCCACATTTTAGTGGATACCCAGGCTAATTAAGTCCAAAGACCTGAGGGGTCTTTGTGTTCAGATCCTAATGTAAAATTTCTTAGGATTTGAAAAGTCCTAATGTCCAACTAATCCTTCCTAATTTTTTTTTTTTATAAGAAGAGAAACAATTTACATGGATTTCACAAGGCTGACCAAATAATTCAAGAATGAATCCACCCTCCCATGCCTACTTGATGCAATGTCCTCATTGAAAAAGAGACATGAAAGAAAGGGTAGAATATGAAAGATGTCACCTAGATATGAAGCTCGTATCAGCCTTGTGTCATATGTACAATTGCTGAGTTTAATGCCGTCAGCTAGGCGAAGTCCAGCCAAAGAAGTCACAGAATGGCTAGAGCAACAGAGTCTGAGACGGGTTCTGGAAGGTTACGGTCAACAACAGGCTTTAAACGTTGACCGTTGACTTTAAAGGTGTTACCCGTCTTTGGGTCAGAAATCTGAACAGCACCATTAGGAAAAATCTGATCAATTATGAATGGGCCATTCCATTTAGATCTAAGTTTACCAGGAAAGAGCTTAAGTTTAGAATCAAATAACCAGACCTTCTGGTTTGGCTCAAAACTCTTGCGGGAAATCAATTGATCATGTAGAGCTTTGGTCCGAGTCTTGTAGATCTTGGCATTCTCATAAGCATCATTTCTAAGCTCCTCCAACTCAGATAGTTGGAGTTTCCTGGTCTTACCAGCTAGATTCAGATCTAAATTGCATTGTTTGATTGCCCAGAATGCCCTGTGTTCAATCTCTACGGGTAGATGGCACGTCTTTCCATACACCAAACGGAATGGAGACATGCCGATGGGCGTTTTATACGCCGTACGGTAGGCCCAAAGAGCGTCCTCAAGCTTTTGAGTCCAATCCTTACGATCAGGCCTAACCGTTTTTTGCAGAATGTTCTTGATCTCTCGATTGGAGATCTCGGCTTGTCCATTCGTTTGGGGATGGTAAGGTGTGGAAATTCGATGATTAACCCCATATTTGGCCAATAAATTCTGGAATTGGGCATTAGTAAAATGAGTGCCACCATCACTGATGATAGCCCTTGGAATCCCGAACCTACTGAAGATATTTTTCTTGACAAAATTGATGACCACCTTGTGGTCATTGGTTCGGGTGGGAATTGCCTCAATCCATTTGGACACATAATCAAGAGCAACAAGAATGTACTGATGTCCAAATGAAGGGATAAAGGGTCCCATGAAATCGATGCCCCAAACATCGAAAATTTCTACATGAAGAATAGGGTTAAGGGGCATCATGTCTCTCTTAGTTATGTTCCCGAGTGACTGACATCGAGAACATGACCTTGAGAAGTCCTGGGCATCCTTGAATAAAGACGGCCAATAGAAGCCAGATTACAAGATTTTTGCAGCCGTCTTTCTTCCGAAGAAATGTCCACCACACCCAGATGCATGGCAGAACTCCAGTATACTGTTGAATTCATTCTCCGTTATGCATCGGCGAATAATCTGATCAGAGTTGATGCGATACAGTTCAGGGTCCTCCGAAAAGTAGTATTTGGCCTCAGATTTGAGTCTATCTCGTTGTTGCTTGGTCCAATCCTGGGGGATTTGACCAAGGGCCAAATAGTTAACAATGTCAGCAAACCATGGGGGGTGGACACCTAAAACTGTAAGAATGGGTTCGTCCGGAAAAGTGTCAGCAATCGGAATATCCGGACAAGAAGAATCTCCTAGGAGTCTCGATAAATGATCCACTACCACATTTTGTACCCCGGCTTTATCCTTGATTTCAAGATCAAATTCTTGAAGAAGAAGAATCCAACGAATAAGTCGGGGTTTAGCATCCTTTTTAGCCAAGAGATGTCTCAAGGCCGAGTGGTCGGTATAAACAATAACATGAGACCCCAAGAGATAAGCCCTGAATTTTTCCAAAGCAAATACTACAGCTAGTAATTCCTTTTCAGTAACAGTATAATTCCTCTGGGCTTCATCCAGAGTTTTACTAGCGTAGTAAATGACAGAGGGCTTTCGGTCAATTTTCTCACCCAGGACAACCCCGACCGCGTAATCAGAAGCGTCGGTCATGATCTCAAATGGGGCTGTCCAAATTGGTGGTTGCAAAATTAGAGCACAGGTGACTGCCATTTTCAGAAAATCAAATGCCTTTCGGCATGATTCGTCAAAAACAAACGACGTTTCTTTGGCAAGAAGTTGCTCAAAGGATGAGCAACCTTCGAGAAATCCTTGATGAATCTTCGATAAAATCTCACATGGCCAAGAAATGATCTGATTTGTTTAACAGATGTGGGATGAGGAAGTTTAGCGATAGCATCAACCTTAGCTTTGTCCACTTCAATTCCCCGTTCAGAGATTTCATGACCCAAAACGATGCCTTCTTGGGTTATGAAATGACTCTTTTCCCAGCTAAGAACCAGTCGTGTCTTGATACATCGCTTAAGAATCATTTCTAAATTAGCCAAACAAGAGTCAAATGATTCTCCGAAAATAGAGAAATCATCCATGAAGACTTCCATAAACTCTCCCACCATGTCGGAAAATATGGCTAGCATACACCTTTGAAAAGTCGCAGGTGCATTGCGTAACCCAAAAGGCATCCTACGAAAAGCAAAGGTTCCGTAGGGACAGGTGAAAGTAGTTTTTTCTTGATCATCGGGATGGATAGGAACTTGATTATATCCCGAGTAACCATCAAGAAAACAGAAGTACTTCTGCCCAGCTAATTTTTCCAAGATTTGATCAATGAAGGGCAGGGGAAAATGATCCTTTTTAGTGGCTGTTTTCAACTTCCTGTAATCAATACAAACTCTCCAAGAGGAAGCTGAACGAGTTGTGACAGATTCACCTCTCTCATTAGTCACAACAGTAATCCTGGCTTTCTTTGGAACAATCTGAAAGGGACTTACCCAGGGACTGTCAGAGATTGGATAAATAATTCCTGCATCGAGCCACTTGATGATTTCCTTTTTGACCACTTCTCGCATATTTGGATTTAATCTCCTCTGCATCTGGAGAGAAGGGCGGGATCCATCTTCCAAAAATATTCTATGATTATAGTAAGATGGCTCGATCCCCCTGAAGTCATGAATGGTCCAACCAATTGCCTCCTTATGTTCTTTTAGGACCTTAATCAATTTAATCTCTTGCTCCTTTGTCAATTTAGCACTAATAATCACAGGGAGCGTATTCTGCGGTCCTAAAAATTGATATTTTAAATTCTCGGGCAATGGTTTCAATTCAAGCTGGGGTGGGGTAATGATTGATGGTAGGGTAGATGCTGAAGATTCAACAAGCGGAAGAGGTTTTGAGTGAACAAAATCAGTAACCTCTTCCGAAGATGTCAGGTCAGAGGGTTGCGGGTCAAATTCATCAACCAAAGAGGAGCTTTCAATTGAAGAAACTGTCAAACAAGTTTCAATATTAACATTATCCTCATCAAGTTCCTCAATAAATCCACAATCCTCAAATTTGTTTATCGCCTTAAAAATATCCAATTTCATTCGTTGGTCCCCAAAGGCGATTTCCATGCTACCGCTTTCACAATTAATGTTGGCCTTTGCGGTAGCCAGGAACGGACGCCCCAAAATGATAGGCATGTTCCTCAGATTATCTGGTACATCCATGTCAAAGACAAGGAAATCTACAGGAAAATAGAAATCCTTGACCTTAACTATGACATCTTCAATAACGCCTCGCGGGTTTGTGACCGAGCGGTCCGCTAACTGTAGCGTTGTTGAAGTTGGCCAAAGTTCACCTAACCCAAACTTCTCATAAAGAGAAGTCGGGATTAGGTTGATGGATGCACCGAGATCCAAAAGTGCTCTATCAAATGTGTAATCTCCGATAACGCAAGAAATCAAAGGAGCACCAGGATCTCTCTTTTTCTGAGGGAGGTAGTGCAGGATAACAGAGCTAGCCTGCTCGGAGAGTACCACCTTCCTCGGAACAGATTCTCTCGACTTACGCTTTTGTGTACATAATTCCTTTAAAAATTTTGCGTAAGCTGGTATGTGCTTGATAGCATCAAGGAGCGGAATATTGATCTCAACATTCTTAAATAAATTCAGAAGCTCCTCATTGCTATCAACAGACTTCTTCTTTGCTTTGGCTAAGGCTTCAGGAAAAGGAACATGAGTCAGATCTTTGGAATCAGGTTCCTGAGCCTTGATTTATTCTCTAGAATTCTCCTCTCTCTCCTCAGAGTCTTCAGGATTCAAAAGATCAGAATAGTGTGGTTATGGATCCTGAGTCTTCTTACCACTCCTCAAAGTGACAGAATTTGCAGAAGCGTAAGAATTTGGGTCTTGGGGAGGGTTAGGAAAAATTGGAGGGGCTTGATTGATCATGAATTGTTGATTAGCAGAAGAAGAAGACGAGGAACCCTGCTCAACCACCTGAGTATGTGCGTGCGGGTCCCTCTGATTTCCGTACCCTTGGGCTTGATTGCCCGAATTTATAATGTTTCGCGGGTTGGGTACGGGTTGGGATGGTAGAGATCCGGGTTGACGAGAGTTAGCAATGAGCCCGGATTGCAAGTTGTCCAGCGAGTTTTTCATTTGCTGCATAAGCTGGAGCATAGATCCTTGCATCTCTACCATTTGACAGTTCAAATCAGCCTGCCTTGCGGGTTGACGGGCATTCCAAGTTGGCTGATTGACCTGATTCGGAGGCAACTGAGTATATACTTGACTCTGACCCATTGGACGTTGCGGAGCATAGTTGCTGGGTCGGAATTGGGTCTGTTGCCCCGGATTTTTCCAAGAGAAGTTAGGGTGGTTTCTCCAACCCGAATTATAGGCATTCGAGTAGGGGTTGGATCTAACATTCTCTTGTACAGCACAGACATTCTCATAGGGTGAGGATGGAGAAAAAGAAAGGGAAGGATCAGAAAAACTGGGATCAAAGGCCCCAGTTGGGAACCCATGGGGTTCCGAGAAATGCTGACTCATAGATTGAGTCACATCGAGTTGATTCACGAACTCCCGTCCAGAAGGAGCTCGTGAGGAATGGAATCCCGAATTTTGGGATTGAGTGGATTGAGAGTTGTTCATAGAATTGTCAGCCATCCACTCTTCCATTCTTTTAGCAACCAAGTCCACCTTATCAAGTTTATTACAAATCAATTCCATATCAAATGAATGAGAGTCATGTACTTCATTGACATTTGATCTGGGTTGCTGGGACCAGTTAAAAGTATCCATGGAGGTATGATTAAATGAATTCTCACTCATTTCCTCAAATAAATCATGTGCACTATCTGCATCTTTATTGAGGAAATTGCCTTCGCATGAAGCATCCACATGGTTTCTGAGTTGCTCATTCAACCCATGATAGAAGATCTGCACGAGTTGCCATTTCGACACCTCGTGGTGTGGACACCTCCGCAATAAGTCCTGGAATCGCTCCCAGGCCACATGAAACTGCTCCCCCGGCCGCTGGGTAAAAGTAGTGATTGCCCATCTCAAAGCATTGGTACGACCGACTGGGAAGAATTTCTTCAGAAAGGCCGATTTCAACTCATTCCAAGTTGTAATTGGTCTTCCTATTGTCCTATACCAATGCGCGGCTTTATCCCTAAGAGAGTGGGGGAAGAGCCTCATGATCATTTTCTCCTCGTTAACGTTTCTAGCCTTGGTGGTCTGGACCAAAGTGGTTAAATCCTCCAAGTGTTGAAACGGATCTTCGGAGCCAAGCCCATGATAATGTTTAATCAGGCTTAACACCTGAGGCTTGATTTCTACGTCACCGGCTGGAATCTGGACGTCGGGACGTTCCCCATAATTCGAAGGATCATAAAAATCCTTCAAGGGCTGAGGACCCTGCATTCTCTGGAACCATTCTTGCATTCTCTGCATTTATTCCAGCTGCCTTCTAAATTCTTCCTGTGGATTTTCAAGCAGAGGAGGCTGCTGTTCGGCCATGGGATCAAATTGACCAAAATCTAACTTGCGCCTCCTAGAATGTTCTAATGGTCCTTCCAATCGGGGATTCAATGACCGTCTTCCCAGCATAAACTAAGAGAAGGTCGGAAGGACTGGGGATATGGACCCTGCAGCACAACAAAATAAGGCTGTCCTTAAGTGGGGTAGCCTAAGGATCTACTGACTCCCAAAACCAGCCTTAAGACTGTAAGTGATTTACTTTACTTGCGTCTGTTTAATCCAACCAGTTAGAAGGAGGGACTGGGGAGAAGGTTCTTCCTTTGGCTTTCGCCTCCAGTTCCTAGTGTACCCCCCAGCCGCGATCGTTTGACTCTACTCCCCTAGCTAGACATCAGATTAATCAGTACAAGTAGGTTAATTAAAAATAATCTCAGACTAGGCCCTGAAGAGCGAATCAAACCTTAAGGCCAACGTCTACTCAATTTTATTAAGGCCTAGGATTGTGGTGCTTATGGAATGTGATGGGCCCTTACAATGGGTTGTGCCCTTAATGACTGATTGAGATTTGTGTAAGTGCGTGCACAACCAAGGTTTTCAAGCAAGATTATTGATAATGTGTGAATTTTAGTGTTCAAATCTTGTTTAAGTAGCTTTTAGGGTTTTAAATTAGGTGAATTGCAATCAAGTTTCTAGGCAAACCAAGTTGTAAAACATGGGTGAAGATTGTTTTCCTTTAAAATCAAAAAGAAAGTGGAGTGCCTGGAATATACCTAGATTGAAAACCCTAAGGAGGAGCTACTCGATGAGTTGGTTTTAAAATAAAGTGGTGCGGCCCAAACAACTCAAACAACTGGCCACAAATGCACCACTAAGTTAGGCACACAAAGATGATTAACCTAGAATGATTTCTATTCTGTTATGTGTTGCTTTGTGTGTACCGGTTCCACATATCAGAACCCGGTTGAGTAGAAAACAAATCATGTTGATCAAGTGCCTTGAATGTGGGTGTGTGTTGTGTGTTTGTTGAATATTACCCCACAAGATTATCTTTTTGTTATTATTATTATTTTTTTATGGATGAAGGCGGAATGAATGTGAGTGGAAATCCAAACAGCTAAACTATTCCTAGGATTTATGCAAACACCTAGGTTAATTGGGATTTAGATTTAATGTGGAGAATGAAATCTATGGAGGGGGAAAGAATGGGGGAGCACTTACAGTTGTCTTCAACTGCACTTTACTCCAGTCTACCGCTTGTTGATTCCTTGATGGAGGTCTCTGCAAAATAATAGACACGAGTGAAAGCTAGTTAGAAAACAAATAAAGTGCAAAAAATGCGAAGAAAAGATCGGAAATCGTTGCCTCCCCGGCAACGGCGCCAAAATGTTGAACGTTTACGGACCTACGCTAACGAGATTGGTTTTGGAAAACCTGTCGTTGTAGTTCGGAAGCGAAGAATTCGTGTTCAACAAATAAAATTTATACCGAAAATAATTCCGGGTCGAACACAGGGAGGCTACGTTGATCTATTTTCGCAATTATATTTTTTTAGGATTTTCTTTAAGCAAGGCGTTATAATTACAATAGGGCTATCAAACTATGAGAGAAAGAGAGAGAGAGAAAAAGAACATGCATTCAATATTTAAATAGTTTATAAAAGTTACACTAGAATGCGGAAAATCAATTACAATACAAAGCAGAAAATTCTACACTAGAAAAGCTGTAAATAAGAATGGGAGAGAGAAATTATCCTCCTCGACGATTGCTTGGAGGACGAGCCAGACGGAATGACGCCTGGACGAAGGAGACAATTAGCCTCCATTTTATTCAAACTATTCTAAATGCAAGATGATGCATGTAATGCAATATTTATATCATGAAATGCAATCCTATGCTTAAGAACATGCATAAATAGACATCTTAAGTAGTGTAGATGTGTTTACATCTGGTCTAATGGTCTGATACAGAACTAAGGGTAAGGCATTCCTCAACCAGAAGCTCCACAGGATCGTGCTCCTCAATCCAGTCGTAATCGAAAGACTTAGTCGCCCTGAAGATATCCAACTGCATCTTCCTATCTCCGAAGGCGATTTCCATGCATCCTGTGTCACAATCGATGTTTGCCTTAGCTGTAGCTAAGAAAGGTCTGCCCAGGATGATGGGTGTGTTTTGTAGCTGTTCGGGGACTTCCATGTCGAGCACCAAGAAGTCGACTGGGAAGTAGAAGTTCTTGACCCGAACAATCATGTCCTCGACAACCCCCTTCGGGGTATTCATAGATCGATCAACCAATTGGATGGTCACAGGTGTGGGTGTCAATTCTCCAAATCCAAATTGGTGATACAGGGTTGTTGGGATCAGATTGATCAAAGCACCTAAGTCCAGGAGCGCTCTATCAAATGTCATGTCCCCGATATTACAAGATATCAGGGGTGCTCCTGGGTCTATTCGTTTGAGTGAAAGGTTGCTCGATATCATGGAACTCACTTGCTTTGAGAGCACAACCTTCCTAGGTGCTTGGGGTCGTGGCTTACGCTTCGGTGTACAGGCATCCTTTAGGAACTTAGGATAAGCTGGAATGTGCTTGACTACCTCAAGGAGCGGGATATTAATCTGAACCTGCTTGAAAATTTCCAAAAGCTCCTCATTTTCCACAACTGCTTTCTTGCTCTTCATCTTCTCCAAGGCCTCAGGGTATGGTGTCTGGATTTGAACTGGGTCAGTCTCTAGGTCCTTGGGTGTTTCCTACTCATCTTCAGAGTGGGGTATCTCAGGGAGTAAGGTCACGGGAGGAGTCGACCACTTGGGATCCTGGGTTTTAGTGTCGCTTCTCAAGGTCACCGCATTTGCAAGGGCATTGGGACCATGGGTTGATCCTTGAGAAGAAGAGGAAGAAGAAGCACCAAACCAAGGGGATGTTTGTGGGGCAGGCTGGACCATGTGGGCCTGCCCGGGATTGCCTTAGAACCCTTGCGAATTGGGGCCTTTGTTAATCACATTTCATGGGTTTGGCTATGGTTGAGAAGGATGGGATCCCTGTTGTTTACAATCCAACAGTTGTCTCAACTGTCCCTTCACTAATGCCATTTTCTCCTGGTATTTCTGGTTCATATCAGCCATCATTTTCATTAAGGTGTCCATTTGGTTTTGTGGGGGAGGGGCCACCCTATTCGAATTATAAGGGGGTCTAACCAGTGGACCTTTCTGATAGGAGGTCGGGTTTGGCTGATGGTTTGGCCTAGGCTGGTTCTGAAATTGATTCGATTTCTGGTTCGTCCAAGCGAAGTTTGGGTGATTATGCCATCCGGCATTGTAGGTGTTGGAGAAGGGGTCAGGTTGGAATAACCTTGGATAGCTTGGACATCTTCAAAGATAGAAGGTGCCAAGTGGGAGGGAAGAGAATAATCAGGGGTTGAGGGAGCAAAGGTCCCTCCCTGGAACATGGTCAGGGGTTATTCCAGGTGCATCTGGCTTAGTGGCTGAACTAGGTCGACATTGTGAGCTCCCTTTGCTAGGGAGAGAGTCTGTAGCGGGTTTCTAGTCTGGTTCAATAGTTCATCTTTCTTATCCACCAATTCCACTTGATCCAACTTCTTGGCAATAATATCCATGTCAACCATTCCAGAATTTTCTTGTACCTCATAGATCTCACCACGGGGTTGACTGGATCGACTGAACTGGGTCATGGAGGCATTGTTGAGCGAATTCTTTCATAGACTCGAAAAGCTCAAACACGCTTTCCTCATCTTTGTTCAGAAAGTTTCCTTCGCATGAGGCATCGACAAAGTTCTAAAGGTCGCTGTCCAGACCGTGGTAGAAGATCTGGGCCAATTGCCACCTTAGAACCTCATGGTGTGGGCCTTTCCTCAACAATTTGTTAAATCTCTCCCACGCCTCATGGAATTGTTCCTCACCCTGGAGTGTAAAGATGGTAATGGCTCTTCTGAGGGCATTGGTCTTTCCTGTGGGGAAGAATTTCTTTAAGAATGCATGCCTCAGTTCTTCCCAAGTGGAGATAAATCTTCCTAAAGTTCTAAGCCAATGAGATGCTTTGCCTCTTAGTGAGAAGAGGAACATCTTAATCAAAACAATGTCTAAGTTGACGTTCCTGGGCTTGACAGTCCGAGCGATCCGGTCAAGGTCCTCTAGGTGTTGGAAGGGGTCCTCATTTGAGCTCCCATGGAAGTGGCTTTGAATCGGGATCAGGGTATTAGGTTTTAGCTCAAAATCATCTCCTCCTTTGGGGACCCTAAGATGTGGTTCGATTTGAATAGCAGATGGATCGTAAAAGTCATGGAAGGGCCTAGGTTGGTTTTGGAATTGTGGTAGATCAGGTGGTGGTTGCCCCTGCAGGTTCTGGAAAGGTGGTGGTGGTTGCCCTTGCGGGTTCTGCAACCGGTGTATGGCTTGCATGATAGTGTGGATCTGCTGCTGCTGAAGCTGGTGGTTTGCATTAATCTAGGCCTAGATGATGGCCATCGTATCTGGTGGAGGTTGGTCCTCAACCTCATCTACTATAGGTTCGGCCATATCTTTAGCAAGATCAAGTCTCGCTTGGGTTTCCCATCCCAAAACAAATAGCTCGGGATGAAGTGATCGTCTCCCGTGCATACACTAGAGAAGAATGGGGAGGGATGTAGAGAGAAATAGATGCGAGAAGTGTGTGTGCTCAAACAAGCAGACAAGACTGGTCCTTATAGTGTATTCCTTAGGGGACCTAGAAATCTCAAAAGGAACGATCAAGTATGTAGGTAGGTAATCGCCCTTCGCAAGGCTAACTTGGCCAGGTTGATTATGAGGGGATTGTGGGGAAGGTTCTTCCTTTGGCTTACGCCGCCGGTTCTGTAGACCCCACAATCGCGGTTGTTTGACACTTCCCCGCAGCCTAGTCACCAGATTTTATGAAGGGAATGAAGGCCAAGTGCATAGCAACCGAAATCACGCCTTTCGAGAATTAAACCAGTCTTGCCTAGGGCACGTCTACTCTATTTTAATGAGGGCTTAGGTAGTGCCTGTGCTCATGACATGTGATGAGGCGTTGATTGGGGTGGTGCCTCTTAGTTATCCGATTCAAATGTGTGTGCACCTAACAAGACATGGTTTTCAAGAGAGGATTTAAGATGTAGTGTCTTTTAACGTTTGTCCTTACTTTAATGTCTTTTAGGGTTGAAGTGCCTTAGTGTTTTCAAACAAGTTTCAAGTGGGCATGCTAAGTTTTATACACAACAGGTGAGAGTAAATTTCCTTTGGAGTGAGGAGGCCCTAGAAAACAACCCTAATGTTCTCACCCTACTGTTCATGCAATCTACTAGATGAGTTGATTTTAAGGTGAGTGATGCGGCCCAAGTCAAGTCATGGTGGCTTCGCAAACATCACTCAAAAAGAAAAAGAACACTCCAAAGAGATTATGTCTTTAAGAATGTCAGAGTGTATTTTCTTGTTCAGTGATGAGTTATGATGTGGATCAAGTAATCATTCACCACGCTGATTTTTTCTCTGATTTAAATCTTTTTTTTTTTTAGATTTTTTTAGGCAAGAAAATAACCACGGGTAGAGCAATACTCACAACTGGTCTTTGCTGCATTCACTCCATCTCCACCGTCACGAGTCGCGTTCCTCTGTTGCCCAGGCATCAAGTTCCTGCAACCAATCAAGTAGAGGGAAAAAATGAGTTAGACGATGTATGGATGCAAAATGAAAGCGACAAAATAAATCTGTTACCTCCTTGGCAACGGCGTCAAAAACTGACGTGAGCCAGATGCGTTTGTCTAAATAGGTCGTTGTAGCTTACATTCGCAATGTTGGTTTTAAATGTAGAAATGGATGTGAGTCTAAGTGTCGAATACAGGGAGGCATGAAATCAGCTTTTTCTGTCACTTAGTTGTCACGGAAATGGCGAGTTTTGCTTGCACACGAGAAAACGCAAGAGAGAAAAGAGAGAAATAGAGAAAGAGAGAGAGAGAGAGAGTAGGGTTAGAGTCTTTTAATCACAGCATTCATGCAAATCAAGATAAGAAAAACCCGGTAAAAAGAGAGACAATGCTATATAAGAAACAACATCATTTAACATGCAACTTGAGTTTTACAGATACAACAATAGGTAAATGTTTAAACAAAAGTAAAGTAAAGCTAAAGTAAAGGGAGAAAGAGAGAGGGGGGGAGAAGGCGAGGCGGCCATGGCGGTGGAGGAGGGTTCCGTCGGCGGCTCGTCAACTCCGACGAGTACAAAGTGTGCTAAGGGGAGCTAGGAGTGGGGTAGAAGAATTGCAAGTGTATTCAATGCCTTTACATGGGTAGTTGGAGGGGGTTTATATAGGAAGAAGGGGTTTCTAAATTATGTAGGGGCTTTAGTGACGTCTAGGATGTCACTAAAATCACCCCAGAAATGTTGGTGAAGGCCCCTGCCTGCTGGTCTTCCGTGTGCGTCTGTTCTTCCTCCTACGCGATCCATGTGCGTGCCTTGAGGGCCGTCGAATCAAAGATCGAACAGCTGAGATTGTGCGTGGAGCGCGCTTGCAGATTGCTTACTGAGACATGCGCACCCGATCGCTTGCATCTGTGGGTGCCACGTAAAGCTATCTCCGCTGTTCATGTGTTCATCGACGGTCCAATTTCTCTTGCGTGCGCCTTCTCCTCGGATTCGATACGTGGTGCAGGTCGATCTTTCGTCGGATGCACGGGGAAGGAGCATCGACCGCTACGCTGTGATTCGCGGATGGTCGTGGAGAAGAATTTGCGCTCGGCTGCTGCCGACTGTTGGATGAAGATCCAATGGTCAGATCTTCGTGCTAGGTCTCAGAGATGGTAGAGAGTGAGGGTGATGCGTGGCTCTCAATCGTTTGATTAAAGATCGGATAGCTTACAGCGTCTCTCCATGGTGCTGTGCGGTGAAGGCATGCTACGGGAGTCATTCTCGGCAGTCCGATCGAAGATCGAATGGCTGAGATTCATCCTGCGGATGACGGAAGAAGCGGAGAGGTGGCTTGTACGCACTAATCTTGCACCACGTGGCAACTTTGTGGCCGTTGATCATTAGATCAATGGTCAGAACTTCTTGGGCTAGTTGCGGGAGCTCCGGATGTCGGATTTGGTCGATTTTTTAGTCCGTTGGACTTCGTTTATCGTTCTGAATCCATCTGTGATGTCTGATCGTTCATCTAAAGCCTTTTTTGACATGAACTTGTATAAATGGCCATTAACATTGATTTATAAGCAATCTCAATGTGCAATGCATGTAATGCTCCCATGCGCATTTATGATGTGTTATTGTTACCCTTAAGATAAACCTCGATTGATAGAATTATATCCACAAAATGTAGATTTATCAGGTATTGGTTGGGAGGGTTCAGCCGCGGATATGCAGGTGTTACGGTGGGCTGTAAAAAATGGTCTTAATGTTCTGAGTGGTCGTAGGTTCCCTGTGGACCTTGGTTACGCTAACATGGAATCTTTTATTTCTCTTTTTCATGGCGTACCATATCATTTGTAGGAGTATTGAAATCAAAATAATGATATCAAAATTACAAGGAGTTATATAACCATCTCCATGCATAGCTGCGGAATGTTGTGGAGCATGCCTTCGGTGTTTTGAAGAGGCGTTTCAAGCTTCTAGATGCAAGGCCATTCTATGGGTTCGAGATGTGATGAGAATACCATCATGAGCCATAATTAGCTCAATTTGGTCTTATAAAGTCAATAAAAGCTCCTACATATCAGCTAGAAGGTCTCTAGAGCAGGGTGAGTTGTTTTAAGAAGAAAAGATGAAAACAGGGTTATTTATGCAATTTTACCATCTTATCACAAATACATAATAACCATGGGGAATGCCAGGGGTTTATTAAGGGTCATTTAGTTAATAATGTCTAATAAGTGGGTTCATGCAGATAGAAATGAGTTTTCACGTATTTTAAGAATTAAATGACATCAAAAATCCTAAAAATAGACCTGCTTAATTAATTGAGGTTCTGGTCAGGATAAAATTCATCTAAACCCTCTAAAAATCATAGAAAAATATTCTCTAGTGAAATCTTTGAATTGACCATCAGAATCTATTTTGACCTAAAATAGAGTCACAAACAGACTATTGCCCTAATTTGGGTTTTTACATAAATTACCTAGTTAAACTAGTTCAAAACTAAAATACAACTTCTCCATTGGATTCCTTAGGTCCAAACTACATTTGTATCAAAATTTGGTCTCAATCAAAGATTGTCTTGACCTAGTTTGCAATTTGGTCTAATCTGACTCTTTTTCTCTCACAAAACATCTCAGCTTTTGAAATTCCTTACAAAAAGCCCCCAATCTTTCTCTTCTTCGTCGCAAAAAGGTCCCCGTCGCCTTCATGTCCTACTCCTACAACTCTGACAACCTTCAATTAGAGTTTTCTCCCTGATTTCACGCTCAATCTCTTCCAAATTTGGAAGGAAGATTCCTAAGAGATTTCTCTACAAATCAAACGTATTTGTGGGCTCCAATTCTTTCCCAATCTCTCATGCGAATGCATGAGATGTGTGGGTATCCTTATTCATCAAGCCTACCAAGGTTTAAACCCATCCGCATGACCTATAAAAGGAGCAGGGGTAAGAACCCTAGCTCCTTAGCAAGTCTTCGCCTGAGAAACTCCCTCCTCCTCCCTCTTCGGCCAACTTAGGATTTTGCTCTAGCGACTACCTCCGTTCTCCCTCTTCCGACAGTCCAACCATCAAATTGGATGGCCCAACACCCTTCGCTTGTCCTGGCGAACCTCTCTAGCCAAAGAGAGGTTGTTCCTCCATCTCACTCGTCGTTGCCGCCTCGCCGTCCTCTTCTCCTTCTCCGGCTCTGGTCAAGCAACGACTGGAGCTCTCTGGCTTACCTCCTCATCTCTAACACCCTCTACCTTTTCCCTTCTCCATTTACTTCATTTCCCTCTCACTTACATTCACAAACACCCACTGTCTCAACCCTAATGCCTTCACCTTCTTTCGCTCCGGTGAAGCTCTGGTGACGCCTATCCACCGCGCCACCACACGAATCTCGCCACTACAACCCCCATCAGCTTTGCCACAACTCCATCGACTAAAGCCTTAACCTAGTTCCACTGATTAGGCACTATACCATCTTTCAGAACACCACCACCTTCGCAGCTCCGCCCCAACCTCGCCTTACGCATACACACCTCCCCACATCACGAAACCACCACTGCCATGTTTGTTGTGATTTGGTGGACCTTTTGAGCTGGTTTGATGAGGTCGAAAGACCATGCTACTCTTTTTAGGTGCTTCATCGGACAACCACTACCACCACTGCCTTCTCCGGTGTGTTCTTCACCTCCAAGCCTCGAAGCATCCAGCTGTAGCTCCAGATCGAAGAATACTCGACCTAGGAAGCTTCCTAGGCAGTCAATTGGGGACAATGACCACTTCCCCCACACCAATTTGACAAAGAAGCACCTACGGTTGCATGCGCTAAAGCCTTTGTGGGATAGTCCCACATTGTGAAGCGGCACACCTCTTGCAGCACATAAGTCGATTTTCTACCTCAGCCTCGTTGCCTCAGTGAGCACGGGGTGAGGTCCCTCTTTTCATGTGCGCACTCACGCCCTCTCTCGCAACCACGCCACTCTGGTCTAGGCTCTGAATCGATTACTCGTATACCTGGATCCGATTAGCATATCTGTTAGAGGAGAAAGAAAGGGAAAGGAAGAAGAAGAGAAAGAGGGGGGGGAGGGGGGTTTTTCTCTATTGCCCACCTCTTGACACTTAGCGAATTCTGAGGGAGGCCCTTGCCTCTGTTGCTGGTTCTGAGTGCACTGTGCACTTATCCTATGTGGCATTTGGTTGATTGATACTGTTGAGATATTTGATATTATTGTAATTAGGGTAATTGGTGATTCAAATCACCATTTTACCCTAATCTTTTTGCACCATCAACATTTTCTCTTATATACATTTCATTTGAGTTTGGAAATTTCATCATCTATTGATATATTGTGATAGAATTGCAATTTTGAGGTTTATTTTGCTACTTGCTCTCAGTGACGTCCTTAGATTTTATTCAAGTATAAATTTTATCTGTTTTCATGCTATTATGACCATACTACAATGCAATAACTTTTAAAACATCGTTTCAGCACGTCAACAAGATGCAGTGCAAAATTGTGATGGCATGTTGCATCATCCACAACATAATTATTCGGTGGAAAGTCGACGATGACTTCTTGTACATAACACTCAATGATCCTAAAGACAAGGAGGATATGGAAGTGTGAGATGACCTTGTTGATGATGGTGCTGTAAGAGCTAGGGATTTGATAGGTGATTAAATTGCCCCTGCTTTGTGGGTGGATCATCAGACTCGATGACCCCTCAGAAATGGTATTATTGTAGCAAATTCACCATTACCATTGTATTATTATGATTTTAAGGGAATTGAACTTGTTGTAGTGAAATTGAAATTCTCATTTGACCGGTATATTCTTTCATGCATAGATGCCACTCATTGAGGGAACTTCTGTCTAAACGTGACACATCAGTGTGTAAACGTCTCACATTGATGTATTTGCGTGACACACTGTTTGACTCATAGATCACGTTAAAAGAATGAATACGTCGTAGTATAGCATGAAATACGTCGAAACAAATATAATTTTAACGAGAGGTGAGTCTCGGTCGAACTCAGGGAGGCAGAAAACACTTTTTGATTTCAAAACTGATTTAGATCTATTAACTAAATACTAATCATAATATATATATATATATATATATATATATATATATATATATATAAAGTGAAGCAAGCAATTGATAGATCATGAGTTTGCAATTAGAATTAAATCGCTAGAACATGTAATTCTGGAATTAAAATAACTATCTAAACTATCAGAATAAGGGCACCACAGGTGGTCCATGGTGGCCTTCTAGAGAGGTTGGGGAGAGCAACAGTGGTGCACCAAGGTGGCTTGGTGGATGCTTCAGAAGGAGAGAGCCAGAGAAGAAGATCTGGAGATTTGGAGAGGGTCTGGAGAGAGTTGTTCTTCAACTGAGGGTCCTGGGGCTCTTTTTATAGCTTCATAGAGGGGCAAAGATGGGCATTTAAGCCCTCCAACTTGTGCAACAACCTCAGATTGATCAGATCCATTGATCGGGAGATCAACGAATCAAATCATGCTTCAAAAGGCCTTCCAAAATGCCTCCAATGCTTGTACCGCTTAGGATGTTGGCACGTTGCGTGCACTGAGCCTTTAGATCATGATTGCATGGTCGTCCTCGCATGCTCGTTGCTGCCTTTGCTGAGTTCTCGCACGCCCGCATGCATTTAATCTCGACTGTTTAATTGCAGAGATTAATGGTTGAGAACGCGTGCGCTACCGCCTCATCAAGCCACGTATATCGGTGCGTCTAATCAAGTGTCGTCGCATGGGTGTTTCACATCGCCTCATTTGACTCCTGATCACACGCCACGTGTCCACATTTGCGCCCTTGATTGCCAATTCGATGGCTCTATTTCATCCAAGCACACTGCCTCATCCAATTTCCCCCTCCGCGTGCCTCAACCCTACGTCGCTCGTTCTCATGTGAGCGAGCTCTTCGCTGAGCTGCGTTCATAGATTGTTGTGATTGTGTTTTAAGGTTCAACTGCTCTCAGCCGTTGGATCAAGATCCAACGGTTGAGATCCCTTCTCAGTTGAAGATGCGTGGGGGCAGGGCGACATGGGCTTCTGGTGGCTGTTGGATGATGATCCAATGACCCACAATGCACGGGGGCACTTCCTTCTGAGATTGGGATAGTGGCCTTGGGTGGTTGTGATGGCACCACGTGGCGCCATTGTGGCCGTCCATCTTCTCTTTTTCGAAGATGGTGCTCTAAGCCTCTGATCAAGATGATTCTTGCACCGTTGGACTGCGATAGTTGATTTGGATCCATACGTGCGGTTGGATTTGACATTTGAGGTCTGGATTTCCACCTATTTTCCTCTTGGCCCTTGCTCTTCTGTGGACTCCATAGGATGCTATGGGAGTTTGAACGATGCAATCTCGGAGGCATTGGACTCCTATTGTCGTTTTGAGAAGATCCATATGGTTGGATTGGTCATTCGTAGCTCCAAATTGCTTGCGATTGTTAATACCTCTCAATTATAACATAATATGGCATTATTATTTACACAGCTAGTAAATCAACTATCATGCAAAGTATGATGCGTATGTATGCAGAATGCCTAAGTTAAGCTAGGATTTAACTTAATTTAGGTATATTAGGACTTATGATTGCTGCGCAATCACATACCAGTGTATTTGCGTGACACATAGATGTACTTTTTCTTAGCAAATACGGGAGTCAATCTTATTCATCCCCCACTCCCAAGAGGCCAAAAAAAGGAGGGCAGGGGGACTAGTCCAAAACCTGCCCCATACACAAAAAGAAGGATCACGACTTGTAAAGACCTGATTCCCGAATCCTTACGAGACACGAGAATCGGACCGACTCAACTGATCCCAAGACCCAGTCGTCCAACGAGAAAGTAACCAAAAGAGCAGTAAAATAAATCACATTCACCATGTATATAACTAGTAGTAACAAAATACAGTAGTAAAGAAAAGAAATACTACAGTATACACCATCACAACAGTAGAGAATTAAACATGTATATAAACATGAAGCTTGCAATGAAAAGTGTACAGGGGGTAACAGAAACAGCAAAAAAAGTACAGTGGGTACTACAAGTGACACTACTGGGCTCTACTAGGCCCAGCGCCCTCTGCATCCGCCGACTCTGGCTGCTCAACACTTGGTCCTGAAAAGGTAACAAAGGTGACACGTCAGCGAAACGCTGAGTAGAGTGGCAACTAAAAGCTAAGAAGTAGTAAGGTGGACAGTAGCTGTTATATTTATAATTTCTTGCTTTAATATTTTTCCATTTATTCACTATTGAATTACTTCTCAGATCCTTCTCTTGATCTTTAATGTTCCTCGTAGGAACGATCTTGATTGCAATCTTGTCCGAAAAGTAGAAGTAACACATGGTGTTCTCCTGGCCGGGAGAGTCCCCCGTGGAGGTCCGACCCTCAGTCAACCACCACAAGGTCGCTAACAGACGTAACGGTGACGTGCGATAAGCGCACGGGTAGCTACCCCGCACTGGCATGCGGTCAGTCGTTTCCGTTAACGGGTGCGCCTAAAGCACAGCACGGAACCAGTGTAGGGCAGAGCCCTCTCAGTAACAGGGGTCCAGCCCCTCCACAGTAACCAAACAGGGGTCTTGCCCCTCCACATTCCACGCACCCTCGCCTGACTACCCTGGTTTGCCCAGTGGGCCTAACAAGTCGGTGTAGGAGGGCTAGCAGAACCCCGGGGCCCGTGGGGTAGCGAGTGCTCTCCCTACACTAGTATCTCTCCTTGGTACTATGTACACAAGGGCCAAAAGGTTGGTACAAAGTGGCCAGACCTAACCCCGGGTCCTTGGGGTGGCTAGCTCCGCTCTGCACTAAACAGGGGGACAGTTGCTCTCCTTGGTACTCCGTACTCAAGGGCCAGCTCACTTCCCCAATTCTATTCCATTCACTTTCCAGGAGTTCTACTCCTAATTCCCCGTAGGATTCATGCTCTTGTAACTCAGCCAATTTAGGTTTCACCGTTCCAGCTTTATATCCATACAATTCATGTTCTCAACCGAAATTATCCATTCATAACAGGCAGCTGTTAACCAATTTACAGGAAGTTATCGATTCCTTTCCACTTTTCCAAGACTGCAATGTATATATTCAACTAGTTTTCCAGTCCTAGGATTCATGCCATACCCTAGGATCTATCATTCAATCTAGTTTTCAAGTCCTAGGATTCATGCAATACCCTAGGATCTATCATTCAATCTAATTCTTCAGCCCTAGGGTTCATGCAATGCTCTAGACTCTATTAATTATTTCATAAATGTATAATTTTTGATAATTAAATTAAAGGGCCACTCTCCCCGCAAAACTGGAAGTACTGGGGGCGTGGTCGGCAATCCCGCGTACCTCCGCAACCCCTAGAGCCGCAACAGAACGGGGTCCTAATACAAGGATCAAAGACAAGGAGCTACTCAGAACAGTATACAATTACTGTAAACAGGTAGAGGAAATAAATCTGGGAAGAACGAAACTTGAAACGCGGAAAACGGACTCCGAACGGACCCTAAATGGGTAAAAAATGACAAGTTTGCCCAAAATCAGACGTCTGGAACTTCTTCCAGATGTCTTAAAAGGTCGCTCAGGTCATACCTTGGTCTACACAGTCCTTCAGATGTCCAGAAGACCGCTGGACTGTCTGGACTTAGTTTCCAGACATCCGATTGTCACCCTAGACGTCTGGAGGCCCTACCCGTCGTCTGGTGCTGTGCCCAGACGTCTGATCTGTGTGGGATGGCGAGCCCTCGCGCCCTCCCGAACAAATCCTGCACACGCACACACTCGCTCTCATCACGAAGGGGTGCAGAAGAACACGGCGAACGGCTGCATGGCCGTACACGCGAAAGGAGAGGATAACAATTATTGTACCTGTCAGATGTCTGGTCCTTCCTCCAGACGTCTTATGCGTCGTCTGGACGTAAGTCCAGAAGTCTGATTCTGGGAAATTTTCCCAGAATCAGGAACCCTTCCGCTCTCCGCCCGTAGTGCACGGCCGTGCCGCGCCGCGTTTGCCTGCTGCCTGAGCTGCAGTAGCTCCTTCGCGACACCGCACGCTCGCTGCTCTCCCGCCGGTCGGCTCTAGCTGCCTCGGCAAGCTCGCACCCTCACGGTCGAGCTCCTTCTTCCTCTCGCAACGGCACCTCCCCACACACCCGCAGCAGTCGCTGCTGCCGACGCCCGCGCGCTCTCTCGTAGACAGGGAGGGGAAGAAGAAGGCAGAGGAGTGTGGGTGAGGGAGAGGGGAAGCATTTTTATAAGGCAGCCACGGGGAGAGAGAAGGAGGAAAAGCGACGTCTGTAGGGAGGGAGAGGAAAGAGAAGAAGGAGGGCGGCTGGTTCAGTCTGTGCGCGCATGTGGGCAGATGCGAACCCGTACTCCGACAAAATTTAATACCAGACGTCTGGGAAGGCTTCCAGACGTCTGGGCCACTTCCCCGACCTCTTAAACGACGCCTGATGCCCTGTTCATAACAAAATAACAAACTCAAAGGAAGTTTCGTCCTTGAAACTTGTGCTAACTAGGGTGCGGGAAAGAACAATATATGCATAACAAACTCAAAGAGGACTGAAGTCGGCCCGAAAAGACGTACCCGCGAAGAGCTCCGGGTACCACTTCCGCATCGCCGCCTCTGGCTCCCAGGTAGCCTCCTCGTACCGTTGCCTCCTCCACAAGACCTTCACCAGGGCTACTTGCTTTCGTCTCAGACTGCGGACGACTCTGTCCAGAATCTGCACTGGCCTCTCGGGATAGGTCAGGTCGTCGTCGACCTCGACACTCTCGTGACTCAGGACGTGACTGGGATCGGCGACGTACTTCCTGAGGTTGGACACGTGGAACACGTCGTGCACACCAGAAAGCTGAGGAGGGAGGGCAAGCCTGTAAGCAACGGGGCCAACCCGCTCCAGGACCTCAAAGGGCCCCACGAACCTTGGCGCGAGCTTCCCTCTCACCCCAAACCGCTGCAGGCCCTTCATGGGAGAAACACGAAGGAAGACATGGTCCCCAACCTCGAACTGCACCTCTCTGCGTTTTCGATCCGCGTAGCTCTTCTGCCTACTCCTGACAGTGCGGAGTCGCCTGTGAATCTGCTCGACTACCTCCTAACTCTGTCGGATCAGCCTGTGGCTAACCTCCCACTTGGTCCCCACCTCAACCCAACTTAAGGGTGCCGTACATCTCCGTCTGTACAGAGCCTCGCAGGGTGCCATGCCGATGCTCGAGTAATAACTGTTATTATATGCAAAGTCTGCTAGGGGCAAGTGCTCCTCCCAAGAACCCCTCCAGTCCAGGACACAGGCACGCAAAAGGTCCTCAAGTGTCTGTATCGTGTGCTCAGACTGTCCGTCCGTCTGGGGGTGGTAAGCTGTACTGAACCTCAACCGCGTCCCCAGGGCTTGCTGAAACTCAGCCCAAAATGGGATGTAAAGCGGGTATCCCGGTCGGATTTGATCTCCCGCGAAACTCCGTGTAGACGTACCACATCGCGGATATACCTCTCTGCCAATTGTGCTGGTCCCAAGGTGTCTCGGATCGGTAAGAAACGCGTCATCTTCGTCAATCTATCATTGATTACCCAGACTGCGTCGTGTCCTCACGGGTAACAGGTAAGCTCACCACCAAGTCCATGGTGATGCTCTCCCACTTCCACTCTAGCACTGGAAGTGGCTGTAGCGGCCTTGCAGGCCTTTGATGCTCGGCTTTCACCTGCTGGCACACTAAACACTGCTGCACGAATTCACCCACATCCCGCTTCATCCCCCTCCACCAAAACTCGTGTCTCAAGTCATGGTACATCTTCATGTTTCCAGGATGTATGGTGAATCTGGAACCGTATGCCTCAGTCAGGAGCTCTCTCAACAGCTCCTCGTCTCTGGGAACGCACAAACGTCCCCTTAGGTGCAGCACCTGGTCTGTGAAAGCGAAGTCCCCCGGGTCTCCAGATAGTACTTTGTCGCGCAAGGACTGCAAGTACGGATCAGCCATCTGTCCTGTGATGATGCGATCTATCAGCTCTGGCCTCGTCTGTCGTGTCACAGTCACTGCCCCACAGTGCCCCCGTAACTCTAGGGGTCGCCAACTGCCCATCTCCTCCAAAAGGCTTCAACTCTGCACCTGTAAACTGGCCAAGTGTGCGGGCGCCTTCCGGCTCAAGGCATCAGCCACCACGTTGGCCTTTCCCGGGTGGTAGGAAATGCTGCAGTCATAGTCCTTCAGGAGCTCCAACCAACATCTTTGTCTCATGTTGAGCTCCTTCTGATCAAAAAGGTATCTGAGGCTCTTGTGATCTGTGAAAATCTCGAAGGTCTCACCGTACAAGTAGTGCTTCCAGGTCTTCAGCGTGAAGACAACAGCTGCCAGCTCCAGGTCGTGGGTAGGTTAGCTATGTTCATGGGGCTTCAGTTGCTTGAAGCGTAAGCGACAATGTGACCCCTCTGCATGAGCACACCCCCTAACATCAGCAAGGTGGCGTCTGTGTACACAACGAACCCGCCACTTCTATCAGGGATGGTGAGCACGGGAGCCGAAGTCAGCCTCTCCTTCAGCTCCTAAAAACACGCCTCACAAGCGTCTGTCCAAGTGAAGGGCACGTCCTTCTGGGTCAACTGTGTCATAGGATGTGCAATCTGTGAAAAGACCCTGATAAACCGCCTATAGTAGCCTGGCAGTCCCAAGAAATTGCGAATCTCAGTAACTGTACGAGGTCTCTCCCACCTGAGCATTGCCTTGTCCTTGGCTGTGTCCACTGCCAAGCCATCTCTAGAGATCACATGACCTAAGAAGGTCACCTCCCCCAACCAGAACTCGCACTTGCTGTATTTGGCGTATAGCCTACGTCATCTCAGTGTGTCTAGAACCATCCGCAAGTGCTGTCTGTGCTGCGTCTGATCTCGAGAATAGATGAGCACATCATCAACGAATACCACCACAAACTGGTCCAAGTACAGTCTAAACACCCGGTTCATCAAGTCCATGAAGGCAGCGGGGGCATTAGTCAGCCCAAACGGGATGACCAGAAACTTGTAGTGTCCGTACTGGGTGCGGAAAGCTGTCTTGGAGACGTCTGCCTCCTTGATCCTCAACTGGTGGTATCCAGACCTCAAGTCGATCTTGGAGAATACCGTGGCACCTCGCAGCTGGTCAAACAAGTCATCGATCCTCGGTAGCGGATATCTGTTCTTGATGGTGACCCTATTCAGCTGTCGGTAGTCAAAACAAAGGCGTAGGGTACCATCCTTCTTCTTTACAAATAGTACTGGGGCTCCCCAGGGAGACGCGTTGTTCCTCAAAAAGCCCTTCTCTGAAAGATCCTGCAACTGGGACTTGAGCTCTCACAGCTCAAGTGGTGCCATCCTGTATGGTGTGGTGGAGATGGGGTTGGTCCCTGGTACTAGTGAGATCTCAAACTCGATCTCACGCTCTGGCGGTAGTCCTGGAAACTCGTCTGGGAACACGTCGGGGTACTCTCTGACCACCGGGATACTTTGTAAGTTTGCCACAGGGCCGGGCTCTGCCAGCACACAAGCTAGGAAGCCCTCACACCCCTGGCTCAAAAGTCTCGCCGCCCAAAGTGCAGAAATGCACCTGAAACCTCCGTCCACTGGCTGACCGTGGAACTCGAAGGAAGGCAACTCCTGTATGGAGAAGAAGATCTTCCTCTCAAAACAGTCCACGAAAGCGTGGTAAGCGGAAATCCAGTCCATTCCCAGAATTACGCCAAAGTCCTCCATCTGTATCATAATCAGGTCAGCGGGAAGGCCATGTCCCCAATACTGACCTCGCAACCCGTGTATACTTCCTTAGCTACAAACAGCTGACCACTCGGACCTCTGATCACGAACGGATCCTCTAACAGCATATAATCCTGGCCTAAACTAACTGCGAAACTAGCTGCGACAAACGAGTGCGTAACGTCGGAATTGAAAAGCGTGTAAACGAGTCTGCCGAAAACTGAAACCATACTTGCCACCATTGATCCCGAAGCTCTGGCATCCCTATGTGTCAGGGCGTTGATACGCCCCTCAGCCTCAGGTTCGGACGAAGCAGCCACACTTTGCGTCGGACGGGTAGTTGCTGGCCGGTACCCTCCTCGTGACTGCTGTCCTCCTCGCGCATGGAAACCGCGGCCTCCTGCTCGCCCTCCAGTGCTCGGCGCGGGAAGCGTCTGCTGACCTCCTGCCCTAGATGGGTAGTCCCTCCTGATGTGGCCTGGCTGGCCACACTGGTAACAGAGGGGAACCCGACTCCCGCCCTCAGTGGGTCCCTACTGTCGGCTGGGCGGGGGTCCGGTGCTAGCAGCTGGCCCCTGTCGAGGGCCCCCAAAGGCCGCTGATGGCCCTGCAAAACGTGACAGCTCTCCTGCGGGTGCCACGTGTCTCCTGTCTCGCCGGTCCTGGAAAACGTCTGGCTGATAGGGCCTCTTCGCCCACTGTTAGTATCTCGCGCGGACGGGTTGGTCTCCTCGTTGGTCATAGCTGCCTCCATCACCCTTGAGAACGTAGGCAGCTTCAGGGGTTTGACATACCCTCGAATCGCAGGCTGGAGCCCCTCGGTGAACCTCCAAAGGCGCTCCTCCTCAGTGGCTACTGCTGTCGCGGTGAAGCAGGACAGCTCCATAAAACGCGTGCGGTACGCGCTCACGGTCATCGTCCCTTGGCGGAGAGTGTGGAACTCCCGCCTCCTCTGGTCCTACCACATCTAGGGAAAGTACTGCTCGTAGAAGAGGGTGACGAACCTGTCCCAGGTCGGCTCATCCCTCTCCTGTCCCCTGACCGCCCTCCACCACCTGTGTGCAGCACTCTCCAGCTGGTACGTGGCAAAGGCCACGCGGCACTCCACCGGGGGGCAAAGGGTGTCGAAAACCTTCTCGATCTACTCGAGCCAGTCCTCCGCCTCGGTTGGGTCCTCATCCCCCTTGAAGGAGGGGGGCTTCAGCTTCCGGAACTGCCCGAAAAGCTCGAAGTGGCGCTGCAGTGGGGATGTTGGTGCACCTCCAGGTAAGGAAGCCTTGTGCATAGAAGTGTCGGAGGAAGGTGGGGGCGGTGGCGGTCCATCCCCTCCCCCGCGTCCAGTGCCGCGTCCGTCGCGTGGTCCGACAGAGGACTCCCCCTCCGCAGCCCTAGGGAGAGGCGCTCGGGGCGGTGGGTGGAGCTCCTCTCGCACTATGTCCCGTATCAGCTGGCGAGGTCCTGGGCCTGAGTGCCCGGGAGTAGTGGCTAGTCTACTGAGACGTCGACCGCAACACGCCCACCCCGCCGACCTCGTCCTCGGCCGCGCCCGCAGCCCGCCTCGCTAGTCCCGCGTCGAGGAATCTCTTGCAAGGAGACGCGAAACAGAATGGAAATACGTCAATATGGAACGATATCTAACGAAGAAGTCTAAGAGCTCATGTCAAAAGAAACGTTGTGGTGGCTACTCTAGTTACAGACACGTAAATTGGTTATTTTCCAGTCAGTTGGTTTACTTCTCGGGACGACCTTGCTCTGATACCATCTTGTAATGACCCAATTCCCGAATCCCTACGAGACACGAGAATCGGACCGACTCGACTGATCCCAAGACCCAGTCATCCAACGAGAAAGTAACCAAAAGAGCAGTAAAATAAACCACATTCACCATGTATATAACTAACAGTAACAAAATACAGCAGTAAAGAAAATAAATACTACAGTATACACCACCACAACAGTAGAGAATAAAACATATACATAAACATGAAGCTTGCAATGAAAAGAGTACAGGGGTAACAAAAACAGCAAAAAAAGTACAATGGGTACTACAAGTGACACTACTGGGCTTTACTAGGCCCAGCGCCCTCTGCAGCCGCCGACTCTGGCTGCTCAACACCTGGTCCTGAAAAGGTAACAAAGGTGACACGTCAGCGAAACGCTGAGTAGAGTGGCAATTAAAAGCTAAGAAGCAGTAAGGTGGACAGTAGCTGTTATATTTATAATTTCTTGCTTTAATATTTTTCCATTTATTCACTATTGAATTACTTCTCATATCCTTCTCTTGATCTTGAATGTTCCTCATAGGAACGATCTTGATTGCAGTTTTGTCTGAAAAGTAGAAGTAACACGTGATGCTCTCCTGGTCGGGAGAGTCCCCCGTGGTGGTCCTACCCTCAGTCAACCACCCCAAGGTCGTTGACAGACGTAATGGTGACTACGGCATGCGCAATAAGCGCACGGGTAGCTACCTCGCACTGGCACGCGGTCAGTCGTTTCCGTTAACGGGTGCGCCCAAAGCACAACACGGAACCAGTGTAGGGCAGAGCCCTCTCAATAACAGGGGTCCAGCTCCTCTGCAGTGACCAAACAGGGGTCTTGCCCCTCCACAGTCTGCGCACCCTCGCCTAACTACCCTGGTTTGTCCAGTGGGCCTAACAAGTCGGTGTAGGAGAGCTAAAAGAACCCCGGGCCCGTGGGGTAGATAGGGCTCTCCCTACACTAGTAGCTCTCCTCGGTACTGTGTACACGAGGGCCAAAAGTTGATACCAAGTGGCTAGACCTAACCTCGGGTCCCTGGGGCGGCTAGCTCCGCTTTGCACTAAACAGGGGGACAGTTGCTCTCCTTGGTACTCCGTACTCAAGGGCCAACTCACTTCACCAATTCTATTCCATTCACTTTCCAGGAGTTCTACTCCTAATTCCCTGTAGGGTTCATGCTCTTTTAACTCAGCCAATTTAGGTTTCACCGTTCCAGCTTTATATCCATACAATTCATGTTCTCAACCGTAATTATCAATTCATAACAGGCAGCTGTTAACCAATTTACTGGCAGTTATCGTTTCCTTTCCACTTTTCCAAGACTGCAATGTATATATTCAACTAATTTTCCAGTCCTAGGATTCATGCCATACCCTAGGATCTATCATTCAATCTAGTTTTCCAGTCCTAGGATTCATGCAATACCCTAGGATCTATCATTCAATCTAATTCTTCAGCCCTAGGGTTCATGCAATTCCCTAGACTCTATTAATTATTTCATAAATGTATAATTTTTGATAATTAAATTAAAGGGCCACTCTACCCGCAAAATCGGAAGTACTCGGGGCGTGGTCGGCAATCCTGCGTGCCTTTGCAACCCCCAGAGCCGCAACGGAACGGGATCCTAATACAAGGATCAAAGGCAAGGAGCTACTCAGAACAGTATACAATTACTGTAAACAGGTAGAGGAAATAAATCTGGGAAGAACGAAACTTGAAACGCGGAAAACAGACTTCTAACGGACCCTAGACAGGTCAAAAACGACGAGTCTGCCCAAAATCAGAGGTCTGGAACTTCTTCCAGACATCTTAAAAGGTCGCTCAGGTCATACCTTGGTCTGTGCAGTCTTTCGGACGTCCAGAAGCCTGCTGGACCGTCTGGACTTAGTTTCCAGACGTCCAATTGTCACCCCGGACGTCTCGAGGCCCTGCCCGTCGTCTGGTGTTGTGCCCAGACGTCTGATCTGTGTGGGATGGCGAGCCCTCGCACCCTCCCGAACAAATCCTGCACACGCACACACTCGCTCTCATCACGAAGGGGTGTAGAAAAACTCGACGGACGGCTGCATGACCGTACACGCGAAAGGAGAGGATAACAATTATTGTACCTGTCAGATGTCTGGTCCTTCCTCCAGACGTCTTATGCGCCGTCTGGACGTAAGTCCAGACGTCTGATTCTGGGAAATTTTCCCTGAATCAAGACCCTTTTCGCTCTCCGCCCGCAGCGCACGGCCGTGCCGCGCTACGTCCGCCTGCTGCCTGAGTTGCAGCAGCTCCTCCGCGGCACCCCACGCTCGCTGCTCTCCCGCCGGCCGGCTCTAGCTGCCCCGGCAAGCTCGCACCCTCGCGGTAGAGCTCCTTCTTCCTCTTGCAATGGCTCCTCCTCCCCACACACTCGCAGCAGTCGCTGCTGCCGATCTTGCCCGCCCGCTCTCTCGCAGACAGGGAGCAGAGGAAGAAGAAGGCGGTGGAATGAAGGTGAGGGAGAGGGGAAGCATTTTTATAAGGCAGCCACGGGGAGAGAGAAGGAGGAAAAGTGGCGTTTGCAGGGAGGGAGAGGAAAGAGAAGAAGGAGGGTGGCGGGTTCAGTTTGCGCGCGCATGCACGTAGACGCAAACCCGTACGTCGAAAAAATTTAATACCAGACTTCTGGGAAGGCTTCCAGACATCTGGCCAGACGTCTGGGCCACTTCCCGAACGTCTTAAACGACGCCTAATGCCCTGTTCGTAACACGACTCGTGGCCTAATAGAGGCAAAACCAGACAAAGAAAAAAATCTAGAAAAAGACAGCAGCAATGAACATGAGGAGACCACTAGGAAGACAAAACAACACAACAATCAGGAGTCACGGATAACATTGGGGAATTGAATTCTATCTAACTTCATAATGCCATGAATGTAAGGAGTATGGTTTGCACGCGTAAAGATCTTCCTGTCCTGTGTGCCATTAGCAATGAAAGTTCCCACAAGCGAATTGACCATAGGGTGGACAAAATTGAAAGCACAAAGTCCATCGCTGAGTCGACGGACTTCCTGGAAGAGTGATCTAACCCTCCATGCCACTGGGATCCTACCATTCCTCTAGTAATAAAGCAAAGTAGAATCCACCTCGATTTGAAGTTGAGAAAGCAGGGTATTACTCTCTCCAAACAGATGGCAAATAGTAAGCAAGCAACCCAATTCCTTATGACAAGCGAAAATAGTAGAGGAGGCAGCAAGAACAAAATCCCCAAACTTGTTCTTAATCACCCAACCCAGAAGCATACAATTAGGATTCCTGATAACAGCAATATTAGCTTTGAACCCAAAGTCAGGACAATCCCAAGAGAACAGGAAGATTTTAGGGTGGGTAGACCGCAGCCAGTTAGCTATATCATAGTTCCTCCAATTATAATATAAAAATTATGAAATGGAGGAGAATTGAAAGTTATCATACTTAGCCTTATTCCTAATCCACCAAACATTAAACCAGATGAAATAAATATGACCCTTAATTCTCTTGATATAGTTGGAATTCCTTGGATTTTGAATAATCAACCAAAAGTTAACCGGACTGATGAAATTAATAAAGTTTTTCTCAAAGTTCCAAGTAGCAATAAACTTAACAAGGTAGCTCTCATTAAAAAGATGGTCCATAGATTCTGGTCTCGGGGCATGGGGGTAGCAGGAACAACGGGAGGCCATGTTGATCCCCAAACCACAAATAGCATCATCCGTAGGCAGTCTTTAATGCATAATTTTCCAAATGCACAGGGTAATCCTCAGATATAAGTGAAGATTCCATACTTGAGTGGCACACCAGTGTGTTAATGTGACGCACGCTTTTATTTGGATGAAATGAGTTATCTGAGGGAACTTTAAGTACATAAATTATCTTCAAAATTGAGAAATAAAAACAAAGGAGTCTGTAATATAGACAAGTGCGGTATATAGAAGATGGAAGACATAATTACAAGCTTGATGAAAGTGTATGTTTAAGAGACCTATAAATACGATCATACACGTATAAAGATTGTTCAATAACTACAAAAAATGAAACAAATAAACAAACATTATACTAAATTAATGGCTGCAAACCTATGCTTCAAAAGCATAGCAACGTAAATTGAGTGGTATTTATGAACATCCTCATCTCGTGATATGACCATTGGATCTAGTCCACGCTTGAGGCATTCTATCCAATGTGTGATAATGATGCCACAATCATTGCTTATGCCACCTTACTGAGGAGCCTCTGTGTAGTGTTGTCGATCTTATCCATCAGCACTTATCCTTCAACATGTCAACACTCTCGCCATCACGTCAAACTAAAAACAAAAGTGTACATTCATTGCTGTCATGCTTATTCATAACAATTTCTCAAGTTTCTCAAGTTGAAGTGCAATAAATTCGATACATACTACATCATTGCCATCCTTATGCGTCCGCTGGGGGTAATACTAGACGTTGCTATCGTATTGTATCATTGCTTTACGCCCAATATCAATAACCACAAGGGTCCAATGGGAGACCTCTTACGTACACAATGGTATAGCTATATATTTACAAGTGTAGAAATCCTCACCGACATTCTCAATATAGTCGTTGATCTAATCGTGATTGAAATATTTAACAAAAACAAAAAAGTTTGTGTCCAAAACAAGTGAATCACACTTCATATTCTCTTGAGCTATCGTGTCTTTGATGGCTTCAATTATTCCATCAATGATATAAATATAATGGTAAGTTATTACACAACACTATTGTATATATAGTTGAAAAGTTATAAAATTAAACGTACCTCCCCATCGCTGAACCCACTTTTCTTTAGTAGAGGAAGCATGGACCTTCTCTCAACAAATCTTTTATTCAATTCCTAAAGAATACCATCCGAGTTTTCTCTTTGCTCAGTTAACTAATTAAGAAGACGTCTATCCACTTTTGAAAGGCAGTCGAGGATGCCTTTTGTAGATCCTTAGCTTCTTGAATTGGGTTGTCCTCCTCGCAACCCCTGTTGGCCTGTGGGCCATTGATTTTGTTTGCCGACTTCGCCCAGCGATCTTCCTCGTCGAAGGCTCGTCATCCTTTCATATAGATAACCACAAACCATGCTGTGTCAAGTAAAACAAACAACGAATATACCAATATACTGATGAATTATATAAACACACCAATGTATTATTGATGGGAACACCATCATGAGCCCTAACTAGCTCATTTTGACCTAGAAAAGAGAACAAAAGCTCATACATAACCAAATGAAGGGCCTAATTAAAGGAATAACTATTCTGAAAGAAAAGCAAGAAACAAAGGGTAAAATTGCAATTTTATCATTGCAGTACATCAACAGGATTTCTCAGGGGCTAAACATGGGTCAATTGGTCTTAACAAGATGAAAAGTGGGATGATTCAATCAGAGAAGGGTTATTGTGAGATTTAGGAATTAAATGACATCTTGTAATCCTAAAACAAACCCACTTAATTTAACAAGGTTTAGATCAGGATAAAAATCAACTAAATCCTCTAAAATTCATGGAAAAATATTCTCTAGGGTCTAGAACCTTCAATTTGGCCTTTAGAACCTATTTTGAACTAAATAGGGGTCCTAGTCAAACATTGCCCTAAATTGGGTTTTTATGCAAAATTCCCAGTAAAACGTGGTCAAACCTAAAATCCAACTTCACCATTGGATTCTTTGGGTCCAAATTAGGTTTATACCAAAACATGGACCTAAGGGGAATTCACCTTAACCTACTTTGCAAAATAGTCCAACCCAATTACTTTTATGCCCCTAACTTTCGAAAACCTTACAGAGACCCCCTATCTTCCTCGCCACTCTTTGCAGTTAGGTCCCTCCACCATTACAGCGGAGGAGTCCTACTCCGGCGAGGATTCAAGAGGGAAGTTCTCCATGATTCCTCAAAAAATCCCTCTCAGATTTGAAATGGAGATTCTCTAAGGAATTCCCAACCATGTGAACTCAATCATGCGCTCTGATTTGCACCCAATCTCTCGTGCGAATGCATGAGAGATATGGGTATCTCTTGACTTTCCTACTCTGGCAAGGAAACTTGTGCTTGGAAGCTTGTCTTCCAAGCATAAGGCCCTCTGCTTGTGCCTAAAAAAGCAGGCCCAGGCCCGACCATCCATTCTAAGCTTGATTTGGCCGAAGAATCCCCCCAAATTCCTCCTTTCCCCTCTCCGGCCAAATAGCCCGCACGCTTCGGTGATATCTCCTCCCTCTTCTCGTCACTCTGCCACCATACCAGTGGCAGAGTCTTCTCCGCCTTGTTCTTCCACGTCGCGCCATACCCACGCCTGTGTCTTCAGCCCTCTCGTCGTCACTGCCTCTTCATCTTAGGGCCTTTGTCTTCGGTGACGGCAGATACGCGTCGTTTGCCCTCCGCCTCCCCCCTTCATCCAATTACTCTCAGATACGTTCCTCTCTCTCTACTCTTCATTTTCCCCTTTTTATTTCACAAAACAACCCTCGACAACCACAGATCACCCTCATCTTCCTCATCTCCGATAGACCACCGGCGAAGGTGCAACCATCACTCCACACACCCACACGCCTCGCCAACTACCGTAGAAGCTTCGCCATCATCCACTGACCATCATCCACCTCTTCATCGACCACCACACACGCCCTACACTACCCCCGAACAACCACACTTTCACGGCCACAGTCCGACCTAGGCACGCACGCCTAGGCCATTCCGTGCCACGCCACCCACCGCACCACCTTCGCCATGACACGGTGAAGCTTTCTAAGTGCTTTGACAGGGCCGTAAGGCTGTATTTGTGATTGACAGGGTTGGACCCCCAGTTGCCATTGGAGTAGGAGCAAAGCTTGCTCGCAAGCTTGCTCCAGGTCACCCTACTCCAGGAGATCGAGTCCCAGGTGCACGGAAATACCTTGCGATCCTTTTGCACCTAGTAATCGAAGCCACATTACACTGCAGCTGCAGCAGTCAGTGGAGGCTCCCTACGGACGCTTGCGAAGAAGCGGGTGGGACTTTAGTCCTACCTTGGTAACTTTGGAAGCGGCGAAATGTTATAAGTTGACTTTATGTTTTATCCTGGTTGCATCCGAACATGGGGTGAGGTCCCCTCTCCCACTCACCCACTTCATCCGCACTTACTCCTCCGCAGACCTGGTTGACCTGACCCGATAACCCTGCACTCCTCGCGCATCGCCCACGTCGGTGCGCCTGGACCTGGGTGCGCTTGACCCGACCTGAATACCCGATTGGCTCTGGGAGAGTAAACCTAAGAGAGAAAAGAGAGAGAGCGTACACGGAGGGTAGGGGTAGGTTTTGCACTTCTGTGAAGGGAAAGGAAGAAGGAAGGAAAGCTTAAGAAGGAGGAGCCGTAGAGGAAGGAAGGAGAAATTAGAGAAGGAAGAAAAGGAAGAGAAAGAACAGGACATCAAAAGACAAAGAAAGAAGAAGAGAAAGCTCCAAGCATCTGAATTTCTTTTTACATCTCTATTCATCTCTTTGAAGCACTCATATACATTGAAATTAATTCTATTGCTTCATAATATTGTTGAACATCACATTTATCAAATTGAGATTGTGTTCTTAGTTTTTAAATACCAATTTTCTCCCCATGTTCGACATCGGATTCTTAGTTTTTCGAGTAATAAATTCTTATTTGTTTTTCGAAGTGATTTCAACTATACTGCAACGTGATATTTACAAACCCGATTTCACTTTCGAACAAACATTTTGGAGCCATTGCCGGAGAGCAACGGACATTTTAGAAACTTTGATCACAACCTTTAATTCAGTACTAACTTGCTCTACTTCTTTTGTTGTGAGTGTTCCGGGGGAAGAAAAGAAAGCAGCTGCACAACAACCACACCAGGAATAGGCAAATTCTCATTAGCCCTTTCTCTTAATCCCCTCAATTCTGAAAAGGAAAACAAAGAGAAAATCAATCTAGGGTTACCCGCTTTCCTTATTTAGTAACTCACCAAAGTTGTCTGATTTTAATTTCAACACATTTTTGAATTGTGTATCCATCTAAGTAACTAGGGCTAGCACCTTTTTGATTGAGCCTTAGATACCATCTTTGAAGCAGCTAAATTGGACCAAATAGAGCCAACTTATGGATTCCAATCTAGGGTTTTTAGAGACACATCTTCCCTAAGCAAAGAATCAAAATTTTGAAAAGAGGTGTGCCTAAGCCTTGTTTGAAGAGATTTATCCAAGCGAAACCCTAAGAAAATCACTTGAACTCTAAAAGAAAGGACCTAAAAGCTCTCAAAGGACAAAGAGGTGAAGTTGACCCCTTGGGTCAACCAACCTTGAAATTAGGTCACTTTTTGCACTCAAAAGATCTAAAGTTCAAGTCTAGCCCTAAGCTCCTTGATCTTAATTAAAAGTGGTAGACTTAAGAGGTTAAAGTCCCCATTCTGGTCTACTTGGAATCTCAGTGACAAGAGAGGTCGGGTGGGGGAAACCCTGTAACTCGTGGGGATGCTCTACCGTGTAGGGGTCTTTGCAGGACTCTCCCTCTCTGGCTACCCAGGTATTTCTCAGATGGACGACCTTCTGACTAAGGGGTATCATCCGCCCCGAACCTCTATAGTCTCCCTAATTTTTTTGGATGTCTCGATTGGGTCTAGCACAATCTAATCTCATCAAATCCTTCAGTGCATGTTTGGTAGGAGGTCCTTAAGACCATCCTTAAGACCTCCTTTAGAAATCCACTCTCGCCGATGCCAAGCCTCGACGCCTGTGTTTGTATAGCAACCCCACCACATAGATCTCTCCTCTGATTCATCAGAACCAAGTTCTCCTTCTTCCATCATGGCACAACCTATTGAAGAAGAGAACAACTGATGAGTCCATTTTAAAGGACTATTATTACACCTAAGTTAATTTTAATCTTACCTTTTAGGTTTGTTAATAACTAAATTAAGTTATAGAATGCTTGCATGCATCATTATTTAAGTTCACATCTATTTTATAGCATTCTATAACTTAATATGTAATGATTTTATGTTTTTATGTTGCAGGAATAATAATGGGAAAAGAACAAGGAGGGGAGGGTAAATTCCCCTTTCAAACAACCGGCTCCATCTTTTCCCCATCCTCCGGCCACCCTCAACAAATGCAAACCGCCGCCGACTAAAGTTAGGAGGGGATTTTGAAAATCCCTGGAAGGGCGGAAGAGAGGAGTTAAGAGGAGGCGGAGCACAGGAGAAGAGAGCCATCATCGAGGAACCGTGCAACCACCGTGTGCACTGTGCACCAAGTCTCCCACTACAAACAACCCTCCAGCCTGCAACTACATCCACCGTCCACCGCTCCCTCCAGCCGCGCCTGCAGGCGCTGCACAATAGGAAGCACCTTCATGCACTCATCGCTCGCACCCGCGCAACCAAACCTCTGCCTGCCCTTGCACGCCTGCAGGCACCCGCTCCAGCACCACCAGGTGTCCGCAGGCACCGCGCCTTCTCCACTGTAGAGCGCACCTCCACGCCCCCATCTCCATCACCTCCCTGCAGTGCCTCACCATGAGCTTCCAGCCCGCACGCACCTTAGTGTGTGCGCCTGCACTTCGTAGCACGCTATCGCCTGCAGCGCGCCCTCGTTGCCAGCACTCCCTGTAGGTGCATACCGCCAGCGCTTGCACCTCCAACCAGGCGGCACCACGCCTTCTCTATTGCAAGCACCTAGCGCAGCGCAGGCCACCCTCCGCCTGCCCTTGTACGCCCGCAGGCACCGCGCCCGCCAACCAGCGCACGCAGGCGCTACACTTCACCTCTGCAGGCGCCTGTGCCTCCAGCGCTTGCCCTTGCACTGTGCGCAGAACCACCGCCCGCCACCTTTCTCTCCTCCTTGTAGCCACCACAGGCTGCCTTCAGCTGCGCCGTCACCACCGTCGGGTGTGGCCCGAGCAGGGTGATCTTCAGCTGCAGCCTCGACGCCTGTCTCTCCTCCTCCTGTGCGCACAAGCCGCTGCAACAAATCCCCTATTTTCAAGTTAATTAAAAATCACATTTACTGCCATTGCCACAAAAATCAATTTTAATTTATGATTATTTTATTGTGGTGAAATTGTGACTGCACACTCATGCTTTTTGATAATTGCGCGTTATTGATATTCACATGTTTCAACATTGGTTTTGGGATTAACATTTGCACAAATTTTTTCTAATATATGTCAATTGAAAATTACATAAAATCATCACATATTTATTAAATATTTTAGTGGAAAAATTGCACATATACCCTTATATTTTTGAGTTATTATGCATCTTCTTTCCATCGCATTTCATGTTGGATTTGATTAGGGATTTCACACTTGATTGAAAGAATAAGAAATAATCGAGTTTTATTGCATCATTGCTTCCCTGTGGACACGACCCGTTCTTCTGTGAGTGGTTATTTTTATTGTTGATTAGTCATTTTTCCACCACTTAAATACTATAACAACGCGTTATTTCATTTGCGAAACTTAATCGAAAGCGAAAAATCGACATATCAAAATGGCGCCGTTGTCGGGGAGGCAACAGACGCAATAGATTCACTTCATTATTTTTGAATATTCTGAGTTGTGAAATTATCTGATCAATTTTTTTTACTGTGCGAGGAATCTGACGAGGCAACGAGGCGCAACAGAGCAGCGACAGCAACCACAAGCTAAACCACATGAGGAAGAGACGTAGAAGACCAAGATCCTGCTTTCACAAAGGATTCTCCATCGTCACAAGATTTATTTCTATCTTTTCGCCCTTGTAGCAATTGGGGCTGAATTTTTGGAGGTTTGTCCCCACATTCTTTAGCTACTAGGGCTTACATTATTTTTTTTTTGCATGCATGATTCTATTTTCTGCTTGCCTACCTTTAAAACCAACAAAGAAAATATCGAGTTGCCTATTTAGAAGTTGCATGCCCTTAGGTGCGTGCATTTAGGGGTGATTGAGCAACACATTAGATCTTATTATTGCATTGCAAGCATATTAGCACGAAGATTGCTGGAGACAGGAACACCTTTCTAACTTTTGCATCCAACTCCTGTTCACGCATTTGCATTCAAATTAAAATTCAAGACCACCAGGTTGTTTGAATTTACTAATTCAGTGGTTGCATAACTAAAAGTAGGACTGATAATCAGATTCAACCCTAAAAGCAATTCACATTTGATCTGATTCTAAGGGACTTGTCTGTGATTTCAAAAGAAATTACAAAGATTTGCAGTGTGTTGCACACTTCTGACACTGAGCACGCACATTAGGCACCGCACTAAGGCTCGATCCCTTAAGGCTATAGGCACTGATCTCTTTATCGGTGCAAACCCTCCTATTGTGCTTTGTGGTGGTGGTGATACTATCTTTTGACCAAGTGTTTTGATACTCCACGGAGGGGGACACCCCTTAATGGAACAAAAGGATAGTTAAGGGGCACTGCATACTCATCGCCTCAAAGGAAGGGTTCGCCCTACTTGCATCCCTTTGTTCGTCCTTGGGGTAACTTCTCACTTGATCACCTACGAGTATCATCAAAGCAAAGTATAGGTCCTAGGGCACTCGAAGATTGAATTAAGGCACGTAATTGCAGTGAAAACTTGTTTGGCCATTTATATTAACTAATTCAATCTCTGCAATTAATAAGGTTAAGATTTCAAGTCCACACCCCTCTTATACCACTTACGTGGGAACAGAGGGATAAGTCTTGATCTTTTGACTTATCTTTGGAGTGGAGGCATCACTTACTCAATAAGAACATGAATTGTGTTTTGTATGCTTGGTAGACGCTCTCTTGAGGGTAGTCTAGTGTTTGATCCTAAGCCTGAGAGAATTCTTAGGAGTGCTCACCTAGGAGAGGAAAAAGAAGGAATGGCTGAGCAAGGTGCAAATTAACAAAGGACCCTAAGGAACTATTTTATTCCAACTAACCAACCTGCACAAGCACTAAGATGACCGGTAGGGGATAATCCGTATGAGATCAAGAGCAGTACCATATCTTTATTGCCCTCTTTTTATGGTACTACTAGGGAGGACCCCTACCGGCATTTGGAGGAATTCATCGAGGTCTGTTCCACGGTGAAGCTCCAGGGCTTTACTGATGAAGCCCTGATGAAGACTCTATTTCCTTTCTCCCTAAAGGATAAGGCCAAGCACTGGTATCATACCCTCAATGCAAGGATAAATGATTAGGCCACCCTTAAGGGAGAATTTTTGAAAAAGTATTTTCCTATGAGTAAAACCAACCATTACAGAAGAGAGATTATGGGTTTTACTCAACAGGAAGGGGAGCAATTTCATGAGACTTGGGAGCACTTTAATGACCTTCTTAGGTTATGCCCCCATCATCAAGTTCCAAGATGGCAGTTGGTCGAAAGGTTCTATAACGGATTATTTGAAAGGCATAGGCAAACCATCGATGCAGCCTGTGTAGGAACCTTCATGACCAGAACTGAGGATGAAGCCTGGGCATTATTTGAAACATTAAGCGACAACTCCATACATCTGTCCTCTGCCTATCAAGAAAGAAAACCATCAATCTTGCAGAGGAAGATAGAGGCCCATGAAGCCGGGGCTTCTCAGGATTTGGCTTATCAGATTCAACTATTGAATAAAAACTTTGATAGGCTTTTAGCAAACCCCGGCATGAACTCGCAAGCAGCCTCTATTTTTCAGGCTTCAAGAGAATGCTCCATTTGCCAAAGCACAACGCACGCCACTACAGAGTGCCATCAGGAAAATCAATTCCCTGAGTTGATTCAGGCCGACTTGAACACGGCCTAAGGTTTCTGCCCCCCTCACAATAACCCTTATTCCAATACTTATAATCTAGGGTGGCGGAACCATCCAAACTTCTCTTGGAAGCAAGGTGATGCTTCTAACTCAAGGAATACAAGACCCTTACCTTCCCAGCCCATATACCAACCTTCTTATGAAAACCCTCCTCAGAATAAGCCCTCTGAGATGGATGAACTAAAGGCCATGATGAAAGCAATTCAAGAGCATCAGAATATGGTATCCTATCTCAGAATAAGATGATTACTGATATGCAATCCCAAATTGGTCATCTTACTGAGGCAGTTAGGCAACGTGATCCGGGGAAGCTGCCTAGCTCTTCTGAGGAGAACCCTATGGACAAGGGGGTTGTATTCAGGGAGCACGCCCAAGCATTGACCGTGTTGAGGAGTGGAAAAAAGATTGAAAAGCCTGATAACACTCCTATAGTTACATCTCAGAATTCCCCTTCCACACCTGACCCGACTTCCATCTCCATCGAGGAAGAGCCGCACTGCTCTCCCTTGCACAAAATCACCCACAATGAGGATGTCATCCTTCCACCACCCCTTTCCCGCCATGACGACCCCTCTACCCAGAAGCCGAGGGTGCCCTATCCAGAGCGCCTATCTGCTCCTAGGGAATCTTCTGTTGGCTCGTCTGGAGCCAAGGATAGGACGGAAGAGATTATGGATACTTTTAGGCAAGTCCAGATTAACTTGCCTCTGTTGGAAGCGATTAAACAGATTCCATCCTATGCCAAGTTTCTGAAGGACCTGTGCACCCAGAAGCGTCGATCTAGGAAACAGGTCCAAACCAAGGTCATCTTGCCTGACCATGTTAGCTCGGTTCTCCAGCATGGAACACCCCCCAAAATGAAAGACCCAGGGGCCTCGTATATTTCAGTGGTTATAGGTAACCAACACATTGACGAGGCTCTGCTCGATCTGGGTGTGGGGGTGAACATTCTACCGAGCTCTGTCTACGACCTTTTGGGAGGAGGCAAGCTAAAGCCTAGTCTAGTAATCCTCCAAGTTGCAGACAGATCACTTAAGACACCGCGGGGATTTTTGGAATATGTCCTTGTGAGAGTGGAGGATTTCTTCTTCCCCGTTGACTTTCTGGTACTTGATACTGACCCATCTAATAAGCCCACAAAGCTATTCATTATTCTGGGACGTCACTTCTTGGCCACATCCAATGCCTTTATAAATTGTAGATCTGGGGCACTTAAAATGGGCTTTGGGAACAAGAAGATCTGGTTGAATGTTTTTGATACTTACAAGCAAAACCCGGATTTGAAGATTATTCTCAGATTAAGGTCGTTGATGAAATAATTGAAGAGTCTACTCTAGCACTCTTATGTAGAGATCCCCTACAGAAGGTCATATCTAATCACCATCCCTCAATTATTAAAGAAACTAAAAGGGAAATGCCCGAACTAGAAGAGTTGCTGGGGATACACACTGAGTCTCTGTCCCCACCCTGGATTGTGAAGGTAGATCCGCTGCCTGAGGCGGGGACATCTCAACTTAAACCCTCAATCCAAAAGGCTCCTGAATTGGAGTTCCGAGCACATTGAAATATGATTTCCTTGGCCCTAATAACACGCTCCCCATTATTATCTCGCCTGCATTATCTGAATTGTAGGAGGGAGCTCTGCTTGAGTGTTTACAAAGGCACAAGGAAGCAATTGCCTGGACAATTGCTGATATTAAGGGTGTTGATCCCTCTGTTTGCATCCATCATATATACACGGATGAGTCCGTGAAGCCTTTCCGAGATATGTAGAGAAGGCTCAATCCAAATATGCGGGAGGTTATTAAAAAAGAGATTCTGAAATAGCTGGATGTAGGGATTATCTATCCCATTTCAGATAGTAAATGGTTCAGTCCTATTCATGTAGTTCCCAAAAACGCAGGAATCACTGTGGAAGAGAATGACCAAGGAGAACTGGTGACCACTAGACCCTCAACTGGTTGGAGGGTCTGCATTGATTACTGTCGTTTAAACACGGCTACCCGGAAAGACCATTTCCCCTTACCATTTATCGATCAAATTCCGGAACGATTGGTGGGGAACAAGTACTTTTGTTTTCTTGACGGGTACTCTGGGTACAATCAGATAGCCATTTTTCCTGATGATTAGGAGTGTACCACCTTCACGAGTCTGTATGGCACTTTTGCGTTCCGCCGAATGCCATTTGGGTTATGTAATGCTCCTGCCACTTTCCAACGTTGTATGATGGCTATCTTTTCTGATATGATCGACGAGTTCGTTGAAATTTTCATGGATGACTTCTCCATTTATGGCTCGTCGTTTGACCTATGCCTTTCACACCTTGATAAAGTCTTAACTCGTTGCGAGGAGGCAAAGCTGGTGCTTAGCTGGGAGAAAAGCCACTTTATGGTCCAGCAGGGCATTGTGTTAGGGCATATAGTTTCCGAGAGAGGATTAGAGGTGGACACCGCAAAAATCGATTCCATCTCTAAGCTTCCATTGCCCGCCAATGTTCGTCAGGTTAGATCTTTCCTTGGCTATGTTGGATTTTATAGGCACTTCATTAGAGATTTCAGTAAAATATCTAAGCCACTCTGCGACCTGTTAGCGAAGGATGTCTCCTTCGATTTTGATGATAGATGTGGCGAGGCTTTCCAAGTTTTGAAGAAAGCCCTCATTATTGCGCTGATTCTCCAAGCACCAGATTGGACCCTCCCGTTTGAGCTTATGTGCGATGCTTCTGATTTTGCAGTGGGAGCGGTCTTAGGTCAAAGGGTTGATGGCAAACCTCATATGCTGCATTATGCCAGCAAGACCCTTACGGATCCTCAAAAAAACTACACGGTCACTGAAATGGAACTACTTGTTGTAGTATTTGCTTTGGAAAAGTTTCGGTCTTATCTTTTGGGATCCAAGGTTGTAGTGTTCACTGATCATTCTACCCTAAAGCATCTTTTGGCTAAAAAGGACACCAAACCTCGCCTAATTTGTTGGATTCTGCTACTCCAAGAATTTGACCTGGAAATTAAAGACAAGAAAGGAGTTGAGAATGTGGTAGCAGACCATTTGTCTAGGATCCCTATTGAGGCATCAAACCCTGCTGGCGGTATTCAAGAGACTTTCCCTGATGAGTCTCTGATGGCCGTGGAAGCTAAAACTCCTTGGTTCGCTGACATAGTGAACTGTCTGGTCACAGGCATTACCCCTAGTACTTGGGACAAGCAGAAGCGAGACAGGTTTCTCGCCAACGCTAAATTTTATCACTGGGAGGAACCTGAGCTTTTTAGAATAGGCCCTGACCAACTTTTTTGCCATTGCGTCTCCAACGAAGAACAAAGGAGTGTTCTGAGTTTCTGCCATGACCTCCTTTGTGGGGGAGACTTTAGTGGGAAGAAGACTGCCTATAAGGTTCTTCAGTCTGGTTTTTGGTGGTCCACATTATTCCGAGATGCACATACGTATGTGGGCACATGTCTACGTTGCCAGCAGATGGGAACCATTGGAAAAAGGGATGAGATGCCCCAACAACCTATCCTCCCTGTTGAAATCTTTGATATTTGGGGCATTGACTTCATGGGTCCCTTTCTTGTGTCCTTCGGATATGAATACATCCTTGTGGCTGTAGACTATGTATTGAAATGGATAGAAGCCATACCCACGTGAACCAATGACCATTCCATGGTCTTGGGCTTTGTTAAGACTAATATCATTTCTCGGTATGGGTGCCCAAGGACGATCATAAGTGATGGAGGACCTCACTTTAAGAATGTACACTTCACAAGACTACTCCAAAATTTGGGAGTTAACCACATGTAGCCACACCTTATCATCCCCAAATGAGTGGACAAGTTGAAGTGTCTAATAGGGAGATTAAGTGAATTTTAGAAAAAACTGTCAGGCCTGATAGGAAGGATTGGTCTAAAAAACTAAATGTTGCTCTTTGGGCCTACAGAACTGCGTATAAGACTCCCTTGGGCATGTCTCCTTTCCGTCTTGTCTATAGAAAAGTGTGCCACCTTCCCGTGGAAATCCAACATAAAGCTTATTGGGCTATTAAAAACGTTAACTTGAATCTGGATAAAGCGGGAAAGGCACGTATGTTAGAATTAAGTGAGCTTGAGGAGCTTCGTAATGAAGCTTATGAAACTTCTCAAGCTTACAAGCAACGTACAAAAGTCTTCCATGACAAGCACATCATTAGAAAGACTTTTGAGCCCAACAAGTGGGTCTGGCTTTTCAATTCTAGACTTAAATTATTTCCTGGAAAGCTCAAGTCCCGCTGGGATGGGCCATACGTTGTTATCAATACTTTCCCTCATGGAGCTATAGAGATTCGAAACCCTATTTCAGGTGCGAGCTTTATGGTAGATGGCCAGCGAGTTAAACCGTATATTATTCTTTCAGATGGCCAGGTTTTGGACGCACTTTGGCTTGAGGAGCCTTAGCTCCTCCCACTCTCCTCCTCAGGTGATATTCTTCTATATCTGCATTTTTCCAATGAGGACATTATCGGTCTTAGGCATGGGGGGGTATAACCTGAGAATGTTTATAGCATTTATAAATATTTGCATCCATATTTATATGTATAAAAGAAAAATAAAAAAAAAATTCTCTTTTCTTAAGCTGAATGGGTTAGTCCCTAGCAGAATACCTTTGTCATTGGAGGTTTTTCTTCTTAAATTATTTCTTAAGTTTAGAATCTAGTACATTTATTTCACGTGCACGTAGACTTGGTAATAGATCCTTGAAGAAAACTAATAAGCATTTGTAGTCTACTAAACCCTTGGACAGTTCATAGGGAGTCAGGCATACTATCTTCTAGTAGATCCACCTCATATTTGTGAGAAGGAAGTAGAGAGATTACTGGTGCAATAAGGCTAATGCAAGGACTCTTAAGTTTTGGACAATTAGATGATGGTACTTCAGAGTTAGGCATAGTTTTCACTCTCTGTTCCTGTGTGCGTACTTTGTGTGAATTCCTGAGAGTCACCAAATAAGGCAGATACACAAAGATTAAGTCTTAATAAAGCTATGACTATGGTGGATGGTTATGACCGTCCTTCATAGAGTCCTCGGCTGAAGGAGGGTAATAGTGTCAAAGGTCAGAAATACGCCTGTCCTATCCATTCCTTCCCGGTGCCGAGAATAGGCACTTCCACTAAATAAGCCACACAATATCCTCTTGACTATCATCATCCCTAATAATGCCTTATAAATGAAAGCTGCGTTGTATTATGCTGATTTATAAAAAAAAAAAGAAGAAAAAGAAGAAATAGTTATATTAAAAAATAAATAAATAAAGGAAGAAGAAGAAGAAAAAGTCCAAGTTTATAATGTAACACTGTTTCTGAGGCAACAGAACACCTATCGCGTTCCATCAAATATGACCCATACCTACCTTCTAGTATTTCTGATCGCCCGAATACTGGTTGAGGACTCTAACTTAGTTGTAGAGTTATTAGGACTTTAATTGAAGTGTGGATGCCATGTGAGGCCACCAAACAGTGAGTACAATTAGTAAATCTGGCGAGATTTGTGATCTCAGAAAGAAAGAAAAGAGTGAGCGCCTAGGAACATCAAGAGAGCACAGTTGTTTAGCTTCTCTCTGAGTTGACTTTTCTAATAGTCTAGAGATCTAGAGTCTATAGTACTAGACTACATGTAGCACCAGATGAGTGTGTGCCACCAAATACAAATCCATTCTACTCGATATCTCCTGCCTAAGCCAAAAGCCAGGGTCAAATTACAAATTATCTTCTGCTTTATCCCCGAGGGAAGTAGTTGCCTATCCCGACAGAAATATTTACCAAGGGTGAAGTACGAACTTCCAATGCGAATTGGCTTTTTCACTTGGATCTGTTACTTAGGCTATTATTGCGTCACATTTGTCTGGATCTCTAAAGTTTTGAAATAAGAAAAGAAGAAATCTTCTTATTACTTCTATTATTTTTCATTTTTGCTAGGGGCTAGAAAATCTTAGGCATGGGGGTATTTGATAAGTCCATTTTAATGGACTATTATTACACCTAAGTTAACTTTAATCTTACCTTTTAGGTTTGTTAATAACTAAATTAAGTTATAGAATGTTTGCATGCATCATTATTTAAGTTCACATCTATTTTATAGCATTCTATAACTTAATATGTAATGATTTTATGTTTTTATGTTGCAGGAATAATAATGTGAAAAGAACAAGGAGGGGAGGGTAAATTCCCCTTTCAAACAACCGGCTCCATCTTTTCCCCATCCTCCGGCCACCCTCAACAAATGCAAACCGCCGCCACCTAAAATTCGGAGGGGATTTTGAAAATCCTCGGAAGGGCGGAAGAGAGGAGTTAAGAGGAGGTGGAGCATAGGAGAAGAGAGCCATCATCGAGGAACCGTGCAACCACCGTGTGCATTGTGCACCAAGTCTCCCACCGCAAACAACCCTCCAGCCTGCACCTGCATCCACCGTCCACCGCTCCCTCCAGCCACACCCGCAGGCACTGCACAGCAAGAAGCACCTTCGCACACTCATCGCCCGCACCCGCGCAGGCAACCCTCTGCCTGCCCTTGCACACCTGCAGGCACCTGCTCCAACACCACTAGGCGCCCGCAGGCACCGTGCCTTCTCCACTGCAGTGCGCACCTCCGTGCGTCCATCTCCAGCGCCTCCCTGTAGCGCCTCACCACGAGCTTCCAGCTCGCGCGCACCTTAGTGCGTGCGCCTGCACTTTGCAGCACGCTACCGCCTGCAGCGCGCCCTCGCCACCAGCACTCCTTGCAAGCGCACACCGCCAGCGCTTGCACCTCCAACTAAGCGGCACCCCACCTTCTCTACTGCAAGCACCCAGCACAGCGCAAGCCACCCACCGCCTGCCCTTGCACTCCCGCCGGCATCGCGCCCGCCAACCAGCGCACGCAGGCGCTGCACTTCACCTCTGCAGGCGCTCGCGCCTCCAGCGCCTGCCCCTACTCTGCGCGCAGAACCACTGCCTGCCACCTTCCTCTCCTTCTTGCAGCCACCACAGGCTGCCATCAGCTGTGCCGTCACCATCGTCGGGTGCGGCCCGAGCAGGGTGATCTTCAGCTGCAGCCATGACGCTCGTCTCTCCTCCTCCTATGAGCACAAGCCGGTGCAACAAATACCCTATTTTCAAGTTAATTAAAAATTACATTTACTGCCATTGCCACAAAAATCAATTTTAATTTATGATTATTTTATTATGGTGGAATTGTGACTGCACACTCATGCTTTTTGATAATTGCGCGTTATTGATATTCACATGTTTCAACATTGGTTTTGGGATTAACATTTGCACAAATTTTCTCTAATATATGTCAATTGAAAATTACATAAAATCATCACATATTTATTAAATATTTCATTGAAGAAAAATTACACATATACCCTTATATTTTTGAGTTATTATGCATCTTCTTTCCATCGCATTTCATGTTGGATTAGATTAGGGATTTCACACTTGATTGAAAGAATATGAAATAATCAAGATTTTATTGCATCATTGCCTCCCTGTGGACACGACTTGCTCTTCTGTGAGTGGTTATTTTTATTGTTGATTAGTCGATTTTTCCACCACTTAAATACTACAACAACGCGTTATTTCATTTTTGAAACTTAATCGAAAGCGGAAAATCGACATATCAACAACCTTGAGCACCAACTTCAACGCTTAAATGATCTATTCCAAAACTTTGTAAACCTGCCGTAGCGTCCTATGATGCGAGATCACTATAATCCCACTGCGGTGGCAATCAAGCCTCAAGTCCAAATCCCAGCTGGAGGTCCTGATTATGAACTCAAGCCCAATATGATTCATGCCATACCAAAATTCCATGGGCTTAACTCTGAGGATCCCTTCCAGCACATCAAACAACTCAAACATCTAGCCCAGACCTTCGGGTCAGATGCACAAAATCGGGATATTCTGCTCATGAAGATGTTTTCTTTCTCCCTTATGACAAGGCTGCTCATTGGTATCAGATTCAAACACGTCCGATCAACACATGGGTTGAACTCCAGTCCAAATTTTTGAAAAAGTTCTTCCCCGTTGGCCGGACGAATGCCTTGCGCTACCAGATCACTCACTTCACTCAACAATCGGGAGAACCTCTTCATGATGCATGGGATCGATTCTTGGATCTCATGCGAAAGTGCCCCCATCACGGAGTTCCTAAATGGGAACAAGTCCAGTTTTTTTACCAGGGACTCTGTGAAGACATTCTATTGTTCGTCAATACAACTTGCGGAGGAAACATCATGGGTGAACACGAGGACACGGTGTGGGAGATTCTCGAGAATATGTGCGAGAACTTTGTCAATAATGACTCCATGGGCTTATTCGTCTGGACGAATGCCCGTGCATCGATGAATCTTAGGGGAGCACATGAGACGTAGGGCCTGCCTGCATCTGTCGACTTAGAGCTGATGGCCATTCGGTTGGACAAGGTCTCTATCATAGAGAAGAAGGTGGACGAGCTGACTCGACATTTGCAGCGAGCCACCTCTGTGCAAAACTCGTTTGCACAGCCACCTCTTGCGAGGGAAACTGTGCAAAACATCTATCACCGATCTTCTAAGGGGATGGACCCGTATCCACCCTCGTCTGACTCCAGGATCAGAGGGACCTCCGATCCACTCTATTCTACTTGGGGGAACTCTGAACCCTCATACCCTGATTTTCCTGAGGCTCCTCAGACCTGTGAGGACCTCAATGCCATCCAGAATGACCCATTCTCCAATACCTATAACCCTGGATGGCGGAATCATCCCAACTTCCTGTGGGAAACAAATTCTTAGAATCAAAGACCACCTTATCAACCCTGTCCACAAGCTCCTCATCTATATTAGCCGCCTTAGCCTCGGTCCAACCTCACCTATCAATCTGGGCCAAACCAAGCAGATCAAATGACTCTTATCCTTTAAACACTGGCTGACATTCAAAAGATGAATGCGGCAATACAAAAACAACACAAGGATGAGATCACAGAGGTTCGCAATCAACTCAGCTAGATGGCGAATTCCCGCCAACCTAGCACACTTCCTTCGCAAGCTCTGTCGAATCCAAATAACGTGCCAACCCAGAGGCGCGTTATGAACCCAAATCCATGACACGCCCACATGATTTATCAGGCCTCTCCTGTTCCATCACTCGACGGGATGGAAGCTTCGACATCTTACGCGGGTTTTCAACAGCAGCCACCTATTTTACCAACCCCAAACCAAAACCAAGCAGGACTAAACTCCGTAACAACCCGTAGTGGTAAATCAACTCAAGACCCACCTCATCCAAACCACTCCAAGCTTGGTAGTAACCCAAGCCCTAGGATAGTTATCCAGGATACCCTTATCCCAGATCAAGAACCTGGACCTATTCTAAAGGAACCAACCAAGGTTCCATTTCCCGAGGCCTTGACCAAGGGAAAGAGGATAACCAAACCCATGGCTCTTAAGGAGGATCTGGTCAAGCTCTTTGAACAGGTCCAAATAAACATCCCCTTGATGGATGCAATCCGCCACGTATTGGCTTATGAATGATTTCTGAAGGATATGTGTACAACCAAGCGTAAGCCGCGAACCAAAAGTGGGAGTCCGATCGTACTATTAGAGCAAGCCAGCTCTGTAATCTTGAGCAAACTCTCACCCAGGGCTAAAGACCCAGGCACTCCCCTGATCTCATGTACAATTGGTGATACCCAATTTGACAGAGCCTTATTAGAACTAGGTGCCTCCATAAACCTAATACCTACATCCCTCCTTGACCACCTTGAAGAATCTGAGCTTAAACCAATAGAGGTGATGTTGCAGTTAGCCGATCGATCCAACAAGTCACCGAAAGGAATACTCGAGGACGTCATTGTTAGGGTACGGGATTTCTACTTCCCGGTGGATTTTATAGTCTTGGATATGGATGCACTTGAGAACCCAAGGGATACATCGATTATACTAGGGAGACCTTTTCTGGCCACTGCTAGGGCCAGTATAAACTGTGAGGAGGGCCAAATAGAACTAAAATTTGGGAACCAAACACTAAAGATTGACATCTTTAAGGCCCAACAAGGGATTAATTGCGGTGTTATAGAACAAATATGTGATATCAAAATCGTGGTTGATGAACCGCATATTGAGGACAACCTGATTATTCCCGATCAACCACCAGAAGATCAGAACCTACAAATAGAGGAGTCTGAACCTGATCTAGATGCACCCATAACTCCTTCCCTTGTTCCAGATACACACCCTGAACCGCCTGCTGCTACTGATAACCCCATCCTGGAACTCAAGCCTCTTCCCGACCATCTGAAATATGTCTTTTTGGGTTCCAATCAGACGTTTCCTGTGATTATCAACTCCAGACTCACACCTGACTAGGAATCCCATCTGATTACTATTCTCTAGCAACATCGTAGAGCCATTGGATGGACTCTCGATGACTTGACTGGTGTTAGTCCCTAATCTGCAGAGACGTTTGAATCCTAATCTGTAGGAGGTCGTGAAAAAGGAGATCATTAAGTGGTTAGATGCAGGGATCATCTACCCGATCTTCGACAGTCGATGGGTAAGTCCAATCTAGGTTGTGCCTAAAAAGGCAGGACTCACAGTTATTACGACCGAAACCGGAGAGGTCATACCGACCCGTGTGGCTAATTCATGGAGAGTTTGCATTGATTACAGAAGACTCAATTCCTCCACGAAGAAGGATCATTTCCCACTACCGTTTATTGATCAGATCCTCGAGAAATTAGTGGGAAATAGGTTCTTCTGCTCTCTTGACGAGTACTCCGGTTATAATCAAGTGGCAATCCATCCTGAGGACCAAGAAAAGACCACTTTTACCTGCCCCTTCAGGATGTACACATTCCGAAGGATGCTGTTCGGTCTCTACAATGCACTCGCGACTTTTCAGCGGTACATGCTTGCCATATTCTCAGATATGGTAGGTGATTATTTGGAAGTCTTCATGGATGACTTTTCAGTATTTGGAGCATCATTTGACGATTGTATCCAACACTTGGTCCAAATCCTCAGGCGGTGCATTGACGTGAATTTGGTTCTTTCCTGGGAAAAGAGCCATTTCATGGTGCTTAAAGGAATTGTCCTGGGACATCTGATTTCAGAGAATGGCATCCAAGTCGATCGAGCCAAGGTGAACTTGATTTACAAACTCCATATGCCTAGCTCGAACAAGGATATCCGATCTTTTCTGGGGCACGTTGGTTTTTATTGCCTATTTATCCCTGATTTTTCAAAAATCGCGCGCCCCCTGACCACTCTTCTCTCCAAGGATGTACCTTTCGAAATATCCAAGGAATGCACTCAAGCATTTGAAATCCTCCGTGATCGAGTGACCCAAGCTCTGATCCTACAGTCCCCTGATTGGTCTCAACCCTTCGAGATCATGTGCGATGCATTTGATTTCACTGTAGGAGCGATTTTGGGGCAAAAAATTGACGGGAAACCAGTGGTCATTTACTACGCTAGCAAAACACTTGGTGAGGCTCAGCGTAACTACACAGTTACTGAGAAAGAGCTGCTAGCCATAGTATTTGCCCTGGAAAAATTCAGATCTTATCTTCTGGGTTCCCGTGTTATCATCTACTCGAATCACACAGCTGTGAGGCATCTCCTTGCAAAGAAGGACGTGAAACCTCGATTAATCCACTGGATCTTGTTGTTACAAAAATTTGACCTCGAGATTCGCGACAAAACAGGAAAACAGAATGTGGTAGCTGATCACTTGTCCCGCCTTCCTTTCGAGATCATCGACCCTTCCAGACCCATCACGGAACATTTTCCTGATGAGCACCTTCTGACTATCAATACAGGGCTTCCATGGTTTGCTGACATAGTAAACTACTAGGCATCACATCAGATCCCGTCCGATTGGCCGAAGGCCAAGAAGGACAAATTGCTTTCCGATGCCAAGTATTACTTTTGGGAAGACTCGTATCTTTTCGGCATCGGTGCTGATCAAATAATTCAATGATGTGTCGCGGAAGCGAAAATCAAAGACATACTCTCTTTTGGCCTTGACCAGGCATGCGATGGACACTTTTCAAGACATAAAACCATAGCAAAAGTCCTCCAGTGCGGCTTTTATTGGCCCACAATTTTCAAGGACGCATACAATCACTGTAAGGCATGTACCTGTTGCCAAACCTTGGGCAACATGAGCCATCGAGATATGATGCCTTTACAGTCGATTCTGGTATGCGAAATTTTTGACATTTGGGGAATTGATTTTATGGGACCCTTCCCTATCTCGGATGGATTCGGATACATTTTACTCGCTGTTGACTATGTGTCCAAATGGATCGAAGCCATTCCAACCCGAACCAATGATCATAAAGTTGTCATCAAATTCATTCACTAGAACATCTTCTCACGTTTCAGGATTCCACGTGCAATAATTTCCGATGGAGGGACCCATTTCACAAACGCTCAGTTTAGGTCACTGATGACAAAAAATGGGGTGTCACACCGAATCTCTACTTCTTACCACCCCCAAACTAATGGTCTAGCTGAGCTATCAAACTGGGAGATCAAGAAAATCCTCCAGGTTACTGTTCGACTTGACAGGAAGGATTGGTCATCCCGACTTTCGGAAGCTTTGTGGGCTTATAGGATCACCCACAAGACCCAATTAGGTATGTCTCCCTTTAGATTGGTGTACGGGAAGGTGTGTCACCTCCTCGTCGAATTGGAGCATAAAGCCTATTGGACAGTACGAAACTGCAACCTAGATCTTTCTAAAGCTGAAACTCATAGAAAGCTTCAAATGAGTGAGATCGATGAATTACGCCATGACACGTATGAGAACTCGTAAATTTACAAAGAGTGGGTTAAAGCCTTTCATGACAAGCGCATATCTAGAAAGATCTTTCATCCTGGTCAAAAGGTCATACTCTTCGATGACAGACTCAAATTATTCTCAGGAAAACTACGATCTAAATGGATCGGACCCTACTTAGTCCGACGAATCTTTGGAAATGGAGCCATTGAGATTAGTCCACTCAGCCTCGATTCCGAACCCTTCATCATGAACGGTCAGAGACTCAAACCATTCATTGACATGACCGATACAAATTTGGCTGAGATATCCATTATTCTTCATTCTCCCTGAGCTCATTGCGTGCAGCCGATGGCGTAAAACTCAGCGCTTAACGACAGACAACCCGTTATTCTTAAAAAACTTGAAACTTTTCTTGACATTTCTATGCTGAATTCATATTGTACTTTAGGGGTCATCTATTAGAACAGTCGACTCCACCTCAGGTACCCATACCCGAGTCTAGAAACCGTTCGCAACAGCCACCTCAACCCGTTCACCCACCCAAAACCTATCCTAATGAATGAACTAAGCTGAATTCGAACCCACCTAATTTACATTGGGGACATTGCAAATCGTTGGCATGGGGGGGTATGAAAGTGCAAAACATCATGAAAACTCATATCACAAGAAAAGGTTTCAACAAAAAAATCACATATCACAAAAAACACCAAAAAAATGAAAAATTCTTGAAAAAGAAGAAAAAAACTGAGGGGGGGGGTGAGAAAATTTTTGAGGCCAAACAAAACATGAGGAAAAGAGCAAAATGACAAAAAAGGAGCACGAAATAAAAAGAAAAAGAATAGTCATTAGTAAGAGATTAAGGGATTAACTGAAGCTCTAGACCACATCAAGGAAAAGAGAAAAATGAAGGAAGAAAGTGCTAATGAGACACAAAAGAGATTAGTAAGAACGCTGACCTTAGGCCTTTTGGGCTGGACTCTTAGGCTTAAAAATTCAAGTATCCCCTAAGATATGGATAATCCTCAAGAGGTTGGGGAAAATGCGAAGCTTAAGTATTAGGTCTAAGGCCTAGGGAGTATTCGACCTCGTTAACTGACCTTTGGTTTGCGGGACTCGGTAACCTAAGCACCCTAATCCACACACAATCTGGTTTAGTGCGCATAACTATCAAAATCATGCAAAAGCATTTAAATATTATGGAAAAGTTGCCTAGATTAGGAGCGGTCGATCAACACAAGTTGATTTGGACGAGTTCCCAGCATGGAGAGGCGGGAAATTTCCCTTGAAGATGCGTAACAACATATCATCTCCTCAGTGCTTGTCTCCTAGGATATTTACATATCTTACCGGGGGCACGTAAGCACCCTGTTGGTTCAGATGCCAAGGGCGGCATTATCACGAAATGTCGATTGCCAGGGTCTAGATTTGGCTACGGAACGCCATGGGCAGGCTTATCTCGAAATCTCAAAAGCCAGGGTTCTGGGGGTTGCCGTGGGCGGTGCTATCACGAAGCATTGATTGCTAGGGACCTTTGAGGATTATGATGGGGACGAGGAATCCGATACAGATCGTGTTGAGAAGCCAATCCAAAGCTAGAAATAAAAAGAAAAGAGAGAGAAAACTCTCCAAACAAATAAATTCCCTATCTCTCTCTTACAAAAAAAATGCATTGCAAACTGAACCAAGGCTAAAATATGTCTCATGCACGGGTATTTTAACCGCGGAGTCCAACGAACCTTAGGATAGTTCCTGCGGGCCTTAAAAACCTTCGTGAAGGACCGAGGCTAGAGCTGGTCAGGTCTGGATCTTAGTTGGTGCTTGAGTACCTCTAGGCCTATTGTCAGCATTCTAACCAAATCAAAAAGAAAGAGAAAATGCACTTATCATAAATTGTGAAAGGAACTCAAGGTCTAGAACAGAAGTTAAAACCTTAAAATTTTGCTATGAGACTAGCAAAAGCTAGGTATGGGGGTATGATGAGAACATCATCATAAGCCCTAACTAGCTCATTTTGACATAGAAAAGATAACAAAAGCTCCTACATATCCAAATGAAGGGCCTAATTCAAGGAATAACTGTTCTAAAAGAAAAGTAAGAAACAAAGGGTAAAATTATAATTTTACCATTGCAGTACATCAATGGGATTTCTCAGGGGCTAAACATGGGTCAATTGGTCTTAACAAGAAGAAAAGTGGGATGGTTCAATCAGAGAAGGGTTAATGTGAGATCTAGGAATTAAATGACATCCTGTAACCTTAAAATAAACCCACTTAATTTAACAAGGTTTGGGTCAGGATAAAAATCAACTAAATCCTCTAAAATTCATGGAAAAATATCCTCTATGGCTTAGAACCTTCAATTTAGCCTTTAGAACCTATTTTGACCTACATAGGGGTCCTGGTCAAACATTTGCCCTAAATTAGGTTTTTCTACAAAATACCCAGTCAAATGTAGTCAGACGTAAAATCCAACTTCCTTGGGTCCAAATTAGGTTTATACCAAAATTTGGACCTAAGGGGAATTCACCTTGACCTACTTTGCAAAACAGTCCAACCCAATTACTTTTATGCCCTAACTTTCGAAAACCTTACAGGGACCCCCTATCTTCCTCGCCACTCTTTGTAATTAGGTCCCTCCGCCATTACAGCAGAGGAGTCCTACTCCGGCAAGGATTCAAGAGGGAAGTTCTCCCTGATTCCTCAGAGAGTCCCTTTCAGATTTGAAAGGGAGATTCTCTGAGGAATCCATGACCATGTGAACTCAATCATGCGCTTTGATTCACACCCAATCTCTCATGCAAATGCACGAGAGATATGCGTATCTCTTGACTTTCTTGCTCTGGCAAGGAAACTTGTGCTTGGAAGCTTGTCTTCCAAGCACAAGGCCCTCTGCCTGTGCCTATAAAAGCAGCCCCAGGCCTGGTCGTCCATTCTAAGCTTGATTGGTCGAAGAATCCCCCAAAATTCCTCATTTCCCCTCTCCGGCCAAATAGCCCACAAGCTCTAGTGATATCTCCTCCCTCTTCTCGTCGCCTTGCCACCATACCAGTGGCAGAGTCTTCTCCACCTCGTTCTTCCGCGTCGCGCCATACCTGCGTCCGCGTCTTCAGCCCTCTCGTCGTTGTCGCCTCTTCATCTAAGGGCCTTCATCTCCGGTAATGGCAGATATGCACCGTTCTCCCTCTGTCTCCCACCTTCGTCCAATTACTCTCAGATACGTTCCTCTCTGTCTACTCTTAATTTTCCCCTTTTTATTTCACAAACCACCCTCGACAGCCACAGACCATCCTTGTCTTCCTCATCTCCTGCAGACCACCGGCGAAGGCGCAGCCATCACTCCACACACCCACACGCCTCACCAACTACCGCAGAAGCTTCACCATCGTCCACTGACCATCATCCACCTCTTCATTGACCACCACACATGCCCTACATTGCCCCCGAACAACCGCACTTTCACGGCCACAGTCCGACCTAGGCACGCACGTCTAGGCCATTCCGTGCCACGCCACCCACTGCACCACCTTCGCCGTGACACAGCGAAGCTTTCTAAGTGCTTTGAAAGGGCTGTAAGGCCATATTTGTGATTGACAGGGTTGGACCCCTAGCCGCCATTGGAGCAGGAGCAAAGCTTGCTCGCAAGCTTGCTCTAGGTCACCCCGCTCCAGGAGATCGAGTCCCAGGTGCGCGGAAATACCTTGCGATCCCTTTGCACCCAGTAATTGAAGCCACAACACACCACAGTTGCAGCAGTCAAAGGAGGCTCCCTGCAGATGCACACGAAGAAGCGGGTGGGACTTTAGTCCCACCTCGGTAACTTTGGAAGCGGCGAAACGGTATAAGTTGATTTTGTGTTTTAGCCTGGTTGCCTCTGAACATGGGGTGAGGTCCCCTCGCCCAGTCACCCGCCTCGTCCGCGTTCACTCCTCCGCAGACCTGGCTGACCTGACTTGATAACCCTGCACTCCTCCCACATCACTCACGCCGGTGCGCCTGGACCCGGGTGCGCTTGACCCGACCTGATTACCCGATTGGCTCTGGGAGAGCAAACCTAAGAGAGAAAAGAAAGAGAGCATATGTGGGGGAGGGTAGGGGTAGGTTTTGCACTTCTGTGTAGGGAAAGGAAGAAGGAAGGAAAGCTTAAGCAGGAGGAGCTGCAGAGGAAGGAAGGAGAAATCAGAGAAAGAAGGAAGGAGATCAGAAGCTGAAGGAGAAGAAGCTATAGGAAGGAAAGAAGAAGGAAGTTGCAGAGAAGAAGAAAAAGGCTCGGCTGAGGATAGAGAAAGAGAAAGAAGCTCAAGTCTAAGGAAGGAAGGCGGAAGACAAAGAAAGAAAGAAAAAAAGCCACAGACAAAGGAAGAAGAAGAAAAGCTAAAGGAAGAGAAATGCTCGGCTGAAGTAAGCAAGAAAGAAGAAGACATCAGAACAAAGAAGAGAAGAAAGAAAGAAGAAGCCAAGGTGGAGGGAAGGAGAAATCAGAGAAGGAAGAAAAGGAAGAGAAAGAACAGGACATTAGAAGACAAAGAAAGAAGAAGAGAAAGCTCAAAGCATCTCAATTTCTTTTTACATCTCTATTCATCTCTTTGAAGCATTCATATACATTGAAATTAATTCTATTGCTTCATAATATTGTTGAACATCACATTTATCAAATTGAGATTGTGTTCTTAGTTTTTAAATACCAATTTGCTCCCCGTGTTCGACCTCGAATTCTTAGTTTTTCGAGTAATAAATTCTTATTTGTTTTTCAAAACGATTTCAACTGTAACGCGATATTTTCAAACCCGATTTCGCTTTCGAACGAACAATTATATACATGCATTGGTGTATTATTCAATACATCGGTGTATTCTTATAATGCACGGATGTATTCCACTTACACACTAGTGCATTATAATAATACAACGATGTATTATAACAACACATAGGTGTACTGGACTAACACATCGATTCTTTATTTAAACATTACCTTCTCATCCTTCTTCTCATCCTCTGTCTTCTCCTCCTCTGCCTTCTCATCCTTCTCATCCTTCTCTGCCATCTCTGCATGGGCCTTCTCTGCTTTATCCACCTCTACCAGGTTCTCCTCCTCTTCCTTCTTTGCCTTCTCCTCCTCTGCCATCTCCTCATCTACCTCCTCCTTGTCTGCCTTATCCTTCTCAGACATCTCCTCTTCTTCCTTCTCATCCTCTAACTCCTCTTCTGTTGTTGCTTTGCCCCTACTTCAATATTGTCCCTCTCCTCCTCATTCCTCTTCTCATCTTCCCCTCGACCCTCTTCTTTCCCCTCGACCTCCTTCTCCTCTTCCTCTTTCCCCTCGACCTCCTCCTCCTCCTCCTCTATCACCTCAACCTCCTCCTCCTCCACCTTAACCCTTCGTAGATTCATCAATTTCACCCTTAACTGATAACTCATCACCGACAACTTTATTTTCTTTCTCAGGTACGTCAAGTACCTTTCTTTCACCAAAATTTTTTTTGCCCTTTGGCTCTTCCCAATAACATCTTCCTCCATCTCAACACCACCATCACCTCCCATACCCACCTCTCCCTCTGCCTTCCTCTTCTTCCTCCCATCACCCCCATCATGTGCATCAGAATTTCTCTTCAAACTCTTCTCGACATAGGGCTCTCCAAATGGTGACTCCCTCAAGAGGGCCTTTGTGGTCATTTTCAAATTAAGTTTGACATACTTGCCATGCTCTGTGACTAACTTCTCTTGGTTATACCTTTGAACGACAAGCATAGCCTCTAAATCCATTGCGTCACCAATTTCGAACATCTTAGTTGCCCAGATCGGAAATAGAATGGCGTAACCTTTGAGATTTGTTTGCTCCTTCACTTTAGCCTCTTGGAGCCCTTCATGGAGAAAATTGTGGACCACCTCAGCCCAATTGTACTCATGTAGTGAATCCAAATCCTCCACTATATCAAAAAGTGAAGTAATGATGGCTTGGCCCCTATAAGGTAAAAGTAAGGACCCAAGGGTGACGAGAACCAATAGCTTGGCCTCTTTCTCCACCTCCACACTTCTATCAAACCCTATGGTTTCCTTCCCTTTGCCCTTTGCCTTCCCTTTTCCCTTCTTTCCATCGGGATTTAATTCATGTAATTTCGCCAAAATAGACCTCACTTTAGGCTTCGCAGTGGAGAAGTTCGCCGTCCAAATATTAGGCCTCTCCTTCACATTACTCCTCCCATCGAACAAGGCAACTTTTCTTCCTTCGTTCTTCAATCCTATCATCTTCTCAATATGGTCAAGGGTTAGCTTCAACACCAGCTGACCAAAGTGAAACTCTTTCATCTCAACATCGTAGGCATCCACCAGATGCCCATACAATTCCCTACTTCTCATTCTCAGCAAGGACAACGAATGGAGTCCTTTGGAAGGCCTCAACAATGTCATCCTTGACTAACAGTGCTCTCTTGAGAGGTACGATTGTGCATCTGTGATCCACCTCCCTGCAGTACAAACATCCACAAAATATATGATCTTCATACACCAGTATTGTTGTACTACATGCATGGATAACAATCATACATCACTTTATTGTACAAAATACACCGATGTATTGTTAAATACATCGATGTATCATATAAATACATTGGTGTATTCTTAAGATACATCGATGTATTTGAACAATACATTGGTGTATCAATATAATACACCCATGGCTAACAATAATACACCGATGTATTGTACGAATACATCGATGTATTCGTACAATACATTGGTGTATTATTCCAATGATACATTAGTGTATTACACTAGTTTATTCATATTATACATTGGTGTCTCAGTGTAATACACCCATTGTTACAATACACCGATATATTTTTACAATACATCGGTGTATTATCCATAGATACACTAGTTTATTCCTATGATACATCAGTGTATTATCCATAGATACACTATTTTATTCCTATGATACATCAGTGTATCTTTATAATACACGGATGAATTTGACAAATACCATGGTGTATTAATCGAATGTACCATGTATTACTTGAATGCAACCGTGCTACATTGTTGAGTTGTGCTTGACTAATACTCCAAATATATGTCATACACCGATGTATTATGCAAATGAAAATAGGCATGCAACTGACAACCATCTCTCGGTCGACATCTTCTTTGTACCATTTCCACAACCATACCTTACTCGAATGTTGTTGCCGCTGCTGCTTCCCTTGCTGCTGCTCGCCATTTTGGAAGCCATTGTCGCTTGCTTGACGAAGGTGGCATATGCGATCGTCGATGGATGTGATTTGCTTGAAGGTGGTGACTTCTGGCTCGTTTGCATTTCGATGGTTCACGCTGTGTTACGTTACGTTTTTCAAAATGACTTACATACCGTCTATTCCAATCCACTGGTTTTTCTAATAACTTTTTCATGTTCAAGGTGAAGATTAGAAATGACGCTCGATCCATATGAGCGTAAATGCACCGGTGAATTCCGTATCCCTTCACTTTACTTCCACATCCTATCCCTTTAAACAAACACACCAACTTTGCCAAATGAGGGATTACACCTTCCAATCCCTACATTGCAACGTTCTACGTAAATAACAAAAAACACGATCTATCCTGGGATTGAGGCGCAATCTCAATGTCTCTTTTTCCAATCCCTCGTTTTCAATTTCAGTGAACAAATGGTGCCTTAGAGGTTGGTATTGAGGTGAGTCATGTAAGTGGTGTGGGTGTCGTGCAAGGTGGTCAGGGTTATTATGGAGGTTTATTGCACATACACATCAATGGTTTGGTTCAGGCTTTGGTTAGGGAACGTGATAGGGTAGTGCATTGTGTGATTCTCAAAGGTGTTTATTTGGTGAGGTATGTGAAATGGATTAGGGATTGCTAGACTCAGTTGATAGGTCAAGGTCTTGGAGGTGGAGTAGGGTTGGTTAGGATACTAAGGTAATGCTTAGGACAAGGGGTGCGTATGGTATCGAGTGGAGTGTGTGTGTGTGGTGGGCTTTCCTTAAGTGGTGTCTATGTCTACTAAGTGACAAGTGATAGTGAATGGGGGTATATTGGTGTAGGCATGTGGTGGTGAGGATATATGTGTATGTGTATGTGAGTAAAGTGTGTGAACTCGATAGGAAGGTAACAAGATTTCCTATATACCGTGCAGTATGATGAGATTCCTAATGTGGTCTTGTAAGCTATCCTATATGCCAAAAAAGCATCTATTAATCAATCAGACCAGTACTTATTGTCAAGTCTCACTATTTTTTAAAGGATTTCTTTGATTAGCCTATTTGAGACCTCAACTTGGCCATTTGTTTGAGGGTGGTACAAGGTAGCTACGTGATGATTTACCCCGTACTTTTTCAAAAGGGTTCTAAAATGGGCATGAATAAAGTGGCTACCCCCGTTACTAATGAGTTTACGGGGAATCCTAAAATTGGAGAATATAGGCTCCCGGACAAAATGGATATAAAAAAGGATGATGGTTGGCTCACCTTGGTGGGATGGATGGCTTCGACCCACTTTGAAACATAGGCAACAGCTAGAAGGATATATTCAAAGCCATGCGAATTTGGGAAGGGACCCATAAAATCTATACCCCAAACATTGAAGACCTCCATGACCAAGATTGGTTAGAGGGGCATCATGTCCCTCTTGGTCATGGAGCCCAATGCCTGGCATTGTTTACATGTTTGGGCAAAATAGTGTGTATCTTTGAAAAGGGTTGGCTAGAAAAATCTTAATTGCAAAGCTTTTGCAACTATGGCACAAGAAATGTGTTAGTTCAACCCCTCATAAAGAATATTTTGACGATTTTATAAAATAAAGTAAAAGAAATAAAACATGGAAATAGCATATTTTTCTCTATCATAACAAAATTGCAGGTCTCGCAATTTTTCCATGACAGATGACTAGGAGCATGAAGATGCATTGGGTCATAGGTCTTAGGCTTTTTATTGTACACTTTCAAAAAGTTGTAATCTTCTTTTATTGAGTCTAGAGATGTTGTAAAGAGCTCCTAAAGATAACATATACATAGCTAACTTAGGCTCTTTACACTTAGGAAAAATTAGAAACAAACACCTAACACAAAACACATATCAGATGTCTAGCACGCAAGTGGCAATCATGTGACTCATGGCAACCAATGACTTGCTTGGGACTCCACTTCCAAAGTGACTTAGGATGACTCCACTTCCAAAGAAAAAGAGACAATTGAAGAAACAACTTGCTTGAGACTTATGGCAACCAACAACACATCCGAATTTGAGTCCGAGGAACCTGAGGTAAATTCATATTCCTTAGATGAGTTGCAAGAAGCATTTGATTTATATTTTAAAGAAACAAGGACTAAAAGTAAAGCACTAAAAGTAGAAAACTTAGAATGCAAGGAATTAATAAATAACCTTAAAGAAAAGAATATAATTCTCACTAAAGAAACCACAACTTTAAATATGCAAATAGGAAATCTAATGATTGAAAAAGAATCATTAACAAAGGATTTATATACAGCCATGAGTGAACAAAAATTCCTAGATAGAGAAGAACTACTTGACAAGATTCATGTTCTTGAAAAATCAAACTCTCTTAAAAAGGATGAGAATGACTTACTTAGATTAGAAATTAGAGGACTAGAAGATAAACTAGCATAATGAAAATAGACATAAATCTCCGTAAAGAAAAATCAAATCAATTGCTTGAGGACTTGGCCAAATTTACAAAAGGAAAGGATAACTTGGACAAGCTTATTACCCATCAAAAACCTTTCTCAAGTAAATTTGGACTAGGTTATTATGAAACTAGTCAAAATGAACCCAAAAAGGATCCTCCTCTAAAGAGAACCACTAACAAATTCAAATCCACATTACAATGGATATCGAAAAGACAACTTGCACTTTATTTTGTAGGTTTCAAAGGACATTATAATGTTAAAAACTGGATCTATAAAATGAAGGATGGCCAACTCAAATTAGAAAGACCTAAAGAAACACCAAATCACGAAAGGAGGTCTTTTGTAGGAACGAAGAGGCCTACAAGAAAAAAGACAAGGAGTCTGCCGCCAAGGAGGTCGATGGGTGCTGGACTCTGATTGTTCCAAACACATGATGGGGGACAGGCACTTGTTTTCGAACCTCCAACCTATAGATAGAGGAACGGTTACGTTTGGCAACAACCATAAGGGTCATATTATTGACCTTGATAAAATAGGTAACCCTCTATCCCCTATCTCAAATGTTTCTTTAGTAAAAGGATTAAAACACAACTTATTAAGTGTTATTCAAATTTGTGATAAGGGATATAAGGTAGTTTTCACTTCTAAATTATTTGAAATTATGCATGCATCAACAAATAAAACCCTTCTTAAAGAAATTAGGTTTAAAGACATTTATATTGTAGAATTTGATAAAGATAACACTTATGAGTGTCTTATAGCTAATAATGAATCGAATGTATGGAATAAAAGACTAGGACATGTTCATTTGAGGCCAGTCCAAAAGCTAGCCAAACATGAACTAGTTCGAGGTCTTTCTAAAGGAAAATTTGTAGATGACTTTATATGCGATTCATATAAATTAAGTAAAATAATGAAATCTAGCTTTAAAACCAAGGAAGTTATATCCACATCAAGACCACTAGAATTACTTCACTTAGATTTTTTTGGACCAACAAAATATGAGAGTCTTAGTGGATGCAAATATTGTCATGTAATTGTAGATGATTTTTCAAGGTTTTCATGGGTGTCCTTAATATCCAAAGATAGAGTGTTTTCCATCTTTTCTATTTTTTTGTAGGAAGCTTTAAACTAAAATAGGCTACCAAATCACTCAAACTTGTAGTAATTATGGGGGTGATGAGAGCTTCATCATGAGCCATAACTAGCTCATTTTGGCCTAATAAAGAGAATAAAAGCTCCTACATGACTTAGAAGAGGGCTTAACTGGAGGAATAAGTGTTCTGAGAAGAAAACATAAAATAAAGGTTAAAACTGTAATTTTACCATTGCAGTACATAAATGATTTCTCAGAGACAGAGAATAGGTCAAATGGTCTAAATAAGATAAAAAGTGGGTTGAATCGGTCAGAAATGAGTTCATGTGCAATCTAGGAATTAAATGACACTTGGTAACCCTAAAACAGACCTGCTTAATTCAACAAGGTTTCAGTCAGGATAAAAATCAAGTAAACCCTCTAAAAATCATGAAAAAATATTCCCTAGGGTTTATAACATTCAAATTGGCCTCTGGAACCTAGTTTGACCTAAATCAGGATCCTAGCTCATCAATTGACCTAAATTGGGTTTTTACGTAAAATGTCCAGTCAAACATGGTCAAACCTAAAATCCAACGTCACCATTGGATTCCTTAGGTCCAAATTAGGTTTGTACCAAAATTTGGACCTAAGGGAAGGTCATCTTGACCTACTTTGCAAAATAGTCCACCCAATTACATTCTGGCCCCTAACTTTTGAAAACCCTTGCGAAAACCCCCCAACTTTTGTTGTCACTTTATGCATTCCGGTCCCTCTACCAATGCAGCAGAAGACCCATACTTCGGCAAAGTTTCGAGGAAGATTTCTCCTCGCTTCCCTAGGGAGCTGCTCTCTGATGTGAAAGGGGGGTTCCCTGAGAAGTCCCCTACTGCCTGAGTAGCTCCCCATGCCCTGATTTGCACCATACCTCTCGTGCGAACGCTCGAGAGGTATGGGTGTTGCACCTGCGGTGACCTCCGGTGAGAGCCTTGCTCACCCTCCGTGCATCTGATCCTCTGCTTGTGCCTTTAAAAGAAACCCCAGGGCCAACCGCTTGAGGCAGACTTGTCTTGGCGGAAAATCCCTCAAAATTTCCTCTCTTCCCTCTTCGACAAGAAACCCGCAAGCTCCGGCGGCCACTCCTCCCCCTTCTCGTTGCTCTGTTGCCATACCTGCAACAGAGTCTACTTCGTCTCGTCTTCCCGCGTCGCGCCGTACCAAGCGCACGCCTCCCTGCCCACTTCCTCGTCGCCGCTCTCTCCCTCTGGGTGTTTCTTCTCCGGCAACAGTCGATACGACTGCCCGCCTCTCCGGCCCCCTTCGTCCCTGCAAGTAGGTTATAATTACTCCCCATCTTCCCCTCTTTCTTTTCCCCACATTATTTCATTCAAACCGACCCTCGACTGTCCCTGACCACCATCACCTTCCCCGTCTCTGGCCACCCTCCGACGAGTTGCCCCCGTCGATCCGCAGCTCCACACGACTCGCCGATCATCCCAGAAGCTCCGCCTCATCACACTGAACGCCCTCCGCCCCTCCACAGTCCCTCCACACTCACTCAACACACCACCGAACGCACCCATCTTTCCGGTCACAGGTCGACCTAGGCACGCATGCCTAGGCCACCTCACGGCCTGCCGCACAGCTCAACTCCTTCACCGTGCCATGGCGAAGGTTTCCCGGTAGTTTGATTAGGTCAAGAGGTTATATTCGTGTCTGACAGGTTCTGAGGCTCGACCGCCATTAAAGCCACCTTGAAGCAGCTTCTTCCGAGCTCCAGGCTTCAGAGCTCCAGGTTTTCAGCTGCTGCGGATTGGGGAGACTCCTGCGAAGGCAGCCAGCCAGCAAGCGACGAGAATCGAGGTTGCAGCTGAGGAGATTGCGAAGAGGTCTTCCTGCGGGCGCGTGCGAGGAGAGGCGACAGGATAGTCCCACATCGGTAAGCCTCGCAGCGATTCAGTGGTTTAAATTATTTTTGTGAATAAGCCTTATCGCCTCCGAATACACCTGGGGTGAGGTCCCGCACCCCACGCCCGCCTCGTCCACGGATTCACCACGCGGACCTGGCTGATCCGACCCGACACTACCGAGCACACCTCGCGCACCATCTCACGCCGGTGCGCCTGGTCCCTTGGGTACGCAAACCGACCCGTTAACCCGGCTCTGGGAGAGCTTCTTGTGAGCGGTTTGCAGTAAGAGAGAGACGCGCGGGTAGAGGGAAGGGATAGGTTTTGCTGCCTTGTGTGCAGGAACAGAGCGCCGAAGGAGAAAGGCTAAGTACTTAGCCACAGGTTACAAGGCAAATTTGAAAACTCCTCATTTGATGATTTTTGTCAAGAGCATGGTATTGCTCATGAGTTTTCTTTCCTTCGAACACCTCAACAAAATGGGGTAGTCGAGAGAAAGAACTGCACTCTTCAAGAGTATGCTCGAACATTGCTCATAGAATCTAGGTTACCGAAGTACTTTTGGGCTGAGGCGATTAACATAGCTTGTTACGTGTTAAATCACATCTTAATTCGATCCAGGTTGCGAAAAACTTACTTTGAACTATATTATGGGAAAATACCCAAGATTAGTTATTTTAAAGTTTTTGGATGTCGATGTTTCATTTTGAATATCTGTTCTAATTTAGATAAATTTGATGCCAAAGGTGAAGAAGCTATCTTTATCTGTTATTCTTCACGTAGTGAGGGATATCGGGTTTTTAACAATACCACATTAATAGTTGTTGCGTCGCTTTCATCAAGTTTTAAAATATGCATTGTACTACAGTCAACAAAAGTGATACAACATTTAAATTTATAACCTTGAGAAATAGAAATATGAGTCTGAAGTCATTCACAGGAAGCAATTATAAGGAAATTAATCACAATATTAAGAATAACAATTTGCAAGTGAATTAGATAGCCAGAAAGATATGCAATATTTGTCAGAAAATGTATCTCAGAAAGTGGCTATCAAAGTGCAAAAAGATCACGTTAAAAATGTTGGATCTAAAGATAGATTTGGCTATGCGCATAAACACTCAAGCACAATATTAGTAATAACAAGAAAGATTTTCACAATCAATTCAAATCACAAAGGATACAAAATGTATAGTGGTTCCCCACTCACTTGGGTACTCCACTACCTAAGCCTCCCAGCTTACGGTTTTTAACTCGATTCCCTTAACCCCGAGGAAATCAATTTACTAATCCAAAGTAATTAAAGGGTTATCTCAACCCAAATACAATAGCGGGTTTATTACAATCCAATGAGCAGCAAGCTCAAATACCGAAGAAGTACAGGTGGAAGAAAGACAAATCTTACAACTAAGTTCTTAAGCCTCTCAACAATATATAGAATAATATTACTGATTTAAGAGCCTAGTGAAGACTTGAATGACCTGAGAATGAGTGAACAAAACACGTCGATGTGTTTGCTAAACTGTAGTGAGATTGAAAAGCAGCAAACTATTTCTTCCTCTTTGAATATGGTGGAATGTATGAAATATAGCTCTAGGATTATTTTCTTGTCTTTCTTGTATCTCTAGTCTACAAACAAAGAGTCTTAGGATCATTTTATAGAGTTTGGGAGGTAGGATACTTGTCTACTAGACGTTAGGATTTAATTCTCAATGTTCATATGGTTAGAATTAATATTCCATCCGTTCTATTCTGAGCGAACGGCTAGATGGTACTGGTACTAAAGTACTTGTACTGGCACTAGTAGCTCACTGCCACCAGTATATGAGTCTTGGTACCGGTACTCATCATGGGTACCGGTACTTGTGACTCCCAGGTTTGAAATTCCTTGGGTACAGTAACCTACCTATACCATTACTCATCATGGGTACCGGTACTGGTAAAGTTCAGGTCAGAAATAAGGCTTCAACCTGTGACCAACATGTATCGGTACTCATGGTTAGTACCGGTACTTGTTGTTCACAGTTTGAGACAAATTCTCAAACCTGTGCCTTGCAAATACCAGTACTGATGAACAGTACCGGTACTTGCTTACAAGTACCTGTTTTAAGTGTTTTAATTCATTACGTACTTTGAAAATGTTCTCAATATAAATCCTAATTTATCTCTAATTGATTTTAGGATCTAAGTTATGATTCTTTGTAAAGAGGCATATACAAGCTATAAATATAAAATGCGAACTAGAAAAACTAAAGGTCGAAGATGATCTTCTGCTCGACTCATCCTTGTCATCTTGCTAATGTGCATATATCTAAATAGCCAAAAATATCTATTAATGCATGTTCTTAGTGTCATATTAGCATCATGCATTATAAATATTGCATAACATGCAGAATCATGCATTTAGGTCAAATTGTATAAATTGTATAGTAATTGTCTCTTTTTAGGGTCAGGGATAGGGTGATTTTTAATTAGGGCTTCGGATGGAAGATCCAATCGTATGGATCTAATCAGGGCGACGACGGGAGTTCAACGACTCTAAGATCGCCTTGATTGGACATTTGTAGCACCAGATATAGTCCGAGGAAGCCTAGAGATCAAGGGCTAAGATGGTGCCAAACTACACTTCAGATGACAAATTCGACCTCACGGATGGGTTTGGATCGATGATCGCCGCCTAAAGGAGTGAAAATCTGCTCAATTCGACATTAGTGGCACCTTCTACATGTCACAAAAGGTGGACGGTCATGATGGCACCACGTGGCACCATCACTGCCGCCCAAATTGGCCGCAACACCGCTCCCCATCCTCTAAAGGCACGGGTGAGGTGAGATCTGGGCTGTTGGATCTTGATCCAACGGCTGTGAGCGCACGCGCTTAAAATGTAAGTGCGACAAGGAGGAGGCGCTAGCGCAGTGGTCGAGCGGCGTTGCGCGAGCGTGGGGCGCACGTTCGACTCGCGATCTACGGCACATGTGCGTTTAATCTTGGCCGAGTGATTAGCTGTAGACGGTCTAGATTGCCTAATCGGGCATACGCGCGATCAGATGTACCACCTTGCGCCCGATTGCACTTGTAGCGGCGTAGTTGAAGCGGGCGAGAAGCAATCTGAGCCGTCCGATCTCATGATCGAACGGCTAAGATTTCGAGGATGTGGGTGAGCATTAAGCGCACGACAGGTGAGGAGGTGGGCATGCGCGCGAGGCTATGGTGACATTGGGTCTTTAATGACGCTTAACTCCGTCACTAAAGACTCCCTCATTTAATGTTTTAACTATGTAATGACCAAATTGCCCCCTATCCTTGCAACTATAAAAGGAGACCCCTACCCTACGAAATTCGTATCCCTTCCTTTATCTCTCTTCCTTTCCAAAGCTAAAGAAAAGTTTGTCCCACACCTGGGATGCTATTGTTGTGGCTCATAAAGTGCATTTTGATAGGAAAATGCATCATAGTATAGTGCGCAATACGATCAAACAAAAATATTTATAAAAAGATAACGAGACTTTAAGTCCTGGTTGTTCGTCTCTGGGAGGTGTTTATGCAAAATTGAAATCGATCTTTTATCACTCTACTTGTTTAGAATCGCACGTCGGTTTCCAATCTTTGGATTAAAGCTTTGCCACTTCTATTGTGAACTCTGATTACGTGTGCATGTGTTAGATAGATAACGAAGGTGAAAGTATGAGTTTTGGTGCGCACAATTCTAGTTATGTGGTGGCTGTTTATGGAAAATGTATTGATAGTTAAATCTTCAATATTTTCTAGAATCGACATGCTGGTTGCAATATATAAAAATGAAAAGCAGGCAACTTGTATCACACGAAATAGATTACAATCAATAAGCTCATGGTGATTTCAACACAGAGATATGTACATATAAAAAAAGAATATATCTTTCATTCATTCATTCAGGAAGATGTTTGCAACATGGAATTTAGAGGAAAGCTTATAAAGGAAAGCTTAAAAACATCAATCTAGCTAACAGAAAATGATCGTATACATGAATCTATGGGAGGATTTTGCATGCATCATTGGGGGAGAGTAAAGAGCTACACTACGAAGCAGTAAATAAAAGCATGTAAATTATGAAGAACTAGCTACTAATCTAGTAGAAATAAGGGCATTCAGAGGTGGTCTTCGATGGCCTTTGAATGGTTGAGAGGAGAAGGAGGGGAGGCCAACGGTGCTTAGGCCGGTCCTTGGAGAGAGGTTGGAGAGGTGATCCAACATCCTGGCATGGAGATGGTGGTGGCCATGGTGAGCAACTCGTGGAGGTGGAGTGGAGGTCAATGTAGCTAACCTAAATGGAAGTGAATGAAGCCAAGAGATGGATGGGTGCAAATGGCCACCCCTTAGGTCTTTTTATAGACCTAAGGGAAGCTCTCTAGAGAATTATGGAATTCTCTAGAGAGGCCTATGGTGGGAGCTCATGGGAGAGTGAGAGAGAGAGGATGGATGGTGGTTTTTAGATCCACCGAATGTGGATCTAAAAATTGAATGGCTCTTGGTTGCTAATTTTAGCAACCAAGGCAACCACACATGGTAGAGAGTTATAGAGAACTTTAAGCTAGGTATTTTCGTGTGGATGGTGTGTGTGGGTCAAAACTTAAGTGGCTAGGTTGATTAGGTTAGGTTTTAGTGGGTTTAGGTCAAGGTAGGTCTCAAATTAGGGTTGTAAACCTTAATTCACTAAGGTAAAGTGCAATTAAACTTAATACAAGTTTAATTGGGTGTGTGGAAACCTAATTGAGAGTAAAATAACTCAATTAAGTTAGGTCTAGGTTAATTGGACTCTCATTGAGTCCAATTGGATAGTGTGTGCTGAGATCAGGGCTCAATTGGACTCAATGAGTCTAATTGAATAGGTTGATGGAATTGACTAAGATCCAAGTCAATTAGGTTTAGTGAGGACCTAATTAGGTCCTTAGGGAGGTCTAGAGGTGATGTACTAGGATTTGGGCACCTTAATTTAGGTTCCTATGGGGTTGGAATTGGGTTTAGGGACCTAGAGATCCAAGATCAAGGCTTGAATCTCAAAACAAGAACTGAAGAGCAGTTCCAGACATCCAATAAAAGTGTTAGACATCTTATAGTGAAAAATCAGAAGTCCAGACTTGTTGTCTGGATGTCCAAACAAAGTCAGGAGGGATTCTAGGATCTGTCTTGGCTATTTTGCAGAAATTGGACGTCTGACCAAGTGTCTGGACGTCCAATAGCACTACAGAAGTGGGTTTAAGGTGTGCGGGAGTTGGCTAAGGGTTCTGAACACCCTATAACTTATTTGGACGTCCAGATAGAGGTTGGAATTAGGGTTTTAAGGTTTCCTAGGGTGCAGTGACCTAATCTAAGGGTGGCTAAGGCTTAGGGAAGCTTCTAGGCTGTCCTAGGGCTAGGATGGACCTAAGTTCTTCACAATTTATTACTTTATTCCTAATTAATAGAATATCATACCTTAACTCTCTTACATTATTATCTACTACGTCTAATCTATGTCTTCCACTCCAGCTCTGCTGCAACTCCAGTTATTCTTTAGATCCAGCTTTAGATCTAGCTTCAGATCTAGCTTCTGATCAGCTTATTACCTGCAATTGACATAATGCACCTAATCAGTACATTATAGCATTATTTTATGCATAGCTAAAAGAAAGCAGTAAAGGTGCTAGTAATGCTTATGCATGCATGAATTACCCTAACTTATGCTAAGTCCTAGCCTAATTTAGGTCAATTAAGACTTATGATTACTGTGCAATCAGCTATTCTAGAGCCAAATCCAATTTTCCTGCCCGCATTACAGAAGTGGATTCCACGACGACGACGACATGCTGCCTCATTCTCGCTTCTTCTTGCTTTGTCCTCCTTCTAGCTCCGTCCTCCGTCTTCTAGGCGTCGCTCCGTCCAGCTTGTCCTCCAAGTATTCGTCGAGGAGGATAACATCTCTTTCCCTTCTTTTTAATCGCTTTCTAGAATAGAATTTTCCGCTTTCTAGTTGTAATCATTTCCCTCTTTGTAGTTATAAAAGTATTATTATTATATTAAGTGATTGTTTTCTCTTTCTCTTTCTCTTATTGTTTATATCAATTCCATTGTAATTATCTCATTTTCAAACAAAAATACAAAAAAAAAATTACGGATTTTAGATCGACGTAGCCTCCTTATGTTCGAGTCGGAATTCTCAGAGTTTCGATATAAATTTTATCTGTTGACGGATTACTTCGCAATTCGCACTATAACGATGGGTTTTTCAAATACAACTACCATCGCGCAGTTTTCTGCATCTCAACATTTTGGCACCATTGCCGGGGAGGCAATGATTTTTGATTTTCTTTCCTCATTTTGCTCACTTTATTATTTTCTAACTTGCTTTATTTCTCGTCTATTGTTTTGTAGGTACCTTCACAGAGATTCTTCAAGCGGTAGATCGAAGTAAAGTGCAGCTGAAGACAACTGTAAGTACTCCCCATTCTTCCCCCTCCACAGATTTCATCTCACAACATTAATTCAAACTCCAATTAACCTAGGTGTTCGCATAAATCCTAGGGTTAGTTTGGTTGCTTGGATTTCCACTCACATTCATCTCACCCACAAAAAAAATCAACAAAAAAGATATTTCTTGTGGGGTAAATCAATATGCACACTACATACACCCACATTCAAGGCACATAAACTAATTGATTTTTATCTACTCAACCGGATTCTGATCTGTGGAACCGGTACACGCAAATCAGCATATGAAAGAGTAGAAATCAGTCTAGGTTAATCATTTTGTAGGCCTAACTCAGTGGTGCAATTTTGGCCAATTGTTTGAGTTGTTTGGGTCGCACCACTTAACCTAAAATCAACTCACCAAGTAGCTTCCCCTTAGGGTTTTCAATTTAAGTCAATACCAGGCACCCCACTTTACTTTTGATTTCAAAAGGAAAAAGATCTTCACCCGTGCTTGAAAATCTGGTTTGCCTCAAAACTTGATTGAATTAACCTAATTCCAAACCTAAAAGCTACTTAAGCAAGATTTGAACCTTAAAATCCACTCATCAAAAATAATCTTGCTTGAAAACCCTGGTTGTGCATGCACTTACACATACTGAATTGATCATTAAGGGCACAATTCATCTTAAGGGCCCACCACATTCCATTAAGCACTACAATCCCAGGCCTAAATAAAATCAAGTAGACGTTGGCCTTAAGGATTGATTCGCTCTTCAGGGTCCAGTTTGAGATTGTTTACGATTAACCTGTTTGTACTAATCAATCTGATGTCTAGCTAGGGGAGTAGCATCAAATGACTGCGCCTGGGGGTACACTAGGAACCAGAGGCACAAGCTGAAGGAAGAACCTTCTCCCCAGTCCCTCCTTCTAACTGGTTGGATTGATTGGACGCAAGTAGAGTAAATCGTTTATAATCTTAAGACAGATTCTAAGAGTCTGTAGATCCTTAGGCTACCCCACTTAAGGACAGGCTTGTTTTGTTGTGTTGCAGGGTTCTTATCCCTCTTCCTTCCGACCTCTTCCTAGTATATGCTAGGAAAGAGGTCATTGAATCCCCGATTGGAAGGACCACTAGAGTATTCTAGGAGGCATAGATTGGATTTTGGGCAAATTGATCCCATGGCCGATCAACAGCCTCCTTTGCCTCAGAATCCACAGGAGGTATTTCAAAGGCAGTTAGAACAAATGCAGAGAATGCAAGAATGGTTCCAGAGAATGCAGGGTGCTTAGCCCTTGAAGGATTCTTATGATCCTTCAAATTACGGGGAACGTCCCGGCGTCCAAATTCCTGCCTGAGATGTAGAAATCAAGCCCCAGGCATTAAGCTTGATCAAACACTTTCATGGGCTTGGCTCTGAAGACCCATTTCAACACTTGGAGGACTTGACCACTTTGGTCTAGACCACTAAGGTGAGAAATGTGAATGAAGAGCAGATGATCATGAGGCTCTTTCCCCACTCTCTTAGGGATAAAGCTGCTCACTGGTACAGGACCATAAGCAGGTCGATTGCAACATGGAATGATCTGAAATCGACTTTCCTGAAGAAATTCTTCCCTGTCAGACTTACCAATGCTCTGAGACGGGCAATTACTACCTTCACCTAGCGGCCGGGGGAGCAGTTTCATGTTGCCTGGGAGCAATTCCAGGACTTATTGCGGAGGTGTCCACACCACGAGGTACCGAAATGGTAGCTCGTGCAGATCTTCTACCACTAGTTGACTGAGCAACTCAGAAATCATGTGGACACTTCTTGCGGAGGCAACTTCCTCAACAAAGACGTAGATAGCGCGCACAATTTGTTTGAGGAGATGAGTGAAAATTCGATCAATCATGCCTCCATGGATACTTTTAGCCGGTCCCAACAACCTAGATCGAATGCTAATGAAGTCCAAGACTCTCATTCATTCGATATGGAATTGATTTGTAATAAACTAGATAAGGTGGACTTGGTTACTAAAAGGATGGAGGAGTGGATGGCTGGAAATTCAATGAACAATTCTTGATCCACTCAATCCCAGAATTCAGGATTCCATTCGGTGCGAGCTCCTTCTGAATGGGAGTTCATGAATCAACTTGATGCGGCTCAACCTGTAAGCCGACATTATTTTGAACCCCACGGGTTCCAAACTGGGGCCTTTGATCCCAATTTTTCTGATCCCTCCCTTTCTTTCTCTCCATCCTCACCCTATGAGGATGTTTATGCTGTACAGGAGAACGTTAGGTCCAACCCTTACTCCAATGCTTATAATCTGGGTTAAAGGAACCACCTTAACTTCTCCTGGAAAAACCTGGGGCAGCAGACCTAATTTTGACCAAGCAACTATGCTCCACAAAGACCAATGGGTCAGGGTCATGTTTACACTTAGCTACCTCCGAATCAAGTCAATCAACCAACTTGGAATGCTCGTCAACCTGTAGGGCAGGTTGATTTGAACTGACAGATGGTAGAAATGCAAGGATCTATGCTCCAACTCCTGCAGCAAATGAAAACCTCACTGGACAACTTGCAAACCAGGTTAATTGCTAATTCTCGTCAACCTGAATCTCTGCCATCTCAACCCGTACCCAACCCGCATAATATCCAGAATCCAGGCAATCAAGCTTAAGGGTACGGGAATTAGAGGGACCCGCACACACATGCTTAGGTGGTTGAGCAGGGTCCTTCCTCTTTTGCTTCTTCAAATCAAAGGTTTCTAGCTAATGAAACCCCTCCAATCTTTCCTAACCCTCCCCAAGACCCAAACCCATATGCATGTGCTAATTTAGTTACCTTGAGGAGTGGAAAACAAACTCAGGATCCACAACCACACTGTTCTGATTTATCAAATCCTGGAGAGCCTGAGGAGAGAAAGGAGAACTCTGAAGAAGAAATCAAGGCTCAGGAACCTGATTCTGAAGATCTGACTCATATTCCTTTTCTTGAGGCCTTGATTAAACCTAGGAAGAAGTTTGTTGATAGTAATGAGGAGCTCTTGAATATATTCAAGAATGTCGAGATCAATATCCCGCTCCTCGACGCTATCAAACACATACCAGCTTATGCTAAATTTTTGAAGTATTTATGCACACAGAAGCGTAAGTCGAGGGAATTTGTTCCAAGGAAGATGATACTCTCCAAGCAAGCTAGTTCTGTTATCCTGCATCACCTTCCTCAGAAAAAGAGAGATCTAGGGGCACCTTTGATTTCTTGTGTCATATGAGATTACACTTTTGATAGAGCACTTCTGAATCTAGGTGCATCTACTAACCTAATTCTGACTTCTCTTTACGAGAAGTTTAGATTAGGTGAACTTCGGCCGACTTCAGTAACGCTGCAGTTGCAGATCGTTTGGTCACAAATCCGCAAGGCGTTATTGAAGATGTTATTGTTAAGTTTGAGGATTTCTATTTTCTTGTAAATTTCCTTGTCCTCGACATGGATGTACCTGAGAATTTAAGGAACATGCCCATCATTCTGGGTCATCCGTTCCTGGCTACCACTAAAGCCAATATCAACTGTGAGAGTGGTAACATGGAAATCGCCTTTGGGAATCAGAAATTGAAATTGGATATTTTTAAGGTGATTAACAAATTTGAGGATTGTAGATTTATAGAGGAACTTGAAGAAGACAATTTGAACATTGAAACATGTATGGCGATTTCTGCAATTGAAAGTTCCTCCTATTGTGATGGTTCTAACCCTCAATCCTCTATGGAAAACCCACCACATTCTGAAGAGGTTATTGATTGTATTCACTTTCAACCTCTTCCTCTTTATGAATCTTCTTCGGCATCATCTTTACCCTTAATCCAAAACTCGCCCCAACTTAAACTGAAACCATTGCCTGAGAATTTGAAATATCAGTTTTTGGGACCTCAAAAGACACTCCCTGTGATTATTAGTGCCATAGTAACTAAGGAGCAGGAGATTAAACTGATCAAGGTCCTAAAGGAATACAAGGAGGCAATTGGTTGGACAATTCATAACCTTAAGGTTATCGAGCCATCTTACTGCAATCATAGAATATTTTTGGAAGATGGATCCCACCCTTCTCACCAAATGCAGAGGAGATTAAACCCTAATATGTGAGAAGTGGTCAAGAAGGAAATTATCAAGTGGCTTGATGTAGGAATCATTTATCCGATCTCTGATAGTCCTTGGATAAGTCCCATGCAAATTGTTCCCAAGAAAGTCGAGATTACCGTTGTGACTAACGACAAAGGAGAATCTGTCACAACTCGTTCAGCTTCCTCTTGGAGGGTTTGTATTGATTATAGGAAGCTGAACATATCCACAAAAAAGGATCATTTCCCTTTGCCCTTTATCTGTCAAATACTTGAAAGACTAGCCGGGTAGAAGTACTTCTGTTTCCTAGACAGTTACTTGGGATACAATCAAATCCCTATCCATCTCAAGGATCGGGAAAAAATAACTTTCACTTGTCCCTACGAAACCTTTGCTTTTCGTAGGATGCCTTTCGGCTTATGCAATGTACCCGCGACTTTTCAAAGGTGCATGCTAGCCATATTCTTAGACATGGTGGGAGAGTTTATGTAAGTCTTCGTGGACGATTTCTCTATTTTCGAAGAATCATTTGATTCATGTCTGGCTAATCTTGAAATGATTCTTAAAAGATGCATCAAAACAAGATTGGTCCTTAGTTGGGAAAAGAGTCATTTCATGACACAAGAAGGCATCATCTTGGGTCATGTAATCTCTGAGCGGGGAATCAAAGTTGACAAAGCTAAGGTTGTTGCTATTTCTAAACTTCCTCCTCCCACATCTGTCAAACAAATTCGATCATTTTTGGGTCATGTGGGATTCTATAGGAGGTTCATCAAGGACTTTTCTAAGGTTGCTCGCCCTCTGAGCAACCTTCTCGCCAAAGATACGCTGTTTGATTTTAATGAATCATGCCGTAAAGCATTTGATTTTCTTAAAACGGCGGTCACTTGTGCTCCGATGTTGCAACCACTAGTTTGGACAGCCCCATTTGAGATCATGACTGATGCTTTTGATTATGCAGTCGGGGCTATTTTGGGTCAGAAGATTGACAGGAAGCCCTCTGTTATCTACTATGCTAGAAAAACTCTAGATGAGGCTCAAAGGAATTATACTATTACTGAGAAGGAATTGCTAGCTGTAGTATTTGCTTTGGAGAAATTCAAGCTTTATCTCTTAGGGTCTCATGTCATAATATATACCCACCACTCGGCCTTGAGGCATCTCTTGGCTAAAAAGGATGCCAAATCCTGGCTTATTCGATAGATTCTTCTGCTTCAAGAATTTGATCTTGAAATCAAGGATAAATCTGGGGCACAAAATGTAGTGGCGGATCATCTTTCGAGACTTCTGAGTGATTCTTCTCGTCTGGATATTCTGATTGCTGATACTTTTCCAGATGAGACTATCCTTGCAGTTTTAGGTGTCCAAACCGTATGGTTTGCTGACATTATAAATTATTTGGCCGTTGGTCAAATCCCTCAGGATTGGACCAATCAACAACTACATAGACTCAAATCTGAGGCCAAATATTACTTCTGGGAGGACCTTGAATTGTATCACATCGACTTTGATCAGATTATTCATCGATGTCTTCCAGAGATTGAATTCAAAAGTTTATTCGAGTTCTACCATGCATCTGCGTGTGGTGGACATTTCTTCGGGAAAAAGACAGCTGCAAAAATTTTGCAATCTGGATTCTTTTGGCCTTCTTTATTCAAGGATGCCCAGGAATTCTCAAGGTCATGTTCCCGATGCCAGACACTTGGGAGCATAACCAAGAGAGACATGATGCCCCTAAACCTGATTCTTCCCATCGAAATCTTCGACGTTTGGGGCATCGATTTTATGGGACCCTTCCTCCCTTCATTTGGACACCAGTACATTCTTGTCGCTGTTGATTACGTGTCCAAGTGGATCGAGGCCATTCCCACCCGAACCAATGACCACAAAGTGGTCATTGATTTCATCAAGAAGAACATCTTCAACAGGTTTGGGATTTCGAGGGCCATCATCAGTGATGGTGGTTCTCACTTCACTAATGCCCAATTTCGTAATTTATTGGCAAAATACGAGGTAAATCACAAAATCTCCACACCTTACCATCCCTAGACGAATGGACAAGCCGAGATCTCCAATCGAGAGATCAAGAATATTCTTCAAAAAATGGTTAGGCTTGATCGTAAAGACTGGACTCAAAAGCTTGAGGATGTTCTTTGGGCCTACCATACGACGTACAAAATGCCTATCGACATGTCACCATTTCATCTGGTGTATGGCAAGGCATGCTATTTACCCGTAGAAATTGAACATAGGGCATTCTGGGTAATCAAACAGTGTAATCTGGATTTGAGTTTAGCTAGAATGACCAGGATGCTCCAACTATCTAAGTTGGAGGAGCTTAGAAATGATGCGTACGAGAATGCCGAGATATACAAGGCTTGGACCAAAGCTCTTCATGACCAATTGATATCCCACAAGAGCTTTGAGTTGAACCAGAAGGTCTGGCTCTTTGATTCTCGACTTAAGCTCTTTCCTAGCAAACTTAAGTCAAAATGGAATGACCCATTCATCATCGATCAAATTTTTCCAAACGGGGCCATTCAGATTTCTGACCCAAGGACGGGTAGTTCATTTAAAGTCAACGGTCAACGTTTGAAGCCTTTTATTGACCGTATTATTCCAGAACCCGTCTCAAACACGGTTACTCTCATAATGTTGTGATTTCTTTAGTTGGACTTCACCTAGCTGATGACATTAAACTCAGTAGTTGTATAGTCTGACTCAGAGCTGACCTGAGCATCATATTCAGGTGATATCTTCTACATTCTACCATTCCTTTCATGTCTTTTATTGACATTGCATCAGCTAGGCATGGGGGGGTGGATTCCTTTCTGAATCATTTTGTCAGCTCTGTGGAATTCTTGTAAATTCTATTTATTTTCTTATATATATATATATAAATTGGATTAGGAAAGAATAATTGGGCATTAGAACTTTTCAATCTTAGGAAATATTACAGTAGGATCTAAACACTAAGACCCTTCAGGTATTTGGGCTTAATCAGCCTGGGTATCCACTAAAATGTGGATTTGTTTATCGAGTCCTCGCCATCTTGAATTCCATTTCAATTTTATTAAATAAGTTTGGGTGATAAGTACACGACTTATCAACCCGCCCTTTAATTTGAGGGAACTTTAAGTCTAAGCATCTATACACTATTCGCACTGACTCATTGTTCGGCGATTTTAATAGAAATTAGGTAGATAATGAACCTTCTAGGGTGGTATGGCTGGCAAGTTATTATGGGTAACAACCCATAGGTAGGTTGTCCAGAGCCTAGCCACTGGACCATTCTTCTCCTGCTACCTTTAGGTAAATCTTAGACTAAGGAAGCCACCTACTTCAAAAAAGAAAAGAAAGTCCAAAAAGAAAACAAAAGAAAAGAAAATGAAAAAGAAAAGGAGAAAAGAAAAAAAAAAAGCCACACTTCACTGCGCGAGTATGGTTGGTAAGTTATCGTGGGTAACAGCCCATTGGTAGGTTGTCCAAATCCCAACTCAGGAAATGCACGTAAAATTCCTAAAACACTTAGGAAGAAGTGGAGAAGTAGAATAAGCTGGGGTAATATACACTAGATGCACCCTTGTGTTGACCCCATAAAAAAATAAAAGTAGGGAGAAAGCTATCAGTCATATAGATACACCTTTAGGTAGAATTCTTTTTAAGGTAACCTAAGGGCATAGAAACCCGAAGTCCGTTCTGATTGCTGATCAACGTGTCTATCACATTCACAAAAAGATGCTTAGAACTTAGGATTCTCATTAAGTCTTAGGTGGGTTGAGTGGCCGTAGAAAGTCGCTCTGTAACCCTAAACTCAAAAATTCAAAAAAAAAAAAAGAAAAGAAGAAAAAGGAGAAAAAGAGATCCTTCTTTGAATAAGGCCAGGGCTTGAGGTGGTTTGCATTTTGGCAGATACCCGAGCGCTGTTGTGTCTCTAAAAGTTTAGGTCCTAAGTAAAAATTTCTTAATGTTGAAAATAACTTTTGCCCAAGTAATCTAATCCTAATTCTTTTATAAATAACATGTAGTTTTTGCTAGGGACTAACTAAAGATAGGCATGGGGGTGTGATGTGCATACACTAAATAGCCAAAAATGTCTATTAATGCATGTTCTTAGTGTCATATTAGCATCATGCATCGTAAATATTGCATAACATGCGTAATCATGCATTTAGGTCAAATTGTATAATTGTACAGTAATTGTCTCCTTTTATGGTCAGGGACAGGGTGATTTTTAATCAGGACTTTGGACGGAAGATCCAATCGTACGGATCTGATCAGGGCGACGATGGGAATTCAACGACTCTAAGATCGCTCTAATCGGACATCTATAGCACCAGATATAGTCTAAGGAAGCCTAGAAATCAATGGCCAAGATGGCACTAAACCACACTTCATACAACAAATCTGACTACACGGATGGGTTTGGATTGATGATCGCAGCCTAACAACGCAAAAATCGGCTCAATCCAACATCCGTGGCACCTTCTACATGTCACAGAAGATGGATGGCCATGATGGCGCCACGTGGTGCCATCATAGTCGCCCAAATCGGCCGTAGCACCATTCCCCATCCCTTGAAGGCATGAGCACGCGTGCTTAAAATGTAAGCGCGATAAAGAGGAGGTGCTAGCACAGCGGTCGAGCGGCGTTGCGCGAGCACGGGGTGCGCGTTCGACTCGTGATCTGCGATGCATGCGCTTTTAATCTCGACCGCACGATCGGTTGCGGACGGCCCAGATCGCCCAATCAGGCGCATGCACGATCAGACACACCACCTCATGCTCGATCGCACGTGCAGGCGACGCAGCTGAAGCGGGCGAGGAGCAATCTGAGCCGTTCGATCTCGCGATTGGACGACCGAGACTTTGAGGATGTAGGCGAGCATTAAGCGTGCGACAGGCAAGGAGGCAGGTGTGCGAGCAAGGTTGGGGTGATGTGGGTCTTGAGTGACACTTAAATTAAGCGTCACTAAAGACCCCCTCATTTAATGTTTTAACAATGTAATGACCAAATTGCCCCCTATCCTTGCAACTATAAAAGGAGACCCCTACCCTACAGAATTCTCATCCCTTCCTTCACCTCTCTCCCTCTCCAAAGCTCAAGAAAAGCTTGTCCCACACCCGGGATGCTATTCTAGAGCCAAATCCAATTTTCTTACCCCTGTTCTGGAAGTAGATCCCGCGACAACGACGACGTGCTGCCTCGTTCCTGCTTCTTCTTGCTTCATCCTCCCTCTTCCTGCTCCATCCTCCATCTTCCAGGCGTCGCTCCGTCCAGCTCATCCTCCAAGCATTCATCGAGGAGGATAACATCTCTCCCTTCTTTTTAATCGCTTTCTAGAATAGAATTTCCCACTTTCTAGTTGTAATCATTTTCCACTTTGTAGTTGTAAAAATATTATTATTATATCAAGTGATTGTTCTCTCTCTCTCTCTTTCTCTCTCTCTTATTATTTATATCAATTCCATTGTAATTATCTCGTTTTCAAACAAAAATACAAAAAAAATATAATCGTGGATTTTAGATCGACGTAGCCACCCTGTGTTCAACCTAGAATTCTTAGAGTTTCAGTATAAATTTAATCTATTGACGGATTACTTCGCAATTCGCACTACAACGATGGATTTTTCAAATCCAACTTTGATCGCATAGTTTTCTGCATCTCAACACTTGCCTCCTTATCATCATCTTCGCTTTCTCATCATCATGCCTCCATCACTTCCTGTTTGCCTTGATCTTCACCTAAATCTAAAAAGAACTCAATTGCAAATATTAATATATAATAATTTTGTTAACACCAAAACAAGATGTGGAATGAGGTTCCAACAATCTTTCTCTTTTTGGTATTAACAAAAATATCTTGCAAATAGATAATTACAAGAAAAAATAATTTTTAACAATGTTATATGAAGGAGAAACATTTACTTTAATCCTCCCCCTCAATATATGCTCCCCCTAAAAATATTACTATTTGCCCTTTATTTTTCTCCCCCTTTTTGTCAACCATCAAAAAATGAAAGGGTAAAGAATATCATACCATAACATTTACCAATAGTAGAATAATGAATGTGGGTACTAAGCTCCATTAGGTTCCAACAAAAAAATGGTGGTTTGAACCACTAAATTTAACATACAATTAAGCTCTAATCAATATCTCAAATAAATCAATAGTAACTTGCAACCACTAATGTTAATTTCCACATCAGCGTGGATAACCACAGTAAGTAACAGAACAAAGCCAAGGCCTCAAACGACAAGTATAAGGCTTAGATGCCTTAACCCAAAGGCCTTAGAAGTGCCAGCATAACCAAAGGCAAGCATAGCATAGAGGCACAAGGGCCTCAGGATAGCCAAGTACTATGTCGGGGGGGGGGGGGGCATGAATCCCAATGTGCTACAATGCAAAACCCCCTCCCTCCTCCTTAGATCTCTTTCTCTCTCCAACAAGACTTGGATGAACAGTACGGGTATATGGATCCCAAGCCCAGACTCGCGGGGCGTGAGCATGGGCGAAGGCACATGCGTGGAACATGCGAGCAGGACCTCACCCTGGTGCTCTCAGAGGTGAACAGTGGCTAACACGCTTTCCTTTTATGCTTTGCGTGATTTTTTGTCCCCTACGATGTGGGACTATTAGGTAGTCTCTTTCCTTTGCACAGCTGATGGAGATGTGCATGTTCAATTGGGCTACTTGTGTCGATGCTAGGCTTGATTGGAGATGCAGGCACCTTCGTAAGATGAAGCCGTGTTGAGAGGATGTGGTATCAGGACTGATGACAGCTGGAGAGAGGCGGTCGATGTCGCAAAAGACGGTGGCGGTGACAAGCTCCGGTGAAGATACCTGAAACAATAATACAGGCTATAAGCCCTAATTAAAATGCTCAAGATGATTGTCGGAGCACGGCGAGTGCAGTAGTGTCGTGGTGTGCTGTGAGGATGTCTCTGGCAGTGTGGTGATGTCGGACAGTGTGAAGCTATGGTGGGTTGTTTGGTGGAGGTGTGGCATGCGTGTTTTGTGAAATTGGTAGAGGGGTTTTGATGGAGGAGGTGTGGTTGAGATTTTGGGCTTGGTGGTGGGTCGATTGGTGGAGAGGAGCGATGGCACGAACTCGCCGAAGTTGCGGTCGGAGTTGGGGAACACAATGAGGGAGTGCGTGGTTGTGTGGTCAAAAGTTGGTGCAAAGGGTGTAGTTGTGATTTAAAGAAGAAGAGGAAGAAAGAGAAGAGGCTTAGGGAAGGAGATGGGGGTTGAGTAGTCTGGTGTTGGTTAGCTAGAGTTGGAGAAGACGAATGCCTTTGATGATGCGAGGTAGCGACAACGAAGAGGGGAGTAGCTCCTCTTGTGGCTGATGAGGAGCGGAAGACAGAGAGGGAGATAGTCAGCCTCCAAATTTGGTTGTTGGGAAGTCGGAGGAGGGGGGTTGAGGAGAGTCGCTGGTGCCGAGGTCGAGGTAGCTGAAGGAGAAAAGGATGAGGTGTTTCTTGGCTTAAACTTGGTTGCCAAACACGCTGGAACCTAGAGTTCTTTTTATAGAGCTTAAATCTATGCTCTAAAGAAAGAAAGAGACCATGAGAGACCAATTTGGAATCAAGAGAAACCATACAGTTTTCTTGGATTCGCGAGCTCTTTTAGCTCCCAATCAGGAGCTAAAATCTTGCTCAAATGGATCTCCAACATTTGAACACTAATCCCACCAAATTTGGTGGGATTTGGTGCTGATTTGATGTAGTTTCAAGTCGGTCAAAGGTTGGTGCTGCTCGATTGACTCGTCAATGGCGGTAAGGACCCAAGTGTAAGGAAGACGAGAAAGCTTGGGCCCTATTTGCAAGGAATTTCGAAAGATAGGGGTCTGATTGAGAAAAATAGAGATCTTAGGGACTGAGTTGCAAACTAGGTCAGGATAGACTCTAATTGGGCCAAAATTTTGACCCAAGGAATCTAATGGTGAACTTGGATTTGAGTTTTGACCACGTTTGACTGGCCAATTTGCACATAAGCTCAAATTAGGGTAAATTTCTGTCTAGAACTCTATTTTAGGTCGAAATAGGTTCAGATGGTCAAATGAAGGATACAAAATCTCTTAAAATATTTTTTTATGAATTTTAAGAGGTTTAGATTAATTTTATCCTGACTAGAACCCCTTCAATTTAAGTGGGTTGATAATTAGGGTTTTGGTGCTTGTTTTTGTCGTCGAAATGTGTGAAACCCTGTTTCTATCAGTGATGACCCACTTTTTAGACTTTTGTACTCATTTAACCTTCAATTAATCCCTGAATGACCTTGTGGTTAATCTGTGTTTGTGATGTGCTATTAAAATTACAAAATTAACCCTGATTCCCTATCTTCTCAAATCAAAATGATGTGGAGTTGTGTCCCTCAAATGATTAGGTAGGAGCTTTTAACATTCAAGCCTGACTAATGTGGTTAGTTAGGGCCTATGATGGTGTTACCATCAATAGTAGAGGAAACCCTTCATGTTTCCTTCGATGAATCACCTTACTCTTCTATTGACCAGGTCAATGTGGAAGATGAAGATGATTATTCTATTGATGTGTCTGGCATCCCCAACTTCAATATCCATAATCTTCAAAAAGATTGGATATTTCAAAGGGATCATCCCAAAAGTCAAGTCATTGGAAGTGTTTCCGATGGCATTAAAACCCGATCTCGTTTTCGTTGCTCTTTCGATCTCTCTGCCTTTGTGTCTTAAATTAAACCAAAGAGTGTTGAGGAAGCATGCTTCGAAGAAGCTTGGATGATGGCTTTGCAGGAGGAACTCAACCAATTTCAAAGGAATGAAGTTTGGGATCTAGTATCTATGCCCGAAAGGCAAATGGTAATAGGAACCAAATGGGTGTTCCGGAACAAGTTGGATGAATCAGATGTAGTCATCAGGAATAAGGCTTGTTTGGTAGCACAAGGATATAACCAAGAAGAAGGGATTGATTTTGATGAGACCTACGCTCCCATAGCTCGACTTGAATCAATTTGCATGCTTCTTGCTTATGCTACCTTCCTTGGCTTTAAACTCTTTCAAATGAATGTTAAGAGTGCTTTCCTTAACGGTTTCATTAAGGAGGAAGTTTTTGTAAAATAACCTCCCGATTTTGGGTCTCATGATAAACCTAACTTTGTCTATAAATTAAACAATGCATTATATGGTCTAAAGCAAGCCCCTAGAGCTTAGTATGAGAGACTCAAAGACTATTTGTTGAGTGCAAACTTCTCTGTAGGAGAAGATGATTCTACATTGTTCATTGATCGCACGTGTTTCATGTATTAGAAATTAAGGTTATGAGTAACCCTTCGTCGTAGTTGCAAAACTCGTGATCAAATAAGATTTATATCAAAACTCCAAGGGAGTCCCGGGTCGAACATAGGGAGGCGATGTTTACTTTCAATGAAAATCGCGCTTCAATTTGTTTCTTTTTGGTATTTTAGGGTTTTGTTATTTTTTTAACTTTTGAAATAAAAGACAAGCAATCACAAGAGAGAGATGGAATTAAATGTGATATATTGCATGAATGTCTATTACAATAATCTACGAAAGCATAAAAAGAGAGGGAGGTGAGAAGAAATCTCCTGAATCGGCTGTTCGGTGAGACAACGGCACCTGGCGGAAGCTCGGATGAAGGAGGTAAGGAGCGAAATGGCGGAGGTGAGATGTAGGAGGACGTCGGGTAGAGGAAAGCTTCAGCATAGCTCCGGAATGGAGGTGAGGAGGCAGAGATGATTTGCTACTGGAATGGAGTGGGAGGACAGCTCTAAGGCGACTTATGAATGGGGATGGGAAGATGGAGGAATATTTGGTGAGATAGAGGTTCTCTACACTAATAGGAGCCTTGAGAGCTTGAGAGTAAGCTCTAATGGAGCATTGGTAGGCTTGCTAGAGCTTAAGAGTAGGTGGGAGTAGGTAGAGATCATTTGGTGAGGGGGATGCGTAGGCCTTTATATAGTGGATGGGAAGAAGAGAATCCCGTGCACAAACATTCAGTGACAGCTACAAGCATCACTAAAGGCCGCTCAAGCTGTCGCTGAGGATCTGTGCCTCTTCAATGCCTTGGCTGGCTCACGCACTATGCAGGCCATTTAGTGATAGCTGCAAGTGTCACTAAAGGCCTGCTCTTCTGTCGTTGTAAATCCCGCACCCAACGCTCACGCCCGCAGCTGTCATAGGCGTGGTGATCGTCGACCGTTGGATCAGGCGTGGATGGCTGTGATTGCGAGAGGAGAGTGCATGCCTGCCAGCGTTTGAAATTTGCACCGCTGGTGCATGTGCTGGCAGCCATTGGATGACGCATCGCATGGTCGAGGAGCTCCAGCATATCGCGCATGCTCTGATTTGAATTGCATGCCTCATCCGATTGTGAAGATCAGATGGCGGGCGCTGCTCGCAGTCGACTTAAATGCATGCCCCAGATGGCATGTGTGTGATCTGGCGTGCACCTTCACGTCAGTGGGCGATGTTGGATTGCGCGTGGGGAATCTCGACTGCTCGATTGCGATCGGGCGACCCTATTGAAACTGGCACTGTAGCGGGCACGGCGAATCACGACTCGATCTCGCGCTCTCTCTTTGAGAGTGCTCGTCTTCACCGTTGCGCCACATCTGCGGGTGTGTTGCGCAGAGGAATTGCAGCCGTGTGGTGAGGGCGGCCTCTCAGCCATTGGATTTTCATCCAACGGCTGAGATCACTTGATGGGCGGCCATTAGAGATGTGGCGGGTGGCTTTGGGCATTCTAGATGGTGCCACGTGGCAATATCTGGACTGTCCACCCTTCATTGCTTGCAGAAGTTGCCACGGTGGTCGGATAGAGGTGATTTCTATGTTGTCGAACTGCAATCATCACTTCAGATCCATCCGTATAGTTCGATTTTTCATCCGAAGTTCGTAAGGATGTTGCATTGCCTCCTGGCCATATAAAATGAAGGAATTAATATACAAAACATACAACTATCCTAAATGCCATGCAATAGATGTTATGCAATATTTATAACATGATATGCAATGCTAAGCCTAGGAACTATAATAAATAAGCAATTTATCATGAATTCATGTGTGTTTATCATATTAAAAGAAAAGGAAAAGACATATTATTAGTCCAAATATATGTAGATGATATTCTCTTCAGTGCTACTAATGAATCTATGTGTAGAAAGTTCTCCAAGATTATGTAGGAAGAATTTGAAATGTATTTGATGGGTGAACTCAAGTTTTTCTTGGGTTTACAAATCAATCAACTCGAATTCGAGACCTTTGTGTGTCAATCAAAATACACAAACGAGATGCTGAAAAGATTTGAGATGGAGAAGAGTAAAGGGAAGAACACTCCGATGAGTGTCACAACCTCTCTGGACTTGGACGAGTCAGGTACGCCCATAGATCAAAAATTTATCGTAGCATGATTGGCTCCTTGTTGTATTTAACCTCTAGTAGACCTGACATTCTATTTAGTACTTGCTTATGTGCTAGTTTTCAATCAAACCCCAAACAATCACACTTAAATGCAGCTAAACAAATATTTAGATATCTAGTTGACACACTTGAATATAGTTTATTTTACCCTACGGGTACACATTTTAACCTAGTCACATATAATGATGCGGACTACACAGGTAGCCATACCAATAGAAAGAGTATTAGTAGGACGTGCCAAGTTTTGGGCAAATTACTAGTCTCTTGGTTCTCAAAGAAACAATCAATTGTAGCCCTATCAACCATAGAGGCTAAGTATATAGTTGTCGCTCTAGCATGTTCCCAAGTGTTATGGATGAAAAATACTTTGAAAGATTTCAATTTGATATTTAATAAGATAAAAATATTATGTGATAATATTAGTGCTATCAACCTTTCGAAAAATCATGTACATCACTCTCGTACAAAACATATTGATGTTCGACATCATTTTTTGAGGGATAATGTACCTAAGGGAGAAATCAAGGTTGAATTTGTTTGTACTGTCTTGCAATTGGCTGATATTTTTACTAAACCTTTGAATTATGATTGATTTAATTCCATACATAGGAAACTAGGCATATGTAAGCTAAGTGATATTTGAAGTACTTAATGACTTAGTGGAATTTTGTTTGTCATGAACATTGAAGGAGTTTTGACTTCAAGTCAGAGAACCTTCAAACACATTTCAAAAATCAAAATGCACATTCTGTGCAATATCAGATGTCTTGTTATTAGTGGCTTGTTTGTGTTAATGCCCCAAAATCAACGCCTATTCAAGTATTAGGATGTCGGAGAATAGATGTCGATTTTGGGGCATTAATGTAGCTTGTTATTAGTAGCTTGTTTGAGCTTCTGTGCATTATGTTATTAGAAGCTCAAACCCTAGGATTAGGACCTAGGGTGTGGGCCTTGTTTTGGGGCATTAATGCTCTTCATATGTTGATATGTTATTTTCAATGGCAAGAGTATTACATCAAATTGACTCAAGCTGTCATCTAAGTGGATTGGGTCCAAAGGTATATTGCCACATGACTATGGCAGGTTGTATTTCCCCAAGGCATACTGCCACACAAAATGTTTTTCTTGTGTTGTATGTGATGTTGTGTGCATGCATTTGGTGGGAATGTATATGTGTTGTAATATTATGTATGTGTTTGTAGGTATCCTATTTCCCCACCTTCAAAAAACCAACCCACCCACTCTACCCACAATGCCTCCCCGTAGGAAGTAAGTCAAAGACTCTTCTGCTTCCACTTATTTGGTTGACCAATTGCGTGGCGACATCGCTAGATAGTGGTTTTGTAGCTTCGCAAATGCTAAAGTAAAGAGTCTCTACTTTGTTGTCTGGAATGACTTTGCACACCTAAACCTATGGGAACACTTTGAAACTCTTCATCTATTCCACTATTTTAACCGTTAGTTCCACTCGGGTGTTGAAACTGTTAGCATGTTCTCGAACTTAGTCTGCCTATTCTACGCTAACATCGTTGAAGACTACAACAGCGATGAGCTTGAATTACACACCCGTCTATTTGGTCACGAAATTCATATTACCTCTGATTCCATATCCACACTTCTTGACATCCCTAATGAGGGGAACGATTTTAATGACATTCTGAGGCAGTATGACTCAGAAGTCATTAACCAAGAATTGATTCTACTCGATAAGTATGAAGCAAAGCTTGGTACTCTACCTTGCAAGATTCTCAAACCCCTTCCCCGATTAATTTCTCGTATTTTTGGTTGGGACCTCAATAAATCGGGTGGTTTTGATTACATCTCGTGCCAACACAAGGTGCTTGTTTTTGTTACCATGTGTCACATCCCTTTCAACTTTTGTTGCGTCATCATTCATGTCATGAATGAGGACCATGGGGCTTCTCTACCTTTTGGGTCCATCTTATCCAAGCTCTTTGCAAGCCATCAGATTTCCATAAATGATCAGGCAGTTGATAAAAAGGTCAAGCCCTACAATCAAGCCATAGGTGCCAAGATGCACATTCTTAAGGAGCAACTCGAGCCAGAAGAAGAGCCAACCGATGAGGAACCACTCCCACCTTTATCGGATTTCCATGATGAGCTCTCTCTTTAGATAGAAGCTCCTAGATTAAGCTTTGGTGAGACATGGGATCTCGCCATGGATTCCATCTCTACAGGCATCTCTTTTTTGATGAGGCTCACCAGAGAGATGTACATTTTCATGGGTGGCATGTGCCGAGACATCAACGAACTTCGCACCAACATCTACAATCTGCAAATGGGACAAAGACCCACTTGACGCTGCCACCACCACGATCAAGAGGACTAGTGTACTCTTAGTTGCAGTTGTATTTTCTTTCATTTTCTTTCTTTCCATGATGGCATGTATTAAGGGGCTTTGACCCCATATATTTTCTTCGGGAGCAATAGCTAGTTCTTGCTTAGGGCACAAACAGTTTCTGTAGTTAGTTTACTTTCATACTTTATTTCAACTTTGTCAAAACACTTTGATTATATAGTTAGCATGCATGTTTCTATATTCATGTTGTCCTCATGTTCACTATTCTAGTTTAATATATGTCTAGAAAAAACATGTTTCCTTAATGTATTACAGTCCTAATTTAGTTCAACCCCTTTAGGAACCCTTCTTGATGACATTTACAAAGGGGGAGAAAAACTTAGGATCATGAAAATTAATTAAAAATTTGATCAAGTTTAGTATAAATCACTACGCATAACATTCAGAGAGAGAAATAAGATCCTAAAGACATATTTTGAAAATCATCAAAAAGGTGGAGATTATTAGTTCAACCCCTCATAAAGAATATTTTGATGATTTTATAAAATAAAGTAAAAGAAATAAAACATGGAAATAGCATATTTCTCTGTTATAACAAAATTGCAGGTCTCGCGATTTTTCCAAGACAGATGACTAAGAGCGTGAAAGCGCATTGGGTCATAGGTCTTAGGCTTTTTATTGTACACTTTCAAAAAGTTGTAATCTTTTTTGTATTGAGTCTAGAGATGTTGTAAAGAGCTCCCAAAGATAACATATACATAGCTAACTTAGGCTCTCTACACTTAGGAAAAATTAGAAACAAACACCTAACACAAAACACATATCAGACATCCAACACACATGTCAGATGTCTAATATTTGACTTTAAGGAGTCTGATCATGACTAAAGACGTCCAATTACCTATAACCTTTCCTTTATATTTTGAACATTTAGGATCCAATTGATACAACCTTCAATCAAACATCCATAGGCTCATATAGATGCCCAATACATACCTCAGACGACCTTTAAGCCAACCGTTAGACTCCACTTAATATTTCCTTTATGATTCTTTAATCCTAATTATTAGATACACTTTTAGACATCCGGACATGTCTCCAGACATCCAATAATAGACTGTTAGCCACTTCCTCTTCAAGGATTTGTCAGAAAGCAAATCACTCTTTTCTGATTCCCCAAGCAAGATATTAATCTCTTTCCAGACGTCTAGGCCACTGGATAGACGTCCACACAGACGTTTGATTCTTAAATTCTAGAACCCTATTTGGACTGATCAAAACAAGAATAAACCCGCCTATAATTAGACGTCCAATTATATTGCCAGATGTCTTATAATAGCATTTCAAATGTCCACCCAGAACCCTATTTTGATCCAATCAAAATATTAAGTCTGACCGATTATATCAGATATCTATAATTATAGTCAGACATCTTATAAGACATCTGACCCAAAAATAAGATGTCTGATCCTACTGTCAGAATCATAATTACCATGATTTGAGTTGGATTTCGTCCCAATCTCTTGGTACTTGCCTCCAACGGCTAAGAGCACTCTCCTAAGCCTTCTTGAATGTTCTAAGTTTGCCTATAAGTACACTATAACCCCTCTTAGGCAATACACACCTCTTGAGATATAATTCACATAGATTATCACTTGCTCACTTGCTCCATTGCCCTTGTGTTGTGCAACTACTCTGTTTGGGGCAAACCAACACTCCCATTATGCTTCATAATCTCATCCTTAGGGAGTTTTCTTCACCCTTAGTAGATAAGCTAATTATACATATTTTTGGGGTGCTCTATAGGGTGCATTTTACTTTTCATTTTACTTGTCATAGTTGGGTATCTAGCCTGTCGGATCCCCGTCTCTTCATTGTAAAGGGAGAAATCTCCGTTTAGGGATCAGAGGTGGGATTTGTAATTGAGGTACACTACCCTCGTTGAAGTAGTGTGGTTAGTGAATTGATCACTTTGTAATCGTAAATCCTAAGTCAAGGGATTGGCTTAGGTAGTGATTTTCACCTGATTTGGGTTTCCACCTAAAAATCTTGTGCCTCCATTTTTGTGATTGTATTTTATCTTGCAATTATTATTTAAATTCACTATTCACCCCCTGATGAGAACCTCATCATGAGCCATAACTAGCTCATTTTGACCTAATACAAAGGATAAAAGCTCCTACATATCTCAAGGAAAGGCTTAACTCAGAGAATTCTGAGTTTGAGAAGAAAATAAGTCATAAGGGGTAAAAATGCAATTTTACCAGTATAATCTGCATACAAGGTAATTCAGGGCCCAAACATAGGTCAAAGCAGCTTAATAAGAATAAAAGTGGGATGAAATGATCTAGCAAGGGCTACAGCAATTCCAAGAAACTAAATGATAATCTGTAACCCTAAAACAACCCACTTCAATTCACGAGGTTCAAGGCAAAGTAAAAATAGAATAAACCCTCTAAAATTCATAGAAAAATAATCTCTAGGGTTTAGAACCTTCAATTTGGCCTTCAGAACCCATTTTGACCTACATTGAGAACCATGCCCAATTAATAACTTAATTTGGGTTTTCGCATAAATTGACCGGTCAAACAAGGTTTAATATAGAAATGAAATTCACCATCAGATTCCTTAGGTCCTAATCAGTCATGTATAAAAACTTGAGCCAAAGAAGAAACCTCCTTGACCAACTTTACACTTTGGTCCTCATATATTTACTTTTTGGCCCTCAACTTTTGAACCCTCGCATTTTGGCCCCTAACTCTCCTTCGTTCTTTGCGATCAGGTCCCCCCTGCAAAACCTGCCACCACCATGCTCCGACGACCTTGCGCGGAGCATGGCGCCGCGCAGGGTGAGGGGGGGGGGACCTGGCAAGTAAACCGGGGGTGCCCTGTGTCGTCAGCCGTCGCAGGGACACCCCCTTGGTCGTTGTAACCCACCATACCGGCCGTGCGAACGCACGGACGGTATGGGTTTTTGTTTCCGGCCATCCTCCGGCGAGGGAGACACGTCGTCTCCCTCCGCCTTCCTCCCTGTTTTGATCCCTATAAATACCCCCCGTTGCTCCACCGACCGGGGCAGCTTGGATCTGACGGAGAAAATCCCCAACTTTCCTCTCTTCTCTCTCCGGCAGACGCTCACCAGCTCCGGCGGTTCCTCCCCCTCCACCTCTTCGATCTGCCGCAATACTAGCAGCAGAGACTTCCTCCCCTGCTCTTCCCGTGCCACGCCGCACCCAGCTGGCGCCTCTCCGGCTCTCTGCTCGCCGTCGCCCCTTTCCCTGAGCATCGTCTTCTCCGGCGACAGTCGATACGACTGTCGCCCTGTTCCTCCCCCTTCGTCCCTGCAAGTAAGCTAGAACTACTCCCCATCTTCTCCTCTTTCTTCCCCCGCTTTCAATTTATTCAATTAAGCTCTCGATCGACCCTGACCATCGTCACCCCCTTCGTCTCCGGCCACCCTCCGGCGAGATGCTCCCATCGCTCCACAGCCTCACACACCTCGCCGACCTTCACCGAACCTCCGCCTCATCACACTGAGCACCCCCCACCCCTTCACTGCCACTCCACACCTCCGTAACGCTTCCCCCAACAAACCCATCCTCCGACCCACAGTCCGACCTAGGGCAGCCCTTGCACGCCGCCCCACGCCTCGCCACCACCCACACGAGCTTCGCCGCACCCTGGCGAAGCTCCCGGCACTTTCTGATTAGGCCGAGAGGCCGTTTTCTTGTGAACAGGCCACCCGACCTCTGCCGCCATTGCCGTGCAGAAGGAGCTGCTTCCGCCTGCAGCTACAGGCGCGCCACGCTCAGCGCCACACCCAGATTCAACTCCCAGGCCTTGCGAGGCGTTTCGACAAAACACCAGGCTCGCAGCTAAGGCAGAAGGCTTCGCGTGACGCCGCGATCTCCCGCTGCTTTCCCCGCTGCGGGCGCGCAATTGAGGTGGGACATTTAGTCCCACCTCGGAAAAGCCTGAAGAGGCGCAGCGATATAAGATGCAAAAGTGCTGGAGGCTTACTGCCTCAGCACACGGGGTGAGGTCCCCTTCACCCGCCCGGTTACCCGGTCTCGTCCGCGCTCACGCCCCGCGGACCTGACCAGACCCGACCCGACTTAAGACTGACCTGCACTCCTCGCCCACCACGCACGCCGGTGGGCCTGGACCCGGGCGTGACCCGAACCCGATTACCCGGCAGCTCTGGGAGAGCTTTCCCAAGAGTGGTTTCAGAGAGAGAGAGACGCGGGGGGGGAGAGGGTAGAGTAGGTTTTGTTCTCTGACGTAAGCTCTGAAGTGTGCAGGCACAGGTGAAGAAGAAGAACCGCGGAAGAAGAAGAACCGCGGAAGAAGAAGGAAGCTGAGGGAGACACTGTAGCAACAGGCAGTTTAAGTCGTCTGATTTGGAAATCAGACGACGGCCTGAAGGGAAAAGAAGAAAGGAGGGGCGACGTCCCTGACTGAAGAACATCAGAAGAAGGCGAGGCAGTGCAGAACAAAAAAGAAGAAGGAGATCTGAAGAATGAAAGAAAGAAGAGCATGACCTCTGCAGAACAAAGAAGAAGAAGGAGATCTGAAGAATGAAAGAAAGAAGAGCATGACCTCTGCAGAACAAAGAAGAAGAAGGAGATCTGAAGAAAGAAAGAAAGAAGAACATCACCTCTGCAGACAAAGAAGAAGAAGATCTGAGACGAGGAGAAAACAAAGAGAAAAGAAGACAACAAATTCTTTCCCTCTCTCTTTCTTTTTGTAAAAGAAACATGTATATCTCTAGAATACAACTTGCTCCCTGAGTTCGACCTTGGGAACTCTTTTCCGAGTAAAAAAATTTTATATATTTGAAATGATGGCAACAACTGGCTATATTACAACGACATAACAATAAAACCCAGTTATCTCTCGAAGCCACACCGTCGTTCCATCAATTGGCGCCGTTGCCGGGGAGCAACGGCTATTCTAGAGGTAAACATTCCTGTTTCTTTTTTTTAATTTCTGATAATCTCCTCTCTTTTGTGCAGCTACAGGAACTCAAGAAGACAAGCAACCACACGACAACCACTCCGAAGACAGGTAAATTTTTCCTCTCACTATTAACCCCTAAACTCTAAAGAGGAAGAAAAGAAAAGAACAAGCAATATAGGGCTAACCTGTCTTCCATACTTAGTAACCATAAAGAGTTGCATGTTTTCAACTCATCACTCCTGCACACTATTAAGGGTATTTAAGGGCTAACACATTCTTGCTTGAGCCCTAATTGCCCAACAAAGAGTTAAATGGACCAAGTAGAGCCAACATAAGGTCAAACATTAGGATTTCAGTAGAGACACACCCCTTAATCAAGAATTGAGGAAATCCAAAAGAGGTGTGCCCAAGCCATTGATTGAAAATAATTAACAAGAAAAATCCTAAACAATTGGCTCTCTCTAAACACTTGAACCCTAAAAGACAAGACTTGAAAGCTCTCAAAGAAAACAAGAGGTAAAGTTGACCCCTTTGGGTCAACCAACCTTAAATTAGGTCACTCTTTGCACTTAAAAAGACTAAAGTTCAAGTGAAACCTTAAGCACCCTGATCTTAAAATTGGTAGACTTAAGAGGTCAAGATCCCCATTCTGGTCTACCTGGAACCGCAGTGACAAGAGAGGTCGGGTGGGGGAAACCCTGTAACCCGTGGGGACGCTCTACCGTGTAGGGGTCTTCGCGGGACTCTCCCTCTCTGGCTGCCCAGGTAATTCTCAGGTGGACGATCTTTCTGATCAAGGGGTCCATCTGCCCCGCACCTCTATAGTCACCCAACACATTTTTGGGTGTCTTGATTGGGTCCAGCACCTTCTAAACTTACCTCTTCCAACAGTGCATGTACAGAAGGAGGTCCCTAAGACCACCCTTAAGACCTCCTTTAGAAATTCGCTCTCGTCAAGGCCAAGCCTCGACGCCCGTGTTTGTGCAGCAACACCCTCACATTATTCTCTCTTCTGATTCAGAACCAAGTTCTTCTTCTTCCCCAATCATGGCTCAGCTAGTTGAGGAAGAAAATAATCTGGAACACCAGCTCCAGCGACTCAATGACCTCTTCCAAAACTTCGTGCACCCACCACAGCGTCCTATGATGCGGGACCACTACAATCCTGCTGCGGTGGCCATTGAGCCTCGAGTCAGAATCCCGACTGGAGGACCTGATTCCGAATTAAAGCCCAACATGATTCATGCTATACCTAAATTCCATGGGCTTAATTCTGAAGATCCCTTCCAGCACATCAAACAGCTAAAGCATCTGGCCCACACTTTTGGATCAGATGCGCAAAATCGGGATATTCTTCTCATGAAGATGTTCTCCTTTTCTCTTATGGACAAGGCCGCCCATTGGTATCAAACTCAGACCCGGCCGATCAACACTTGGGAAGAACTTCAATCTGAATTTTTGAAAAAGTTTTTTCCCGTTGGTCGGACCAACGCCTTGCGCCATCAGATTACACACTTCACTCAACAATCAGGAGAACCTCTCCATGAGGCATGGGATCGTTTTCAGGATCTCATGAGAAAGTGCCCCCATCACGGAGTTCCTAAATGGGAACAAGTCCAATCCTTTTACCAGGGACTCCGTGAGGACATCCGCCTTTTCGTCAATGCAACTTGCGGAGGAAACATCATGGGTCAACATGAAGACACCGTATGGGAGATTCTCAAAAACATGTGCGAGAACTCCATCAACAATGACTCCATGGGATTATTCGACAGGACGAATACCCGCGCAGCGACGAATCTTAAGGGAGCACATGAGACGCAGGGCCTGTTCGCATCAGTCGACCTGGAATTAATGGCCAGTCGATTGGACAAGGTCTCAATCATTGAAAAGAAGGTGGATGAGCTGACTCAGCACTTGCAGCGAGCCACCTCTGCGCGTAACTCCTTTGCACAACCTCCTTCCACACAGGAGACTGTGCAAAACATCCTCCATCGATCTTCCCCTGGGATGGATCCATATCCACCCCCATCTGATTCTTGGACTGGAAGATCATCCGATCCTTTCTACACCAGCCGAGGGAACTCCATTCCCCCTTTCCCTGACTCTCAGGAGGTTCCTCAGACCTGCGAGGACCTCAACGCCATCCAGAACGACCCATTCTCCAACACTTACAACCCTGGATGGCGAAACCATCCCAATTTTCAGTGGGCAGGAAATTCCCAAACTCAAAGACCACCTTTTCAGTCCCGCCCACAGCCCCCTCGTCATTACCAGCCGCCTCAGCCTCGGCCCAACCCTACTTATCCATCAGGGCCAAATCAGGATCAAATGTCCCTAATCCTTCAGACTCTGGCTGACATTCAAAAAACGAATGCGGCTATTCAAAAACAGCACAAGGACGAGCTTACTGAAGTTAAAACTCAACTGGCCCAGTTGGCAAATTCTCGCCAGCCAGGCACACTCCCTTCCCAACCTCTTCCTAACCCAAATAACGTGCCAACCCAGAAGCGCGTTATGAATCCAAATTTAGGCCACGCTCAATGGATTTATCAGGCCCCTACTGCTCCATCTCCAGACGAGATGGAAGCCTCAACTTCTTATGCGGGATTTCAGCAGCAGCCACCCCTCCTACCAAACCCAAACCAAAATCAGGCCGGATTAAATTCTGTAACAACACGTAGTGGTAAAACAACTCAAGACCCGCATTATCCAAACCACTCCAAGCCTGATAACCATGACCCTAGGATAGTTATCCAAGGTACCGCTGTTCCAGATCCACAACCTGGACCTATCCTAGAAGAACCAACCAAGATCCCGTTTCCCGAGGCCCTGACCAAGGGAAAGAAGACCACAAAACCCGTGGCCCCTGAGGAGGACCTGGTCAAGCTCTTTGAGCAGGTCCACATAAACATCCCCTTGATGGATGCAATCCGCCACGTACCAGCTTACGCACGATTTTTAAAGAATATATGTACACCCCAGCGTAAGCCGCGAACCAAGGGAGGGAGCCCAATTGTTCTGTCAGAACAAGCCAGCTCTGTAATCCTCAGTAGACTCCCACCCAAGGCAAAAGATCCTGGAACTCCCCTGATTTCTTGTAAGATAGGTGGTACCCAATTTGATAGAGCTTTGTTAGACTTGGGTGCATCCATAAACCTGATACCCACATCCTTACTCGACCATCTAGAAGAATCTGAGCTAAAACCAACCGAGGTGACATTACAATTAGCAGATCGATCTATAAAGTCACCAAAAGGGATCCTCGAGGATGTTATCGTGAGAGTGCGGGATTTCTATTTTCCAGTGGACTTTATAGTCTTAGATATGGATGCACCTGAGAACCCTAGGGATACACCAATCATTCTAGGGAGACCTTTCTTGGCTACTGCTAGAGCCAACATCAGCTGTGAGGAGGGCCAAATAGAGCTTAAGTTTGGAGATCAAACACTGAAAATTGATATATTTAAGGCCCAACAAGGAATTAATTGCGGCGTCATCGAACAAATTTGTGACATCAAGACTTTGGTTGATGAATCACACCTCCAGAATGACTCGAGTATGCCTCATCAACCACAGAAGGATCTTGACCCGCAAACAGAGGAGTCAAATCCAGATGTGAACAACCCAGTAACTCCCACCCTTGAACCTCACATCTATACTGAACCACCCGCTGCTGCTGAAAACCCCATCCTCGAATTGAAACCCCTTCCTGCTCACTTAAAATACGTCTTTTTGGGTTCTAATCAGACCCTTCCTGTGATTATCAATTCCAACCTCAGTCCTGAACAGGAATCCCGTCTGATTGTTGTCCTCCAGCAACATCGCAGAGCCATCGGATGGACTCTCGATGATTTGACTGGAATAAGTCCCTCTTATTGTACTCATCATATCTATTCAGAAGAGGGCACACGACCTTCTCGTGAAATGCAGAGACGCTTAAACCCCAATCTGCAGGAGGTCGTGAAAAAGGAGATCATCAAGTGGTTAGATGCCGGGATCATCTACCCGATCTCCGATAGTCGTTGGGTGAGCCCAATTCAGGTCGTGCCCAAGAAGGCAGGACTCACCACTATAACGACTGAGACCGGAGAAATCATTCCTACCCGATTAGCCAACTCGTGGAGAGTCTGTATAGATTACCGTCGACTCAATTCCTCCACGAAGAAGGATCATTTCCCACTACCCTTCATTGATCAAATTCTCGAAAAACTAGCGGGAAATAGGTTCTTTTGCTTTCTTGACGGGTACTCCGGTTATAACCAGGTGGCAATCCATCCTGAGGACCAAGAAAAGACCACGTTCACCTGCCCCTTCGGAACATACGCTTTCCGAAGGATGCCTTTCGGTCTTTGCAATGCACCCGCTACTTTTCAGCGATGCATGCTTGCCATATTCTCAGATATGGTAGGTGATTATCTGGAAGTCTTCATGGATGACTTTTCAATTTTCGGAGCATCATTCGACGATTGCCTCCAACACTTGGTCCAGATACTCAGGCGGTGCATCGATGTGAATTTGGTTCTTTCCTGGGAAAAGAGCCATTTCATGGTGCCTGAGGGAATTGTCCTGGGACACTCAATTTCGGAGAAAGGTATCCAAGTGGATCGAGCTAAGGTTAATCTGATCTCTCACCTTCCTATGCCTAGCTCAATCAGGGACATCCGATCCTTTTTAGGGCATGTCGGTTTTTATTGACGATTTATCCCTGATTTTTCAAAAATCGCACGCCCCCTGACCACTCTTCTCTCCAAGGATGTTCCCTTCGAAATCTCCAAGGAATGCACTCAAGCATTTGAAATCCTGCGTGACCGAGTCACCCAAGCCCCGATCCTACAGTCCCCTGATTGGTCTCAACCCTTTGAGATCATGTGTGATGCATCCGACTTCGCTGTAGGAGCGGTTTTGGGACAGAAAAATGACAAGAAACCTGTGGTCATTTACTACGCCAGCAAAACACTCGATGAGGCTCAGCGTAACTATACGGTTACTGAGAAAGAGCTGCTAGCTGTAGTATTTTCCCTAGAAAAGTTCAGATCGTACCTTCTGGGTTCCCATGTCATCATATACTCGGATCACAGCTGTGAGGCATCTCCTTGCGAAGAAGGACGCGAAACCTCGATTAATCCGATGGATCTTGCTGTTGCAAGAATTTGACCTTGAAATTCGCGACAAAGCGGGAAAGCAAAACGTGGTAGCTGATCACTTGTCCCGTCTTCCTTCTGAAATAATTGACCCTTCCGGACCCATCACTGAGCATTTTCCCGATGAGCACCTGCTGACTATTGGTACTAGCCTTCCATGGTTTGCTAATATAGTAAATTACTTGGCATCTCATCAGACCCCGTCCGATTGGCCGAAGGCCAAGAAAGACAAATTACGCTCCGATGCCAAGTATTACATTTGGGAAGACCCGTACCTCTTCCGCATAGGTGCCGATCAGATCATCTGGAGATGTGTCCCGGAAGGGGAATTCAACAATATCCTCTCTTTCTGCCATGACCAGGCATGCGGTGGCCATTTTGCCGGGCATAAAACCGCATCAAAAATCCTCCAGTGCGGCTTTTACTGGCCCACACTGTTCAAAGACGCATACAATCACTGCAAGGCATGCAGTCGTTGCCAGACTTTGGGCAACATGAGCCATCGCGACATGATGCCTATGCAACCGATTCTAGTATGCGAAATCTTTGATGTTTGGGGGATTGATTTTATGGGCCCCTTTCCTGTTTCGGATGGTTTCGAATACATTCTGTTGGCTGTGGACTATGTGTCCAAATGGATCAAAGCCATACCGACCCGAACCTGTGATCACAAAATCGTTCTCAAATTCATTCATCAACACATTTTCTCAAGGTTCGGGATTCCTCGTGCAGTAATCTCTGATGGAGGGACCCATTTCACAAATGCTCAGTTTAGGTCACTGATGACCAAATACGGGGTGTCTCACCGAATCTCTACTCCTTACCACCCCCAAACTAATGGTCTAGTTGAGCTGTCTAATCGGGAGATCAAGAAAATCCTGCAAGTCACTGTTCGACCTGACAGGAAGGACTGGTCGTCCCGACTTCCGGAAGCATTGTGGGCCTATAGGACCGCCCACAAGACCCAATTGGGCATGTCTCCCTTTAGACTGGTGTACGGAAAGGCATGCCACCTTCCCGTCGAACTGGAGCATAAAGCCTATTGGGCAGTACGGAACTGTAATCTAGATCTTTCCAAGGCTGGGACCCACAGAAAACTCCAAATCAGCGAGATTGATGAGTTACGCATAGACGCGTACGAGAACTCGCAAATCTACAAGGAGCGGGTTAAAGCCTTCCACGACAAACACATCTCGAGAAAGATCTTTCATCCTGGTCAAAAGGTCCTACTCTTTGATACCCGACTCAAACTCTTCCCAGGAAAACTGAGATCTAAGTGGGTCGGACCATATTTGGTCCGACAGGTTTTTGGAAATGGAGCAATCGAAATCAGTCCACTCAGCCACGATTCAGAACCTTTCATCGTGAACGGTCAGAGACTCAAGCCGTTCATCGATGTAACTTCTACTGATTTGGCTGAGGCATCTTATATCCTCCTTTCCCCTTGAGCTTATTGCGCCCAGCCGATGGCGTAAAACTCAGCGCTTAACGGGAGGCAGCCCGTCATTCTCTTTGAAAACCTGAAACTTGTTCTGACACCTTTTAGCACTCGAAGTTCACCCTTGTAGACAGCCGACCCCAACTCAGATGCCTGCATCTGGGATTTGAAATCGTCCGCAAAAATTCAACCTGACCCATCCACTCATCCAAATTTCTGTCTTAAGGAATGAACTAAGACCCCCTAGGTTACAATGAGGACATTGCAAATCTTAGGCATGGGGGGGTATGAAAGTGCAAAACTGGTAAGAAAAGGTTTCAAACAAAAAAATTCACATATGCCAAAAACACCATAAAAATTAAAAAAATTTTTCGAAAAAGAATAAGAGGAAAAGAGGAGAAGGAAATTTTGTGAAGGAGAAAAGAAACAAAATGAAAAAGGAGCACAAAATTATGAGAAAAAGTGATAGTCATTAGTAAGGAACTAAGGAATTAACCTAAGTTCTAGACCTCATTCAAGAAAAGTGCACAAAGAGATTAGTAAAGAATGCAAACCTTAGGCATTCTTGAATAGACTCTTAGTACCCATTAAGATCTGGACACTCCTCAAGAGGTTGAGGAAAATGAAAAGCTGAAGTATTAGGTCTAAGGCTTAGGGAGTATTCAGCCTCGTTAACTAATTTTTGGTTTACGGGACTCAGTAACCTAAGCACCCTAATCTCACACACAGCCTGGTTCAGTAAGCGTAAAAATCAGAATCACGCAGAAGCGTCGCAAAATTCTGAAAAGTACACCTAGAATAGGAGCGGCCGATCAACACAAGTTGATTTGGATGAGTTCCCAGCGCGGAGAGGCGGGAAATCCCCTCGAAGATGCGTAGCAAAATATCATCTCCTCGGTGCTTGTCTCCTAGGATATTTACATATCCTACTGGGGGCATGTAAGCACTCTGCTGGTTCAGATTCCATGGATGGCATTATCTCGAAGTGTCAATTGCCAGGGTCTGGATTCGGCCACGGAACACCATGGATGGGATTATCTCGAAATCTCAATAGCCAGGGTTCCGGGGGTTGCCATGGGCGGTGCTATCTCGAAGCATCGATCGCCAGGAACCCTTAAAGGATTGATGATGGGAGCAAGGAATCTGATACAGACCGTGTTGAAAAGCCAATCCTAGGCTAGAACTAAAAATAAAAAGAGAGAGAAAACTCTCCAAACAGAAAAACTTTCTATCTCTCTCTTACAAAACGCACTGCGAACTGAGCCAGGGCTAAAATCATTTCAAGCACGGGTGCTTTAACCACGAAGTCCAATAAACCTTAGGTTAGTTCTTGTGGGCCTTAAAAACCTTTGCTAAAAGACTGAGGCTAAGGCTAGATAGATTTGGATCTTGATTGGTACTAGAGTACCTTTTAGGCCTATGGTCAGCATTCTAACCTAATCTATGCTCAAATAAAAAAGGCACTTATCTAAAACTATTAAAAACTTCATGGTCTAGAACAAGGGATTGAAACCTTAAGTTTTTGCTAAGGGACTAGCAAAAGCTAGGCATGGGGGTATGATGAGAACCTCATCATGAGCCATAACTAGCTCATTTTGACCTAATACAAAGGATAAAAGCTCCTACATATCTCAAGGAAAGGCTTAACTCAGAGAATTCTGAGTTTGAGAAGAAAACAAGTCATAAGGGGTAAAAATGCAATTTTACCAGTATAATCTGCATACAGGGTAATTCAGGGCCCAAACATAGGTCAAAGCAGCTTAATAAGAATAAAAGTGGGATGAAATGATCTAGCAAGGGCTACAGCAATTCCAAGAAACTAAATGATAATCTGTAACCCTAAAACAACCCACTTCAATTCACGAGGTTCAAGGCAAAGTAAAAATAGAATAAACCCTCTAAAATTCATAAAAAATAATCTCTAGGGTTTAGAACCTTCAATTTGGCCTTCAAAACCCATTTTGACCTACATTGAGAACCATGCCCAATTAATAACTTAATTTGGGTTTTCGCATAAATTGACCGGTCAAACAAGGTTTAATATAGAAATGAAATTCAACATCAGATTCCTTAGGTCCTAATCAGTCATGTATAAAAACTTGAGCCTAAGAAGAAACCTCCTTGACCAACTTTACACTTTGGTCCTCATATATTTACTTTTTGGCCCTCAACTTTTGAACCCTCGCATTTTGGCCCCTAACTCTCCTTCGTTCTTTGCGATCAGGTCCCCCCTGCAAAACCTGCCACCACCATGCTCCGGCGACCTTGCACGGAGCATGGCGCCGCGCAGGGTGAGGGGGGGGGACCTGGCAAGTAAACCGGGGGTGCCCTGCGTCGTCAGCCGTCGCAGGGACACCCCCTTGGTCGTTGTAACCCACCATACCGGCCGTGCGAACGCACGGACGGTATGGGTTTTTGTTTCCGGCCATCCTCCGGCGAGGGAGACACGTCGTCTCCCTCCGCCTTCCTCCCTGTTTTGATCCCTATAAATACCCCCCGTTGCTCCACCGACCGGGGCAGCTTGGATCTGACGGAGAAAATCCCCAACTTTCCTCTCTTCTCTCTCCGGCAGACGCTCACCAGCTCCGGCGGTTCCTCCCCCTCCACCTCTTCGCTCTGCCGCAATACCAGCAGCAGAGACTTCCTCCCCTGCTCTTCCCGCGCCACGCCGCACCCAGCTGGCGCCTCTCCGGCTCTCTGCTCGCCGCCGCCCCTTTCCCTGAGCATCGTCTTCTCCGGCGACAGTCGATACGACTGTCGCCCTGTTCCTCCCCCTTCGTCCCTGCAAGTAAGCTAGAACTACTCCCCGTCTTCTCCTCTTTCTTCCCCCGCTTTCAATTTATTCAATTAAGCTCTCGACCGACCCTGACCATCGTCACCCCCTTCGTCTCCGGCCACCCTCCGGCGAGATGCTCCCATCGCTCCACAGCCTCACACACCTCGCCGACCTTCACCGAACCTCCGCCTCATCACACTGAGCACCCCCCACCCCTTCACTGCCACTCCACACCTCCGTAACGCTTCCCCCAACAAACCCATCCTCCGACCCACAGTCCGACCTAGGGCAGCCCTTGCACGCCGCGCCACGCCTTGCCACCACCCACACGAGCTTCGCCGCACCTTGGCGAAGCTCCCGGCACTTTCTGATTAGGCCGAGAGGCCGTTTTCTTGTGAACAGGCCACCCGACCTCCGCCGCCATTGCCGTGCAGAAGGAGCTGCTTCCGCCTGCAGCTACAGGCTCGCCACGCTCAGCGCCACGCCCAGATTCAACTCCCAGGCCTTGCGAGGCGTTTCGACAAAACACCATGCTCGCAGCTAAGGCAGAAGGCTTCGCGTGACGCCGCGATCTCCCGCTGCTTTCCCCGCTGCGGGCGCGCAATTGAGGTGGGACATTTAGTCCCACCTCGGAAAAGCCTGAAGAGGCGCAGCGATATAAGATGCAAAAGTGCTGGAGGCTTACTGCCTCAGCACACGGGGTGAGGTCCCCTTCACCCGCCCGGTTACCCGGTCTCGTCCGCGCTCACGCCCCGCGGACCTGACCAGACCCGACCCGACTTAAGACTGACCTGCACTCCTCGCCCACCACGCACGCCGGTGGGCCTGGACCCGGGCGTGACCCGAACCCGATTACCCGGCAGCTCTGGGAGAGCTTTCCCAAGAGTGGTTTCAGAGAGAGAGAGACGCGGGGGGGAGAGGGTAGAGTAGGTTTTGTTCTCTGACGTAAGCTCTGAAGTGTGCAGGCACAGGTGAAGAAGAAGAACCGCGGAAGAAGAAGGAAGCTGAGGGAGACACTGTAGCAACAGGCAGTTTAAGTCGTCTGATTTGGAAATCAGACGACGGCCTGAAGGGAAAAGAAGAAAGAAGGAGGGGCGACGTCCCTGACTGAAGAACATCAGAAGAAGGCGAGGCAGTGTAGAACAAAAAAGAAGAAGGAGATCTGAAGAATGAAAGAAAGAAGAGCATGACCTCTGCAGAACAAAGAAGAAGAAGGAGATCTGAAGAATGAAAGAAAGAAGAGCATGACCTCTGCAGAACAAAGAAGAAGAAGGAGATCTAAAGAAAGAAAGAAAGAAGAACATCACCTCTGCAGACAAAGAAGAAGAAGATCTGAGACGAGGAGAAAACAAAGAGAAAAGAAGACAACAAATTCTTTCCCTCTCTCTTTCTTTTTGTAAAAGAAACATGTATATCTCTAGAATACAACTTGCTCCCTGAGTTCGACCTCGGGAACTCTTTTCCGAGTAAAAAAATTTTATATATTTGAAATGATGGCAACAATTGGCTATATTACAACGACATAACAATAAAACCCAGTTATCTTTCGAAGCCACACCGTCGTTCCATCACCCCCCTCTAGTGTAATTTCAAAATGGCCACCACATGCTTCGTTGTGGCAGAAGGAGAGCACGCTGGACATTTTTAAATTAGGGACACACCTCCTAATGATCTAGTCAGAGCCTAAGCAGAATAAGAGAGAGTTGTCCTGGAAGTAATACTTGGCTTTTGATAAGAATTTGAGCTTCTGTTCATTTGATAGACTAAGGGGAATCTTGCCACAGGCAAGGTAGTTCACGATGAATGCGAACCAAGAAAGCTCTCATGAATTTATTGCCAAGAGGTCTTCATCTGGAAACTTTTCGCTAATCCTCAGGGAAATTGGAATATAGATTGGGTCTAAACAGGACAAGTGACCAGCCACCATGTTCTAGGCTCCAACCTTATCTTATGTTTCTATATCGAACTCTTGAAGGAGAAGGATCCATCGAATAAGGCAAGATTCGACATCCTTCTTTACTAATAATTGCTAGAGGTTGAATGGTCTATGTAAATGATGACATTCGATCCTAAAAGGTATGATCAGAACTTTTCTAGTCAAAATACAACTACCAGCATTTCTTTTTCCATGACAACATAATTATGTTGAGCTTCATTTAGCATTTTGTTGGTCTCATAGATGACATATGGATGCTTGTCTCCCCGTTGTCCTAAAACTGCCCTGATCGCAAAGTCAGAAGCGTCATACATTTAGTTCAAAATTGAGGGACTATTCTGGGGGTTGGAGAATGGGAGAATCAGTGACTGCCTTTCACAATGTTGTGAATGCCTTAAGACAATCCTCATTAAAGTCAAATGGGATGTGGGCCACCAGTAGGTTCGTTAATGGATGGGCTATCTTTGAGAAATCTTTGATGAACCTACAATAGAACCCGACATGTCCCAAAAAGAACTTGATTTGACAAATTGAGGCTAGTGGGGGTAGTTTAGAAATCACATCAAAATTTTCTCATTCTACCTTTAGACCATTTTCAGAAACCTTGTGGCCTAGTACTATCCTATCATGCACCATTAAGTGGCTCTTGTCCTAGGATAATGTTAGATTAACTTCTATGCAACATTTGAGGATCTTGGCGAGGTTCTTAAAACAGGATACAAAATTATCTTCGAATATGGAGAAGTTGTGTATGAATACTTCCACATAATCCCCTATCATTTGTGAAAATTTTACCATCATGCAACGTTGAAAAGTGGCAGGGGTGTTGCACAAGCCAAATGGTATTCGTTTAAAAGCAAATGTATCGAAGGGACATGTGAAAGTGGTCTTGTTCGGGTCTTTAGGATTGATGGTGACTTGGTTGTATCCTAAATATCCATCCAGAAAGCAAAAATAGCTCTACTCGATGAGCCTTTCCAAAATTTGATTAATAAAAGGCAATGGAAAGTGATCTTTCTTTGTTGCCAGGTTTAATTTTCTAGTCTATGCACAACTGCCAAGAAGAGGTAAGCATGTGGGGATGGATTCGCCATCCCCAGTATGAATAACCGCACTGAGTCTTGCCTTTTTAGGCATTATTTGAATAGGACTCACCCATTGGCTGTTAGAACTAAGGAATATAATATCAGCGTCCATCCATTTGATGATTTCTTTCTTTACAACCTTTAACATGTTAGGGTTTAACCTTCTTTGAGGTTATCTTGATGGTTTTGCCCCTTCCTCAGTGTACATATGGTGTGTGCAGTAACTTCAGCGAATAGCATGTAGGTCCGAAATAGTCCACCCTATTGCTACTTTATGGTCTTTCAAAAATGCAACTAGTTGCTCTTTCTCTTGGGTTAGTTGTGAGTTAACGATCATAGGATAAGTTTCCTTTTCACCGAAAAAGACATATTTAAGAGAGTTAGGCAAAGTCTTCATCACTAACACTGGTAGAGTAGCAATAGAAACATGTGCAAGGAGTTGTGTTTGCAGAAAAGGGTGTGTTGGATTGTCTTGATACTCATTCAATTCAAGTAAGATCACTGATTCAACATTTGCTCAATGTTCCACAGAGGCTACTCTGGCAAGACGATATTGTTTAAACCTTGACCCAATACCGTCCACCTCTGTGTCGAGCAAATCCAAGTGGTTAGCTGCTATCACACCTTCCTATTCTAGCAAGGTCAGATCAGTGGGGAAAATGTATCAGAATCCAACCCGCTAGGAATCTCTGGATCCTTAGGGTTGAAACACCCTAAGAAATCTAAGTTTGGAAGAGTAACGTGTGGCACTTCTAAAGCAATGGTCCCCTTATAAGGAATTAAGTTACACACCCTTGCTGAGGAGCATAAGTTTCAGGTTCGTCATCCTCGATCTCCTTTATGCGATCATAGTCAAAATTTTTAGCTACCCTAAAAATGTCAAGTCTAAGTTTCTCTTCCCCTAGGTTAATCTCCATACTCCCAGATGCACAATCTATGTTTGCTTGAGCGGTCACCAAGAATGAGCGACCCAGTATAATAGGTGCATCTTGTAAGTCAACGGGAACCTCCATATCTAAAATGAAGCAGTCCGTAGGGAAACAAAACCCTTGGACTTGGACAATAACATTCTCCACCACTCCCCAAGGTACCTTAACTGATCTATCTACCAGTTGAATTGTCATCGAGGTTGGTTTTAACTCCCCAAATCGGAAGTGATCATAAACAACTATGGGGGTTAAGTTGATTGAGGATCCCAAACCCAAAAGGCCCTATCAAATGGGTAATCTTGTAGGTAGTAAGAAATGAGTGGCATATCGAGGTCCTTTTGTTTAGGCAGTAAGTCACTTAAAATAACTACACTTGCTTCTTTAAATAATACCATTTGCTTGGATTTCCTCGGTTGTCGCCTAAGTGTACAATAGTCCTTAAAGAAATGGGTGATTGTGGGAATGTAATCTATTGTGCCTAAGATGGGGACTTGAATGCGTACATCTTTGAACATGTCTACAAGGTCCTCATGGTTCTTTGTACCCTTTTCTTTCTGCTTAATCTCCTGGGTCAATGCTCCTAGGAAGGGTACAAGAATCCTGAGGTCTTCTATCATCGGTTCCTTGCTTTTTTCCTTTTCTTCCTTAGATGGTTCCCTATCACAATTTGAAGTAGCTGAAGAGTCACTCTGAGAAGGGGGTTGAGAAGTGTAAGGATCCATCTGCTTCCTTGAAGGATCCTTTGTAGTTGTCCCACTCCTTAAGGTTACAGCATGTGTGTTAACGTATTGCCCCAAAGGTGGGGGAGGGGCAAAAGAAGGAGGGGGTAGAATAGAACTAGGTTGTGTTGGTATGGCAATGCCAGGGGTATAGGGGGTGCTGGATGTATTGCATGAGCATGTCCCTGTTGTGCATTAACATGGGCTGGGGGCCCAGGTTTCACGGGTTCGAGATCGATTGTGAAGGCAAAGTCCCTTGTGTCCTAGACTCTTAGCTTAGCTGGTTTATCTGGATCTACATATGTTGGCTCTGGGAAGCCAAAGCCTCTAAGATAGCTTGGTATCGTTTATCCATTTGATGCATAGCTTTCTACAGGTTTTCTATTGGTTCAACCCTTAGCGGATGATCAGGCACCATCTCTCTAATTGATTGGTTGTACGACAATAGTCGGTTGCAGTTGGGGAATAGGTTGTTGTCTTTGATAGGAGGGTGTCATGTTTCCATATTCTCTGGCTAGAATTGTGGTACAGGTTGTGTTCTTCGTGTGTTGCTAGCCCATCAAAAGTTGGGATGCTGTCTCCAACCAGGGTTATATGTTTCAGAGTATGAGTTGTTACGCTCATATCCTTGAATGGCATTCATATCTTCATAGGCCGAAGATGCCATGGATGTTGAATCATCAAAAGAGTAAGCACTCAAATCATCGGGGTGTGCATAACCTTGATTTACTGGAACCAGCTCAAGGTTGTTTACGGGTTCCTAAGTAGACAGGACCTGAGGAGAAGGGGAAAAAGCATCCTGAGTGAGCATGCATGCTCGAGCTTGAGGGGCTCGGGATGATGATGGGGTAGACGGAGCAAGGCTAGAGGCTACAGAATGAGATCGAATAATTTCATCTAGCTTGTTATCTAAAATATTGACCTTATCCTGTTTCTTTGCTATAATGTCCATGTCTACCTGAGCAGAGTCAGCCTTGATTTCATGTGTGGAGGCTCGGTGTTGGCTTAGTTTATGAAACTGGGCCATGGACGCAGCATTGAGAGAGTTCTCAGCTAAGGTGTTTGCGTGCTAAATCGGGGTTTTCAAATCACTTTAGTGTAATATAGCTGAAAATAGCACGTGAACAAATACAATTTATAGCTCAAAAGAAATTCGAGGTCAAGCGCAGGGAGCAAGTGTTGTAATTAATCTCAATATCACAATTTTAAACACAATATAGCAATATAATGGAAATCTCAAGCATAAATAATATAAATATAGAAGCTAGAGTCAATGTAGCCAAAAAAGATTAGGGTAAAATGGTGATTTGAGTCACCAAATTACCCTTTTACAATTATACTCAAATAATGTTACAGTATCAATCAACCAAATGCCACGTAGGATAAGTGTACGGTGCACTCCCTGTCAGGGATTAGACGAAGGTACTTTCAATCAGAAGGCTTAACCATCCATATGCTACAGTGCCAAGAGGGCACTCTTCTTCTTCCTTTCCTTTCTCTCCTCAGGCTTAAGCGAAGGTATAGCACAGAGGCACGGTTGCCTCGTAGAGACTACGTGTTGAGAGGGGTTCACTGAAGCAAAACCCCCCACCTCCTCCTCTATTTCTCTTTCTTTCTTCTCTTCCCTCTTAGATCGGCCAAACCAGACCAGACCTGAGTAACCAGGAAAACAGACCAAGGCCCAGACCTGCGAGGTGTGAGCGTGGGCGAGGGCATGTGCATGCGGAGCGAGCATGCAGGACCTCACCTTGGTGCTCTCAGAGGCAACCGGGCTAAGGCACAAATTACTAATATGTGTGGTCACTGCTTCAATAGCTCACGAGGTGGGACTATCCCACCTGCCTTCGTCTCAGCATAGCAGCAAATGAAGAAGGTTCCAATTAAGGGTAAGGATGAAGGGGGCCGCGTCAATAGACCACCTAGAATGCTTCCTGGGACTGGGCCGTGCGACTCGGGGCACTTTCCTGGATTTGAAGTCTCAAGAATGTAGCTGGAGCTTGCTCGAGGCTGCTTCAGTAATGGCGGTGAAGGTCTTGAACTTGAAATCCAAAGAATGATCTTTTTCCCCTATTAAACAGCTCAGTAGTGTCTCCAGACGACGACAAACTTGACGATGGCTGTGTGGTGATGTTTGGTAGGGTGAGGAGGTCGTACGACCTCGAAACGTGGGTACGGTGAGTGTGGAGTTCGGCAGATGGTAGGAGTGATCAATCCCCTCAATTTCTTGAAGGTCTTGTTCGGGTGGATGAGGAGAAGGTCATAGTCTTGTCAGTGAAGCGTTTGGAGCAGTGGAGTGCGTGGAGTGCTTCGCTGGAGGAGTGGCTGGAGCAGAGGAAGATGAATCGCGGAGGGTAAACCGGTGGTCGAGTTGGAGCGTAGTGGCATGGAGATGATGTGTAGGCGCTAGGGAGTCAATGAAGCTAACTAACGGACGAAGATGAGCAGAGAAGGCGTCGGTTGTGGTATGGCTGACGCCGGAGGAGATGGAAACTCCGATGAGGTAGACGACGATGAAGACGAGGTTAGGAAGCATCGCACGGGTATGTTGAGACACGGAAGATGACGGGGAAGAAGAACCGACCGCCTATGGTATGTGGCGGCCGGCGAAGGAGCTGGGGATAGGAGTTCGTCGGAGCAAGCTCGGAGTGAATCGGAGGTGGAGGAAGGAAGAGGATTTCCAACTTAAAATCTTGCTGAAGGAAAGGGGGATGACAAGGAGGTTTTTTATAGGCCTCTTTTATAGGCCAAAGAGCGAGCTTCAAAGCTTGGAAACCAAGCTTTGAAAGCTTCAAAATTACAAAATAGGTTTAGGATTTCCAAGAGTTCGCATGAACTCTTGGACGAGATTTGGAAGGATGACTTGTCTCAGATTAAAGAAAAACTCCTCAAGAATCTTCCTTCAAAATTTGGAAGGATTTCGTCGTGAAATTAGGGAGAATCTCTTGATTGAAGGTCGGAAGTTCTTGGGTTCACACAGTAATGGCAGCAGGGGCATTTCTGTGAAGAAGATGAAGAAGTTAAGGGGGTTTTGTAATAATTTCAAAAGCTGAGGGGTTATTTGAGAGAATAAGAGTCTGACCTGGACTAAAATGCAAACTAGGTCGAAATAATCTCAGATTGGGCTCAAATTTTGATACAAACCTAATTTAAACACAAGGAATCCAATGGTGAAGTTGGATTTTGTTTTGATTTATTCTGACTGGGTAATTTATGCAAAAACTCAAATTAGGGCAATAGTCTATCTATGACTCTGTTTTAGGTCAAAATGGGTTCTGATGGTCAATTCAAAGATGCTAAACCCTAGAGGATATTTTTATATGAATTTTAGAGGGTTTATGTGAATTTCATCTTGATGAAAACCTCAGTTAATTAAGCGGATCTATTTTTAGGGTTTCAGAAGTCCATTAATTCTTGAAATGCGTGAAAACCCGTTCCTGTCTGCATGAACCCACTTATTAGACATTTATGACCATTTGACTTTTAATTAACCCCTGAGAAATACCGTAATTGTTCTACACTCATGATAGGATGGTAAAATTGCTATTTTAAGCCTGGTTTCATCTTTTCTTCTCAAAACAATTCATCCTGCTCAAGAGACCTTCTGACTGATATGTAGGAGCTTTTATTGACTTTATAAGACCAAATTGAGCTAGTTATGACTCATGATGGTGTTCCCATCACAAGGATTCAAATAATTGAAAGGCATTGGCCAGAAAACCTCTCTAGCTTGATGCCTCAATTAGATTCCTGTGGGTGTCATCTAGCTCATGGTAAAAGATTTGTGTGAGATGCCATCAGGGTACCTCATGGTTGGGGAACTTTCTTAATAAGTCCTGAAATCTATCCACGCTTCATGTAATTTCTCGCTATGTTGTTGGGAGAAGGTTGTGATAGCTCTATGCATTGCATTGATGCAACCTCTAGGGAAAATTTTCTAGAGGAACTCTTTACGTAGTTCTTCCAAGGTAGCAATGGGTTGCCCAACGATCTTAGATTAATAATATACTTTATCCTTTAATGAAAAAGGAAAAATCTTCATCATGACTATGCCCAAATCAATGTTCCTCAGATGGACGGTCTCAGCTATTCATCCCAGATCCTCTAGATGCTAGAAAGGAGACTTATGAGAATTCCTGTGATAAAAGCTTTGGATCAAACTTATAACATTGGGATTGTACTCTTTCCTGCACGGGTTGTGTCAATGGATCATAAAAATCTCTCAATTGTCTTGGTCTGTCCTGTTCAGGTGGGTGCTTCATATCATGTAGAGTTTGCATAATGGTCTCTAATTACTCTTGATAGTGCTGCTTAGCTGCAACTGGATGAGCCTCCAAGAGGGCAAAAGGTCCCTCATTAGGAGGAGGAAGAGGGGGTTGCTTATCAGCCATCCCGACGGTTGATGAAGATGAAGAATGGGAATAGGAAGAAGAAGTATGTGAAGAGAACAACCTTCTAGAGGTAGGAGGTCTCCTTGGGGATGGTTCCTAAGGCCCAGCAAGTGGTGGTCTCAAGGACCTCCTACCTCACATACACCAACTAAGAGGAGTTGGTGAAGCAGAGTAAGGCTAAGTGCCCTGAAGAGATATGTGTTGGTTTTGGGAGCTTAATTGCATCAATTGGGATGTAATTGATAAATGGTGATGTGGGAATTTATGTTGAAATCAGAGAGATTTGGTAGAGGTTTTTAGTCCCATATTGGAAGTGGACAAACCTCTTGGTGGGTGTAAAAAGCTTTTACCTCCCATGACTTATGTAGCAAAGAGTGTGAGGTGGGTCTGGGGACCATGCACGTGCGCGCACCCTACCCCAACCCGACTTGGGCTCGAACGAAAATTAATTTGAAACTTGGAACGTAGACACTTTTGTTATAGATTTTTAATCTCATGATTTTGACCTAGATTGGTTGATCAATTATTTTGATCGATCAATAAGTTAAGTTTGGTCGATTAATTGGCTTGGTCGACCAAAAAGTCAAGTTTGATCAATCAATTGATTTTGATTGATCAATGAGACTAAATTGGTCGATCAATTTCATATTTTCAGAAAATGGAAATTTCCATAAACGTTTGGTCATGGGATCTATATAAGGGCCACGAGGGAGCTCTCATTGACACACAACAAGAGAAGAAAAATTCTCTCCACTCTCTCTCTCCTTCTGTCATTGTTATCTCTCTTTCTTGGTGTGTTCATTCGACGTAAGATTTGAAAAATATCTCCAATCAAGTTTGTTGAACTTACACAAGGGTTAAGAGTGATCCACGAAAGCTTTTTGATTAATCAAATCATTAAATTGGTAGATTAATGAGGAATTTGGTTGATTAACCAAATTGCTGCAGCTTTGTTCTCCTGAGGTGGTTTTCAAGGACGTCCAAGATCGGAGTATGTCGAATCTTAGAGGTGAATCTTCGTATCCTAGGAGGAGTTCGTCAGAGCTTAACGCACTAGTATTATAGAGGTGATACATTCTCTAAGGAAAGTCCTTCATGGGCACTTCGATTGGAGTAAAATCTAATCCTTCTCGTTTTGTTTATTTGTGCTATTTCATTTTCTTTGTTCTTTATTTTATTTTGAATCTTGCTAAATCATGTTTAACTTGCTTAATTTAATATTTTTTATCTATTTGAAATCATTGGAAATGCAGATGTTTTTATTTATTTATTTTTTATATGCGTTGGTTTCAACAATCTTTGAGAAGGTTTCGCGTTGATCTAAAATATTTGTAATGTCGGAAATGACTTTTAAATCATGTGTAGACTTATCTAGTATGCCCGAGAAGTTTGGTGGGCAAAATTTCAAGCGTTGGCATCAACGCATAAGGATTTGGTTAACCACCATTGGGTTGATCTCGGCATTGAAAATTGAATGCCCAATTTTGGATAAGGAAAAACCCACTCCTAAAGGCCAAAAGGCAGTGGATAACTAAAATGAGTGCAACCATATTTGTCATTGTTTCATCTTATTGGCTTTGTCCAATGTGCTATTTGATGTATATAGCACATCCACGTCCACTACGAAGGGGTTATGGGAGGAGTTGAACAAGAAGTATAATACTGAGGATCTTAGATTGAAAAATACTCTGTCACAAAATTCCTTAAATTCCAAATGGTTAAAGGTAAATTGGTATTGGAGTAGGACACGAATTTTTGTTATTACTTCATGGTTTACCAGAGGTTGAAATGAAGCTTCCTGAGAAGTTTCAAGTCATGTCCATCATCAAGAAATTTCCTAAATCTTGGGAGGACTTCAGGATGACTCTCAAGCATAGGAAAGGAAAGCTTTCTCTTAATGACTTGATGGTAGCCATTGCTATTGAGGAAAAGCTTAGGAAACAGAAGCCTATAGTTCTTATAGAGTCTAAGGTGAATGTCATGAAGTTTAAGGGCAAGGAGAATAAAAGTAAGAACAACAAAAATAAAATGGAGGCCACACACAAGATCCAGAAGAAATCCAAAAACAAACCATGCTAGCATTGTAGATAGGTTGGGCAATGGAAGAAGGATTGTCCTTCTAATAAAGCTCAGTAGAATACCACAGAGGGGAATCCTCAGGTGAATGTGGTCATCGAGGTGGCTAGGCCCAGCGATGGATATGTCTCAATAAAATCTAAACTCTATGTTATTCCCGATCCTACTGAATGGCTTGTGGATATTGGAGCCAATGTATGTATTTGTATTAATAGATCGTTCTTTTCTTCCTATCAGGCCTATGGTGGTGGGACTGCGAAGATGGGGAATGATTCTGCAGTAAATGTGCTGGGATTCGGACGCGTAGACTTGAGATTTTCCTCAGGACGATTCTGGGCATTACAAAGGGTGTTGCATGTTCTTGCTATGAAAAAGAATGTTCTTTTTGGTTCCTTATTGGTTAGAGAAGGTTTTGAGTTGAACCTTAAATGTAATAAAGTTTTTATGTTGAGACATGAAACATTCTATAGAAAGTGGTATTTTGCAGATTTTGATCTATTATTTAGAGTGAGATGTGATGTGGATGCATTATCTAAAAATACTCTAAACAATGTTAATTTTCATTTGATTCAATCTATTTTCAATAATATTGAATCTTGTGATACATGACATGGTAGATTAGGTCATATAAATTTTCACTCTTTAAAAACAATGATGAAATTAAATATGATTCTTGAACACACCATAGATAAAACTAAGAAATGTGAGATATGTGTGTAGGCTAAACAAACTAGGAAACCTTTTCACTCTATTACTAGAGGTATTGAGGTTTTAGATTTGGTGCACATGGATACCTGTGAGTTTAATGGTGTATCGACTATGGACAATAAAAATTATTTAATCACATTTATAGATGACAGTAGTAAATACTACTATGTGTATTTACTTAAGTCTAGGGATGACAAATTAAGTAAATTCCTTATCTTCAAAAAGAAGTAGCAACGTAAACTGGGAAAACACTTAAGAGATTGAGGTCAGATACAGGAGGGGGATATACATCCAACTTATTTGATAAACAATGTCAAGCTTTTGGTAGTTCATGAAGTGACGACCCCATATTCCCCATAATCTAATGGGATAGCAAAGCAAAAAAATAGAACCCTAACTAACATGGTTAATGCTCTCCTGCAAAGCTCAGTATTATCTACTTACATGTGGGGGGAAGCTTTAAATACGGCATGCCATATTCTGAATAGAGTTCCCCTTAAGCATAAGGAAAGTAGTTCATTTAAGATTTGGAAAAATAGGAAACCAAGTTTAACATACCTCAAAGTGTTGGGCTACCTTGCAAAAGTAGTTGTCCCAAAACACAAGAGGAAGAAGCTTGGACCTAAGACAGTTGATACGGTCTTTCTGGGTTACGTTGACAATACCCATGGTTATAGATTTTTTGTTATAAAATCTGAGATTTTAGACATAGATGTCAACACTATTGTTGAGCTTCGTGATGCTATATTTTTTTAGGATATCTTCCCTATCAAGACTGAATTACCTAAAAATGTGACTTCAGGTAATTTAGCCACTACATTTGGTTCTATTCCTGATCAAGTAGAAATGATATCTAATGTGGGGGCTAACTATTCTCATTCTGAACTCAATGAAGTAGTAGATTTTGAACCTAGGAAAAGTAAACAATCAAAATTTGCTAAGGATTTGGGAAGTGATTTTATTGCTTACCAAATTGAGGGTGATCCTCCCACTTATCGTGATGCTATGGCTTCTTCTGAAGCTAAGCATTAGAAAGATGACAGTAAAAATGAGATGGATTCAATCATCTCTAATGACACTTGGGAGTTGGTTGATTTACCTCTAGGGTGTTCTACTATTGGGTGTAAATGGGTCTTTAAGAGAAAACTCAGGCCCGATGGATATATTAAGAATACAAAAGCAGACTTGTTGCCAAGGGATTTAAGCAATGGAAGGTATCGATTATTTTGATAGATTTTCTCCAGTAACTAGGATAACTACTATCCGTATGCTTATTGCATTTACTTCCATTTATGATCTCACTATCCACCAAATGGATGTGAAGACCACCTTTCTTCATGGTGATCTTGAGGAAGAGATCTATATGGAACAACCCGAGGGATTTGTAGCTCTTGGGAATGAGAACAATGTTTGCAAGCTTAGTAAATCCCTTTATGGATTGAAATAAGCACCTAAACACTAGCATGAAAAGTTTGATAAGATTATCTAGTCTTTTGGCTTTGTGGGTCATGAGTTCGACAGGTGTGTCTACTCAATGGTTAAAGGTGATATGTGTATTGTCCTATGTTTACATGTAGATGATACATTACTATTTGGGTCGAACATTAGAATTGTGAATGAAACTAATTAAGTTGTTCTTACGTAGTAAGTTTGAGATGAAAGATATGGGTGTTGCAGATGTGATCTTAGGCCTCAAACTGATTTGCTCAGTAGAGGGGATAGCTATTTCTTAGTCTCATTATGGTGAGAAAGTTATTGAGAAATTTGGCTATTAGGATTGCAAGGTTGTAAGCACTCCTTTTGAATTATTAATGACCCTCTATGAGAACCAAAGTGGAACACCTACTTCACAACCTAGATGTTACGAGCATGGCATCAGACGTAGATTAAGACTTCTGGGAAGTGGCCCAGACATCTGGTATTAAATTTTTTCTACGTACGGGTTCTCGTCTGCGCGCCTGCGTGCGCAGACTGAACCCACCGCCTTCATTTTTCCCTTTCTCTCCCTGCAGGCGCCGTTTTTCCTCCTCTCTCCCCGCGGCTGCCTTATAAAAATGTTCCCCCTCTCCCTCACCCTCATTCCACCGCCTTCTTCTTCTCCTTCTCCCTGCTAACGAGAGCGCGAGCGAGCGAGAGCGACTGCATAGGCTGCTGCGAGCGTGCGGGAAGGTGGGGTTGTTGCGAGAGGAAGCAGAAGCTTGACCGCGAGGGTACGAGCTTGCCGGGGCAGTTAGAGTCGGCCGGCGGGAGAGTAGCGAGCGTGGGGTGTCGCGGAGGAGCTGCTGGAGCTCAAGCAGCAGGCGGACGCGACGCGGCACGGCCGTGCGCTGCGGGCGGAGAGCGAGTAGGGTTCTGATTCTGGGAAAATTTCCCAGAATCAGACGTCTGGACTTACGTCCAGACGATGCATAAGACGTCTGGAAGAAGGTCCAGATGTCTGACAGGTACAATATTTTCTTATCTTCTCCTTTTTACGCATGTACGGCCATGCAGCCGTCCGCCGCGTTCTTTTGCACCCCTTCGTGATGAGAGCGAGTGTGTGTGTGTGCAGGAATCATTCGGGAGGGCAGTAGGGTTCGCCATCCCACACCGATCAGACGTCTGGACATAGTACCAGATGACGGAGAGGACCTCCAGACGTCCGGGGTGATAATCGGATGTCTGGAAACTAAGTTTAGATGATCCAGCGGGCTTCTGGATGTTTGAAGGACTGCGCAGAACAAGGTATGGCATGATCGACCTTTTAAGACATCTGGAAGAAGTTCCAGACGTCTGATTTTTAGCAGACTCGTCGTTTTTGACCTGTTTAGGGTCCGTTCGGAGTCCGTTTTCTGCGTTTCAAGTTTCATTCCTCCCAGATTTATTTCCTCTACCTGTTTACAATAATTGTATACTGTTCTGAGTAGCTCCTTGTCTTTGATCCTTGTATTAGGACCCCATTCCGTTGCGGCTCTGGGGGTTGCGGAGGCGCGCGGGATTGTCGACCACACCCCCAGTACTTCTGATTTTGCGGGTAGAGTGGCCCTTTAATTTAATTATCAAAAATTATACATTTATGAAACAATTAATAGAGTCTAGGGCATTGCATGAACCCTAGGGCTGAAGAATTAGATTGAATGGTAGATCCTAGGGTATTGCATGAATCCTATGACTGGAAAACTAGATTGAATGATAGATCCTAGGGTATGGCAAAAATCCTAGGACTGGAAAACTAGTTGAATATATACATTGCAGTCTTGGAAAATTGGAAAGGAAATGATAACTGCCTGTAAATTGGTTAACAACTGCCTGTTATGAATGAATAAATACGGTTGAGAACATGAATTGTATGGATATAAAGCTAGAACGGTGAAACCTAAATTGGCTGAGTTAAAAGAGCATGAACCCTACGGGGAATTAGGAGTAGAACTCCTGGAAAGTGAATGAAATAGAATTGGGGAAGTGAGCTGGCCCTTGAGTACGGAGTACCAAGGAGAGCAACTGTCCCCCTATTTAGTGCAGAGCGGAGCAAGCCACCCCAGGAACCCAGGGTTAGGTCTGTCCACTTTGTACCGACTTTTGGCCCTCGTGTACACAGTACCGAGGAGAGCTACTCGTGTAGGGAGAGCACTAGCTACCCCACGGGCCCCGGGGTTCTGCTAGCCCACCTACACCGACTTGTTAGGCCCATTGGGCAAACCAGGGTAGTCAGGCGAGGGTGCACGGACTGTGGAGGGGCAAGACCCCTATTTGGTTACTGTGGAGGGGCTGGACCCCTGTTATTGAGAGGGCTCTGCCCTATACTGGTTCCGTGCTGTGCTTTGGGTGCACCCATTAACGGAAAGAACTGACTGCATGCCATGCGGGGTAGCTACCCGTGCGTTTATCGCGCGTGCCGTAGTCACCGTTACGTCTGTCAGCGACCTTGGGGTGGTTGACTGAGGGTAGAACCACCATGGGGGACTCTCCTGGCCAGGAGAGCACCACGTGTTACTTCTACTTTTCGGAAAAGATTGTAATCAAGATCGTTCCCACGAGGAACATTCAAGATCAAGAGAAGGATCTGAGGAATAAATCAATAGTGAATAAATGGAAAAATATAAAGAAAGAAAGTAAAAATATAACTGCTACTGTCCACTCTACTGCTCCTTCTAGCTTTTAGTTGCCACTCTAGTCAGCGTTTCACTGATGTGTCACCCTTGTTACTTTTCAGGACCAGGTGTTGAGCAGCCAGAGTTGGCTGCTGCATAGGGCGCTGGGCCTAGTAGAGCCCAGTAGTGTCACTTGTGGGACCCATTGTATTTTTTTGCTGTTGTTGTGAGTAGTTTCTGTTACCCCCTATACTCTCTTTATTGTAAGCTTCATGTTTATGTATATGTTTATTTCTCTACTGTTGTGGTGGTATATACTGTAGTATTTCTTTTCTCTACTGCTGTATTTTGTGACTGCTAGTTATATACATGTTGAATGCGGATTATTTTACTGCTGTTTTGGTTACTTTCTCGTTGGACGATTGGGTCTTGGGTCAGTCGAGTCGGTTCGATTCTCGTGTCTCGTAGGGATTCGGGAATCGGGTCGTTACAAGATGGTATCAGAGCAAGGTCGTCCCGAGAAGTGAACCAATTGACTGGAAAATAACCAATTCACGTGTCTGTAACTAGAGTAGCCACCACAACGTTTCTTTTGACATGAGCTCGTAGACTTCTTCGTTAGATATCGTTCCATATTGATGTGTTTCCATTCTGTTTCGCGTCTCCTTGTAGGAGATGCCTCGACGAGGGACTAGCGAGGCGGGCCGTAGGCGTGGCCGAGGACGAGGTCGGCGAGGTGGGCATGTTACGATCGACGTCTCAGTGGACCAACCACTGCTCCCGGGCATTCAGGCCCAGGACCTCGCCCAACTGATACGGGACATAGTGCGAGAGGAGCTCCACCCACCGCCCCGAGTGCCTCTCCCTGGGGCTGCAGAGGGGGAGTCCTCTATGGGACCACGCGACGGACGCGGCGCTGGACGCAGGGGAGGGGATGGGCCGCCACCGCCCCCACCTTTGTTTTGAACATGGGCATCAGACGTAGTTTAAGACGTCTGGGAAGTGTCCCAGACGTCAGGCCAGACGTCTGGAACCCTTCCCAGACGCCTGGTATTAAATTTTTTCGACGTACGGGTTTGTGTCTGCGTGCCTGCACGCGCAGACTGAACCTGCAGCCTTCATTTTTCTCTCCCTGCAGGCGCCGCTTTCCTTCTTCTCTCTCCCCGCGGCTGCCTTATAAGAACGCTCCCCCTCTCCCTCACCCTCACTCCACCGTCTTCTCTTCTCCTTCTCCTTGCCAGCGAGAGCGCGAGCGAGCGAGTGAGCGAGTGCGGCAGCAGCGGCTGCTGCGAGCGTGCGGGAAGGAGTGTTGCGAGAGGAAGAAGAAAGCTTGACCACAAAGGTGCGAGCTTGCCGGGGAAGCTAGTGCCGCCCGACGGGAGAGCAGCGAGCGTAGGGTGGCGTGGAGGAGCTGCTGCAGCTCGAGCAGCTGGCAGACGCGGTGCGGCCGTGCATCGCGGGCGGAGAGCGAAAAAGGTCCTGATTCTGGGAAAATTTCCCAGAATCAGACGTCTGGACTCACGTCCAGACGACACCGAAGACGTCTGGAGGAAGGTCCAGTCGTCTGACAGGTATAATATTTTCCTACCTTCTCCTTTTTACGCGTGTACGGCCATGCAGCCGTCCGCCGAGTTCTTCTACGCCTCTTCGTGATCAGGGCGGGTGTGTGTGCGCGCAGGTTCTGTTCGGGAGGGGGCGAGGGCTCGCCATCCCACACGGATTAGACTCCTGGCCATAGTACCAGACGACGGAGAGGACCTCCAGACGTCTAAGGTGACAATCGGACGTCTGGGAACTAGGAGCAGACAATCCAGCGGGCTTCTGGATGTCTGAAGGACTGCGCAGACCGAGGTATGACCTGATCGACCTTTTAAGACGTCTTGAAGAAGTTCCAGACGTCTGATTTTGGGCAGACTCGTCGTTTTTGACCCGTTTAGGGTCCGTTCGGAGTCTGTTTTCCGTGTTTCAAGTTTCGTTCTTTCCATATTTATTTCCTCTACCTGTTTATAGCAATTGTATACTATTCTGAGAAACTCCTTGTGATTGATCCTTGTGTTGGGACCCCATTCCGTTGCGGCTGTGGGGGTTGCAGAGGCACGCGGGATTGCCGACCACGCCCCCAGTACTCCCGGTTTTGCGGGTAGAGTGGCCCTTTAATTTATTTAACAAAATTTGTACAGTCATGAAACAATTAATAGAGTCTAGGGCATTGCATGAACCCTAGGACTGAAGAATTAGATTGAATGATGGATCCTAGGGTATTGCATGAATCCTAGGATTGGAAAACTAGATTGAATGATAGATCCTAGGGTATAGCATGAATCCTAGGATTGGAAAACTAGTTGAATATATACAATGCAGTCTTGGAAAAGTGGAAAGGAAATGATAAATTCCTGTAAATTGGTTAACAACTGCCTGTTATGAATGAATAAATACGGTTGAGAACATGGGTTATATGAACATAATGCTGGAACGGTGAAACCTAAATTGGCTGAGTTAAAAGAGAATGAACCCTACGGGGAATTAGGAGTAGAACTCCTGGAAAGGGAATGGAATAGAATTGGGGAAGTGTGCTGGCTCTTGAGTACGAAGTACCAAGGAGAGCAACTGTCCCCCTGTTTAGTGCAGAGCGAAGCTAGCCGCCTCAGGGACCCGGGGTTAGGACTGGCCACTTTGTACCGACTTTTGGCCCTCGTGTACACAGTACCGAGGAGAGCTACTAGTGTAGGGAGAGCACTAGCTACCCCACGGGCCCCGGGGTTCTGCTAGCCCTCCTACACTGACTTGTTAGGCCCACGGGGCAAACCAGGGTAGGCAGGCGAGGGTGCGCGGACTGTGGAGGGGCAAGACCCTTGTTTGGTTACTGTGGAGGGGCTAGACCCTTGTTACTGAGAGGGCTCTGCCCTATACTGGTTCCGTACTATGCTTTGGGCGCACCCGTTAGCGGAAACGACTGACCGCGTGCCAGTGCGGGGTAGCTACCCATGCGCTTATCGCGAGTGCCGTAGTCACCGTTACGTCTGTCAGCGACCTTGGGGTGGTTGACTGAGGGTAGGACCACCACGGATGACTCTCCCGGCCAGGAGAGCACCACGTGTTACTTCTACTTTTCGGAAAAGTCTGCAATCAAGATCGTTCCCACGAGGAACATTCAAGATCAAGAGAAGGATCTGAGAAATAAATCAACAGTGAATAAATGGAAAAATATAAATAACGAAAGTAAAATATAACAGCTACTGTACACTCTATTGCTTCTTTTAGCTTTTAGTTGCCACTCTACTCAGCGTTTCGCTTACGTGTCACCCTTGTTACCCTTTCAGGACCAGGTGTTGAGCAGCCAGAGTCAGCGGCTGCAGAGGGCGCTGGGCCTAGTAGAGCCTAGTAGTGTTACCTGTAGTACCTTCTGTACTTTTATTTCTGCTATAGTGAGTAGTTTTTTGTTACTCCCTGTACTCTCTTTATTGTAAGCTTCATGTTATGTATATGTTTATTTCTCTTCTGTTGTGGTGGTGTATACTGTAGTATTTCCTTTCTGTACTGTTGTATTTTGTTACTGCTAGTTATATACATGGTGAATGTGGTTTATTTTACTGCTCTTTTGGTTACTTTCTCGTTGGACGACTGGGTCTTGGGATGAGTCGAGTCGGTCTGATTCTCGTGTCTCGTAGGGATTCGGGAATCGGGTCGTTATGAGATGGTATCAGAGCAAGGTCGTCCTGAGAAGTGAATCAACTGATTGGAAAATAACAAATTCATGTGTCTGTAACTAGAGTAGCCACCACAACATTTCTTTTGACATTAGCTCTTAGACTTCTTCATTAGATATCGTTCATTATTGACGCATTTCCATTCTGTTTCGCGTCTCCTTGCAGGAGATGCCTCGACGAGGGACTAGTGAGGCAGGCCGCAGGCGCGGCCGAGGACGAGGTCGGCGAGGTGGGCATGTTGTGGTCGACATCTCAGTGGACCAGCCACTGCTCCTGGGCATTCAGGCCCAGGACCTCGCCCAGCTGATTCGGGATATAGTGCGGGAGGAGCTCCACCCACCGCCCCGAGCACCTCTCCCTGGGGCTGCGGAGGGGGAGTTCTCTGTGGGACCACACGACGGACGCGGCGCTGGACGTGGGGGAGGGGATGGGCCGCCATCGCCCCCACCTTCCTTCGACGCTTCTGTGCACGAGGCTTCCTTACCTGGAGGTGCACCAGCATGCCCACTGCAACGCCACTTCGAGCTTTTCAGGCTGTTCCGGAAGCTGAAGCCCCCCTCCTTCAAGGGGGATGAGGACCCGACCGAGGCGGAGGACTGGCTCGAGTAGATCGAGAAGGTTTTTGACACCCTTCACCCCCCGATGGAGTGCCACGTGGCCTTTGCCACGTACCAGCTGGAGAGTACAGCACATAGGTGGTGGATGGCGGTCAGGGGACAGGAGAGGGACGAGCTGACCTGGGACTGGTTCGTCACCCTCTTCTGCGAGCAGTACTTTCCCCAGACGTGGCAGGACCAGAGGAGGCGGGAGTTCCACACTCTCCACCAGGGAACGATGACCGTGAGTGCGTACCACACGCGTTTTCTGGAGCTGTCCCGCTTCGTAGCAACAGCAGAAGCCACTGAGGAGGAGCGCCTTTGGAGGTTCACCAAGGGACTCTAGCCTGCGATTCGGGGGTATGTCAAACCCCTGAAGCTGCCTACGTTCTCGAGGGTGGTGGAGGCAGCTATGACCTATGAGGAGACCAACCCGTCCGCGCGAGATACTGATAGCAGGCGGAAGAGGCCCTACCAGCCAGAATTTTCACAGGGCAGGCGAGAGTGGAGACACGTGGTGTCCGCAGGAGAGCCATCACGTTTTGCAGGGCCATCAGTGGCCTTTAGGGGCCCTCGACAGGGGCCAGTTGCCAGCTCCAGACCCCCGCCTAACCGACAGTAGGGACCCACTGAGGGTGGGAGTCGAGTTCCCCTCTGTTACCAGTGTGGCCAGCCGGGCCACATCAGGAGGGACTGCCCGTCTAGGACAGGAGGTCAGCAGACCCTTCCTGCGTCGAGCACTAGAGGGCGATGTTGAACGTTACGAATTGCTCCCCAGCAACGGTGCCAAAATGTTGAGCGCACGAATCGCTACGCTAATTTGTTCGGTTTTGGAAAACCTGTCGTTGTAGCTTGAAAGCGAAGAATTCATGTTCAACAAATAAAATTTATACCGAAATGAAAATTCCAGGTCGAACATAGGGAGGCGGACGTTTGATTTAAAAACTGCGCGTTTCTTTTTATTTGTCACGAAGTAATTCAATTTAAAACTATCTAATTATTTACAATAAATAAAAGAGAGAGAGAGGGTAAGAGAGAGTATTACACATGAAAATCAAAATGAGATGTAGAATAAACAAAGAATTTATCATTGAGGAGATTGTTCATTACAACTAGAAAGCAAACAATTACACTAGAAAGCGATAAATTTACTCTAGAAAGCATTAAAAGAATGGAGGGAGAAATGTCCTCGACAATCGCTTGGAGGACGAGTAGAACTACTCTAGTAAGCAGTAAATCTATACTAGAAAGCGGTAAAAAGAATAGGGAGAGAGAAATCCTCCTCGACGGTCGCTTGGAGGACGAGTCGGACGGGACGATGCCTGGATGAAGGAGGACGAAGCAGAAGAACGGGAATGGAGCAGCACGCCGTTGTCGTCGCGGGATCCACTTCTGAAGGGGACGAAAATTTGGACTTTATCTCGCAAGAAGCATCCCGGGTGTGGGACAAGCTTCTCTTGAGCTTTGGAGGGGTAGAGAAGAGAAGGAAGGGATGAGAATTTCGTATGGAGGGGGTCTCCTTTTATAGTTGCAAGGAGTAGGGGCAAAATGGACATTACAACTTTAAAATAATAAATGAGGGGTCTTTAGTGACGGATAAATCCGTCACTAAAGCCCCCAACATGGGTGTAGCTCCCACGCCCACGCGCGCCTCCACGGCTGCCCGCTTCTTCAACGCATATGCACGTCCATCAGTTCTCAGCCGTTTGATTGCGAGATCGGACGGCTTAAGACGCATCTCCGCCCGCTCGTTGTGCGCCCGCCTGGCGCGTGCAATTGCGCATCCATGTCCCGCGTTCAATTGCGCGTGAACGCTATCGGGCGCGCGCGGCCGTTCGATCGCGATCCAACGCCTTCCCGCGCTCAATCGCTCGCGCCTTCCAGCCCTTCGCTGTGACTCGAACCCGCGCCAGCCACTCGCGTAAGCGCGCTCGACCGCTGTGCTACGGGGTGCGGATGGTCGAGCGGACGCTTTTTGGCGCGGCTGACCACAGCCGTTGGATCATGATCCAACGGCGGAGAGCGAGCGGGTGTGGGGCTTCATGGAATGTAAGAGGCCTTTTGGGCGGCCGAGATGGCGCCACGTAGTGCCATCTTGGCCGTCCATCTTCTGGAAGTTGTAGATGGTGCCACGGATGTCGGATTGACTCGATTTTTCTGTCGTTGGGCTGCGATCGTCGATTCGAATTCATCCGTGCGGTCGGATTTGTCATCTGAAGTGTGGATTTACACCATCCTGGCCCTTGATCTTCTAGGGTTCCCCAGTCACTATCTGATGCTACGGATGCCTGATTGGGGCGATCTTGGAGTCGTTGAACTCCAATCGTCACCCTGATCACATCCATACGGTTGGATCTTTGATCCGAGGCCCCGATAAAATGTTTGCCCTGTCCAAGCACATAAAAGGAGATAATTAATCTCCATTTTATTCAAACTACTCTAAATACAAGATGATGCATGTTATGCAATATTTATATCATGAAATGCAATCCTATGCTTAAGAACATGCATAAATAGACATCTTAAGTAGTGTAAATGTGTTTACATCAGTTGAGTAGGAGGCCGCAGTTTTCAGGCGCGAGGAGGAGGACAGCAGTCACGAGGAGGGTACCGGCCAGCAACTACCCGTCCGACGCAGAGTGTGGCTGGTTCGTCAACACCTAGGGCTGAGGGGCGTATCAACGCCCTGACACACAGGGATGCCAGAGCTTCGGGATCAGTGGTGGCAGGTATGGTTTCAATTTCCGGCAGACTCGTTTACACACTTTTCAATTTCGACGCTATGCACTCGTTTGTCGTAGCCAGTTTCGCAGTTAGTTTGGGCCAGGATTATATGCTGTTAGAGGATCCGTTCATGATCAGAGGTCCGAGTGGTCAGCTGTTTGTAGCTGAGGAGGTATACATGGGTTGCGAGGTCAGTATTGGGGGACATGGCCTTCCCGCTGACTTGATTATGATACAGATGGAGGACTTTGGCGTAATTCTGGGGATGGACTAGCTGTCCTCTTACCACGCTTTGGTGGACTGTTTTGAGAGAAAGATCGTCTTCTCCATACCGGAGTTGCCTTCCTTCGAGTTCCACGGTCAGCCTGTGGATAGAGGTTTCAGGTGCATTTCTGCACTTCGGGCGGCGAGACTTTTGAGCCAGGGGTGTGAGGGCTTCCTAGCTTGTGTGGTGGCAGAGCCCAGCCCTGTGGCAGACTTCCAGAGTATCCCAGTGGTCAGAGAGTACCCCGAAGTGTTCCCAGACGAGTTGCCAGGACTACCGCCCGAGCGTGAGATCGAGTTTGAGATCTCACTAGTACCAGGGACCAGCCCCATCTCCACTGCACCATACAGGATGGCACTACTTGAGCTACGAGAGCTCAAGTCTCAGTTGCAAGATCTTTTGGAGAAAGGCTTTGTGAGGCCCAGTGCATCTCCCTGGGGAGCCCCGGTACTGTTTGTAAAGAAGAAGGATGGTACCCTACGCCTTTGCGTGGACTACTGACAGCTGAATTGGGTCACCATCAAGAATAGATATCCGCTGTCGAGGATCGACGAATTGTTTGACCAGCTGCAAGGTGCCACGGTATTCTCCAAGATCAACTTGAGGTCTGGATACCACCAGTTGAGGATCAAGGAGGCAGACGTCTCCAAGATAGCTTTCCGCACCTGGTACGGACACTACGAATTTCTGGTCATGCCGTTTGGGCTGACCAATGCCCCCGCTGCCTTCATGGACTTGATGAACCGGGTGTTTAGACCGTACTTGGATCAGTTTTTGGTGGTATTCATTGATGATGTGCTCATCTATTCTCGAGATCAGACGCAGCACGGACAGCACTTGCGGATGGTTCTGGACACACTGAGACGACGTAGGCTGTACGCCAAATACAGCAAGTGTGAGTTCTGGTTGAGGGAGGTGACCTTCTTAGGTTATGTGATCTCTGGAGATGGCTTGGCGGTGGACCCAGCCAAGGTCGAGGCAGTGCTCAGGTGGGAGAGACTGCGTACGGTTACTGAGATTCGCAGTTTCTTTGTTCTTGCAGGCTACTACAGGCGGTTTATCAGGGGATTTTCACAAATTGCATGTCCTATGACACAGTTGACCCGGAAGGACATGCCCTTCACTTGGACAGACGCCTGTGAGGCATGTTTTCAGGAGCTGAAGGAGAGGCTGACTTCGGCTCCCGTGCTCACCATCCTTGACAGTAGTGGCGGGTTCGTTGTGTACATGGACGTCTCCTTGCAGGGGTTAGGGGGTGTGCTCATGCAGAGGGGTCATGTTGTCGCTTACGCTTCGCGGCAACTGAAGCCCCATGAGCATAGCTACCCTACCCACGACCTGGAGGCACTACCTGTACGGTGAGACCTTCGAGATTTTCACAGATCACAAGAGCCTCAGATACCTTTTTGATCAGAAGGAGCTCAACATGAGACAGAGACGTTGGTTGGAGCTCCTGAAGGACTATGACTGCAGCATTTCCGACCACCCGAGAAAGGCCAACGTGGTGGCTGATGCCTTGAGCCGGAAGGCGCCCGCACACTTGGCGAGTTTACAGGTGCAGAGTTGGAGCCTTTTAGAGGTGATGGGCAGTTGGCGACCCCTAGAGTTACGGGGGCACTGTGGGGCAGTGACTGTGACATGACAGATGAGGCCAGAGCTGATAGATCGCATCATCACAGGACAGATGGCTAATCCGTACTTGCAGTCCTTGGGCGACAGAGTACTGTCAGGAGACCCGGGGGACTTCTCTTTCACAGACCAAGTGCTGCGCCTGAGGGGACGTTTGTGCGTTCCCAGAGACGAGGAGTTGTTGAGAGAGCTCCTGACTGAGGCACACGGTTCCAGATTCACCATACATCCTGGAAACACGAAGGTGTACCATGACTTGAGACGCGAGTTTTGGTGGAGGGGGATGAAGCGAGATGTGGGTGAATTCGTGCAGCAGTGTTTAGTGTGCTAGCAGGTGAAAGCCGAGCATCAGAGGCCTGCAGGGCCGCTACAGCCACTTCCAGTGCCAGAGTGGAAGTGGGAGAGCTTCACCATGGACTTGGTGGTTGGCTTACCTGTTACCCAGCGAGGACATGACGCAGTCTGGGTAATCGTTGATAGATTGACGAAGACGGCGCGTTTCTTGTCGATCCGAGTCACCTTGGGACCAGCATAGTTGGAAGAGAGGTATATCCGCTACGTGGTACGTCTACACAGAGTTCTGCGGGAGATCGTATCCGACCGGGATACCCGCTTTACTTCCCAGTTTTGGGCTGAGTTTCAGCAGGCCCTCGGGACGCAGTTGAGGTTCAGTATAGCTTACCACCCCCAGACGGACGGACAGTCTGAGCGCACGATACAGACACTTGAGGACCTTTTGCGTTCCTGTGTACTGGACTGGAGGGGCTCTTAGGAGGAGCACTTGCCCCTGGTGGAGTTTGTATATAATAACTGTTATCACTCGAGCATCGGCATGGCACCCTACGAGGCTCTGTACGAACGGAGATGTACGGCACCCTTGAGTTGGGTTGAGGTGGGGACCAAGTGGGAGGTTGGCCCCAGGCTGATTCGGTAGAGTCAGGAGGTAGTCGAGTAGATTCACAGGCGACTCCGCACTGTCAGGAGCAGGCAGAAGAGCTACGCTGATCGGAAACGCAAAGAGGTGCAGTTCGAAGTTGGGGACCATGTCTTCCTTCGTGTTTCACCCATGAAGGGCTTGCAGCGGTTTGGGGTGAGAGGGAAGCTCGCGCCGAGGTTCGTGGGGCCCTTTGAGGTCCTGGAGCAGGTTGGACCCATTACTTATAGGCTTGCCCACCCTCCTCAGCTTTCTGGTGCGCACGACATGTTCCACGTGTCTAACCTTAGGAAGTACGTCACCAATCCCAGTCACTTGCTGAGTCACGAGAGCGTCGAGGTGGACGACGACCTGACCTATCCCGAGAGAAAAGTGCAAATTTTGGACAGAGCCGTCCGTAGTCTGAGACGAAAGCAAGTACCCCTGGTGAAGGTCTTGTGGAGGAGCCAGCGGTACAAGGAGGCTACTTGGGAGCCAGAGGCGGCGATGCGGGAGCGGTACCCGGAGCTCTTCTCAGGTACGTCTTTTCAGGTCAGCTTTGGTCCTCTTTGAGTTTGTTATGCATATATTGTTCTTTCCCGCACCCTAGTTAGCACAAGTTTCGGGGATGAAACTTCCTTTGAGTTTGTTATATTGTTACGAACAGGGCATCAGGCGTCGTTTAAGACATCTGGGAAGTGGCCCAGATGTCTGGCCAGACGTCTGGAAGCCTTCCCAGACATCTGGTATTAAATTTTTTCGACGTACGGGTTCGCGTCTGCGCGCATGCGCGTGCAGACTGAACTCGCCGCCCTCCTTCTTCTCTTTCCTCTCCCTCCCTGCAGACGCCGCTTTTCCTCCTTCTCTCTCCCCGCGGCTGCCTTATAAAAATGCTTCCCCTCTCCCTCAACCTCACTCCACCGCCTTCTTCTTCTTCTTCTCCCTGTCTGCGAGAGAGCGCGCGGGCGAGATCGGCAGCAGCGACTGCTGCGGGTGTGTGGGGAGGAGCCATTGTGAGAGGAAGAAGGAGCTCAACCGCGAGGTTGCGAGCTTGCCGAGGCAGCTAGAGCCGCCCGACGGTAGAGCAGCGAGCGTGGGGTGCTACGGAGGAGCTGCTGCAGCTCAGGTAGCAGGCGGACGCGGCACGGTCGTGCGTTGCGGGCGGAGAGCGAAAAGGGTCCTGATTCTGGGAAAATTTCCAAGAATCAGACGTCTGGACTTACATCCAGACAACGAATAAGACATCTGGAGGAGGGACCAGACGTCTGACAGGTACAATAATTGTTATCCTCTCCTTCTTTCGCGTGTACGGCCATGCAGCCGTCTGCCGAGTTCTTCTGCACCCCTTCGTGATGAGAGCGAGTGTGTGCGTGTGCAGGATTTGTTCAGGAGGGCGCGAGGGCTCGCCATCCCACACAGATCAGACATCTAGGCATAGCACCAGACGACGAGTAGGGCCTCCATACGTCCGGGGTGACAATTGGACGTCTGGAAACTAAGTCCAGACGGTCCGGTAGGCTTCTGGATGTCTGAAGGACTGTACAGACCAAGGTATGACCTGAGCGACCTTTTAAGACGTCTGGAAGAAGTTCCAGACGTCTGATTTTGGGCAGACTCGTCGTTTTTGACCCGTTTAGGGTCCGTTCGGAGTCTGTTTTCCGCGTTTCAAGTTTTGTTCTTCTCAGATTTACTTCCTCTACCTGTTTACAGTAATTGTATACTATTCTGAGTAGCTCCTTGTCTTTGATCCTTGTATTAGGACCCCGTTCCATTGCAGCTCTAGGGGTTGCGGAGGCGTGCGAGATTGCCGACAACGCCCCCAGTACTTCCGATTTTGCGGGTAGAGTAGCCCTTTAATTTAATTATCAAAAGTTATACATTTATGAAACAATTAATAGAGTCTAGGGAATTGCATGAACCCTAGGGATGAAGAATTAGATTGAATGATAGATCCATTGCATGAATCCTAGGATTGGAAAACTAGATTGAATGATAGATCCTAGGGTATGGCATGAATCCTAGGACTGGAAAACTAGTTGAATATATACATTGTAGTCTTAGAAAAGTGGAAAGGAAACGATAACTGCCTGTAAATTGGTTAACAGCTGCCTGTTATGAATGGATAATTACGGTTGAGAACATGAATTGTATGGATATAAAGTTGGAACGGTGAAACCTAAATTGGCTGAGTTAAAAGAGCATGAACCCTACGGGGAATTAGGAGTAGAACTCCTAGAAAGTAAATTGAATAGAATTGGGGAAGTGAGCTGGCCCTTGAGTACGGAGTACCAAGGAGTGCAACTGTCCCCCTGTTTAGTGCATAGCGGAGCTAGCCGCCCCAGGGACCCGGGGTTAGGTCTGGCCACTTTGTACCGACTTTTGGCCCTCGTGTACACAGTATCGAGGAGAGCTACTAGTGTAGGGAGAGCCCTAGCTACCCCATGGGCTCCAGGGTTTTGCTAGCCCTCCTACACCGACTTGTTTGGCCCACTGGGCAAACTAGGGTAGTCAGGAGATGGTGCACGGACTGTGGAGGTGTTTTGAACGTGGCATCAGACGGGTTTTTAAGACGTCTGGGAAGTGGCCCAGACGTCTGACCAGTCGTCTGGAACCCTTCCCAGATGTCTGGTAATAAATTTTTGCGGCGTGCGGGGTTGCGTCTGCGCGCCTACGCGCGCAGACTGCTCCCGCCGCTCTCGTTCCTCCTTTTCCTCTCTCTACTCCTGCTGACGTGCAGCTCTCTTCTCTCTCTCCTTGCGCGGCGTTATAAGGCCCCCTCGCTCTCTCCCTCACCCTCATCTCCTCCGCCTTTCTCTTCTCCTTCTCCCTGCCAGTGCAAGAGCATAAGCGAGCGAGGGAACGGCGGTAGCAACGGCCGCAGCGAGAGTGCGGGAAGGAGGGTTGCGAGCGGAAGGGGGAAGCTTGACCACGAGGATTCGAGCTTGCCGAGGCAGCTAGAGTCGGCCGGCGGGGGAGCGGCGGGCGTGGGCTGTTGCGGAGGGGCTGCTACAGCTCGAGCAGCAGGCGGACGGGGCTCGGCGCGGCCGTGCGTCGCAGGCGGAGAGTGAGTTGGGCGTTGGTTCTGGAAAATTTTCCAGAACCAGACGTCTGGGCTTATGACCAGACGACGGTGAAGACGTCTGGAGGACTGTCTAGACGTCTGACAGGTAAGATATTTCTATCTTCTTCCTTCTTCTCGCGTACGGCCATGCAGCCGTTCGCCGCGACTTCGTCTGCGCTTTGTCGTGCTAAGAGCAGGAGTGTGTGTGCTCAGGTTCCACTCGGGAGGGCGCGAGGGCTTGCCATCCCACGTAAATCAGACGTCTGGCTGCAGTGCCAGACGACGGAGAGGACGTCCAGACATCCGGGGTGACAATCGGACGTCTTGGAACTAAGCCAGACTCCCCAGCAGGCTTCCTGACATTTGAAGGACTACACAGAGCTAAGGTACAATATGACCCACCTTTTAAGACGTCTGGAAGAGGTTCCGGATGTCTAATTTTGGACAGTTTCATCATTTTTGACCCGTTTAGGGCCCGTTCTGAGTCCGTTTTCCGCATTTCGAGTTGCGTTCTTTCCAGAATAAAATCCTCTACCCGTTTACAGTAATTGTATACCGTTCTGAGAAACTCCTTGTGTTTGATCCTTGTGTTAGGACCCCGTTCCATTGCAGTCTTGGGGGTTGCGGAGGTGCACGGGATTGCCGACCACGCCCCCAGTACTCCCGTTGTAGCTGGTAGAGTGGCTTTTAAATTATTTAGCATAATTTGTTACAATTGTGGAACAATTAATAGAGTCTAGGGCATTGCATGAACCCTAGGACTGAGAAACTAGATTGAATGATAGATCCTAGGGTATTGCATCAATCGTAGGACTGGAAAACTAGATTGAATGATAGAACCTAGGGTACGGCATGAATCCTAGGACTGGAAAACTAGTGGAATATATAAATACTGCAGTCTTGGAAAAGTGGAAAGGAATTAATAGCTGCCTGTAAATTAATAGCTGCTTGTTATGAATGAATAAATATGATTGCGAATATGGGTTGTATGAACGTAAAACTGGAACAGTGAAACCTACAATGGCCAAACAAAAAGAATACGAACCCTACGGGGAATTAGGAGTAGAACTCCTGGAAAGAGAATAGAATGGAATTGAGAAAGTGAAACAAGGAAGTGTGTTGTCTCTTGGGTACGTGGTACCAAAGAGAGCACACATTACCTCTTAGTGTAGAGGGGAGCTTGTTGCCCTCAGGTTGAGACTAGGGTGGGTTTGGCCACTGTACACTTACTTGCTGGCCCTCGCGTACACAACACCGAGGAGAGCTACTAGTGTAGGGAGAGCACTAGCTACCCCACGGGCCCCGGGGTTCTGCTAGCCTCCTACATCGACTTGTTAGGCCCATTGGGCAAACCAGGGTAGTCAGGCGAGGGTGCGCGGACTGTGGAGGGGTTGGACCCCTGTTACTGAGAGGGCTCTGCCATATACTGGTTCCGTGCTGTGTTTTGAGCGCACCCGTTAACGGAAACGACTAACCGTGTGCCAGTGCGGGGTAGCTACCTGTGCGCTTATCGCGCGTACCGTAGTCACCGTTACGTCTGTCAGTGACCTTTGGGTGGTTGACTGAGGGTAGGACCACCACGGGGGACTCTCCCGGCCAGGAGAGCACCATGTGTTACTTCTACTTTTCGGAAAAGACTGCAATCAAGATCGTTCCCGCAAGGAACATTCGAGATCAAGTGAAGGATCTGAGATATAAATAAATCATGAAATAATAGAAAGACGTAAATAAAGAAAGTAAAAATATAACAGCTACTGTACACTCTACTGCTTCTTTAGCTTTTAGTTGCCACTCTACTTAGCATTTCGCTGATGTGTTACACCTGTTACTTTTCAGGACCAGGTTTTGAGCAGCCAGGGTCAGCGGCTGCAGAGGACGCTGGGCCTAGTAGGGTCCAGTAGAGTTACCCGCAGTTCTTTTTGTACTTTTCTTCCACTGTAGTGAGTAGTTTCCTTGTTACTCCTTGTACTTCTTTATTGTAAGCTTCATGTTATGTACATATTTGTTGTTCTACTGTTGTGGTGGTGTATACTGTAGTAGTTCCTTTTCTTACTGCTGTATTTTGTTACTGCTAGTTATATTCATGCTGAATGTAGTTTATTTTACTGCTCTTTTGGTTACTTCCTTGTTGGACAACTAGGTCTTAGGATTAGTCGAGTCGGTCCGATTCTCGTGTCTCGTAGGGACCGGGAATCGGGTCGTTACAGGAGGGGCAAGACCCCTGTTTGGTTACTGTGGAGGGGCTGGACTCCTGTTACTGAGAGGGCTCTGCCTACACTGGTTCCGTGCTGTGCTTTGGGCTCACCTGTTAACGGAAATGACTGACCGCGTGCCAGTGCGGGGTAGCTACCCGTGCGCTTATCCCGCGTGCCGTAGTCACCGTTACGTCTGTCAGCGACCTTGGGGTGGTTGACTAAGGGTAGGACCACCACGGGGGACTCTCCCGGCCAGGAGAGCACCACGTGTTCTACTTTTCAGAAAAGACTGCAATCAAGATCGTTCCTACGAGGAACATTCGAGATCAAGAGAAGGATTTGAGAAGTAATTCATTAGTGAATAAATGGAAAAAGATTAAAGCAAGAAATTATAAATATAACAGCTACTGTCCACCTTACTGCTTCTTAGCTTTTAGTTACCACTCTACTCAGCGTTTCGCGGACGTGTCACCTTTGTTACCTTTTTAGGACCTGGTGTTGAGCAGCCAGAGTCGGCGGCTGCAGAGGGCGCTGGGCCTTGTAGAGCCCAGTAGTGTCACTTGTAGTACCCACTGTACTTTTTTTGCTGTTTTTGTTACCCCTGTACTCTTTTCATTGCAAACTTCATGTTTTTTTACACGTTTAATTCTCTACTGTTGTGGTGGTGTATTCTGTAGTATTTCTTTTCTTTACTGCTGTATTTTGTTACTGCTAGTTATATACATGGTGAATGTGGTTTATTTTATTGCTTTTTTGGTTACTTTCTCGTTGGACGACTGGGTCTTGGGATCAGTCGAGTCGGTCTGATTCTCGTGTCTCGTAGGGATTCGGGAATCGTGTCGTTACAATATATATACATATATATATATACACATATATATGTATGTATATATACATATATATATGTATATATATATCTGTATAGATATATATACATATATATATATAAATATATATATATATATACAGATATATATATATAAATATATATATATATATATATATAAATATATATATATATATATATAAATATATATATATATATATATATATATAAATATATATATAGATATATATATATATATATATAGACATATATATATATAGACATATATATATATATACATAGATAGATATATATACATATATACATATATATATATATACAGATATATATAATATACATATATATATATACATATACATATATATACATATACATATATATATACATATACATATACATATAGATACATATACATATACATATACATGTACATATATATACTTATACATATACATATATATACATACATATATATATATATATATATATATATATATATATACACCTATATATATATATACACACACACACACGCACATATATATATATATATATATATATACATATATATATATAGACACACACACACACATACACACATATATATATATATGTAACGACTCGATTCCCGAATCCCTACGAGACACGAGAATCGGACCGACTTGACTAATCCCAAGACCCAGTCGTCCAACGAGAAAGTAACTAAAAGAGCAGTAAAATAAACCACATTCACTATCTATATAACTTGCAGTAACAATATACAGCAGTAAGGAAAGGAAATACTACACTATACGCCACCACAACAAAAGAGAAATAAACATGTACATAACATGAAGCTTACAATAAAGAGTGTACAGGGAGTAACAGAAAACTACGCACTACAGCGGAAAAAAAATTACAGAAGGTACTACAAGTAACACTACTGGGCTCTACTAAGCCCAGTGCCCTCTGCAGCCGCTGACTCTGGCTGCTCAACACCTGCTCTTGAAAATGTAACAAGGGTGACACGTCAGCGAAACGCTGAGTAGAGTGGCAACTAAAAGCTAAAAGAAGCAGTAGAGTGTACAGTAGCTGTTATATTTTTTACTTTCTTTATTTATATTTTTCCATTTATTCACTGTTGATTTATTTATCAGATCATTCTCTTGATCTTGAATGTTCCTCATGGGAACGATCTTGATTGCAGTCTTTTCCGAAATGTAGACGTAACACGTGGTGCTCTCTTGGCCAGGAGAGTCCCCCGTGGTGGTCCTACCCTCATTCAACCACCCCAAGGTCATTGACAGACGTAACGGTGACTACGGCACGCGCGATAAGCGCACGGGTAGCTACCCCGCACTGGCACGCGGTCAGTCGTTTCCGTTAATGGGTGCGCCCAAAGCACAGCACGGAACCAGTATAGGGTAGAGCCCTCTCAGTAACAGGGCTCCAAGCCCTCCACAGTGACCAAACAGGGGTCTTGCCCCTCCACAGTCCGCGCACCCTCGCCTGACTACCCTAGTTTGCCCCGTGGGCCTAACAAGTTGGTGTAGGTGGGCTAGCAGAACCCCGGGACCCGTGGGGTAGCTAGTGCTCTCCCTACACTAGTAGCTCTCCTCGGTACTGTGTACACGAGGGCCATAAGTCGGTACAAAGTGGCCAGACCTAACCCCGTGTCCCTGGGGCGGCTAGCTCCGCTCTGCACTAAACAGGGGGATAGTTGCTCTCCTTGGTACTCCGTACTCAAGGGCTAGCTCACTTCCCCAATTCTATTTCATTCACTTTCCAGGAGTTCTACTCCTAATTCCCCGTAGGGTTCAGGCTCTTTTAACTCAGCCAATTTAGGTTTCACCGTTCCAGGTTTATATCCATACAATTCATGTTCTCAATCGTATTTATTCGTTCATAACAAGCAGCTGTTGACGAATTTACTTGCAGTTATCATTTCCTTTCCACTTTTCCAAGACTATAATGTATATATTCAACTAGTTTTCCAGTCCTAGGATTCATGCCACACCCTAGGATCTATCATTCAATCTAGTTTTCTTGTCTTACGATTCATGCAATACCCTAGGATCTACCATTCAATCTAATTTCTCAGTCCTAGGGTTCATGCAATGCCCTAGACTCTATCAATTATTTCATAATTGTACAAATTTTGTTAAATAAATTAAAGGGCCACTCTACTCGTGAAACCGGGAGTACTTGGGGCGTGGTCGACAATCCCGCGTGCCTCTACAACCCCAAAACTGCAACGGAACGGGGTCCTAACACAAGAATCAATCACAAGGAGTTTCTCAGAACAGTATACAATTACTGTAAACAGGTAGAGGAAATAAATCTAGAAAGAACAAAACTTGAAATGCGGAAAACGGACTCCGAACGGACCCTAAACGGGTCAAAAACTACGTGTCTGCCCAAAATCAGACGTCTGGAACTTCTTCCAGACATCTTAAAAGGTCGATCAGGTAATACCTCGACCTGCGTTGTCCTTCAGACATCCAGAAGCCTGCTGGATCGTCTGGTCCTAGTTCCCAGACGTCCGATTGTCACCCTAGACGTCTGGAGGTCCTCTTCGTCGTCTGGTGCTGTGGCCAGACATCTGATCCGTGTGGGATGGCGTGCCCTCCCGAACGGAATCTGCGCACACACACACCCACTCTCATCACGAAGAGGCGTAAAAGAACGCGTCGGACGGCTGCATGGCCGTACGCGCGTAAAAAGAAGGTAGGAAAATATTATACCTATCAGACGTATGGACCTTCCTCCAGACGTCTTCGGCGTCGTCTGGACGTTAGTCCAGACGTCTGATTCCGGGAAATTTTCCCAGAATCAGGACCCTTTTCGCTCTCCGCCCGTGACGCACGGCCACGTCGCGCCGCGTCCGCTTGCTGCCCGAGCTGCAGCAGCTCCTCCGCGCCACCCCACACTAGCTGCTTTCCCGCCGTCCAGCTCTAGCTGCCCCGGCAAGCTCGTACCTTCGTGGTCGAGCTTTCTTCTTCCTCTCGCAACACTCCTTCCCGCACGCTCGCAGCAGCCGTTGCTGCCGCACTCGCTCACTCGCTCGCTCGCGCTCTCGCTGGCAGGGAGAAGGAGAAGAGAAGATGGTGGAGTGAGGGTGAGGGAGAGTGGGAGCGCTCTTATAAGGCAGCCGCGAGGAGAGAGAAGAAGGAAAGCGGCGCCTGCAGGGAGAGAAAGAGAAAAACAAAGGCAGCTGGTTCAGTCTGCGTGCGCAGGCGTGCAGACACGAACCCGTACACCGAAAAAATTTAATACTAGACGTCTGGGACCCTTCCCAGATGTCTTAAACTACGTCTGATGCCCTTGTTCGTAACATATATATATACATATATATATACATATATATATATATATGAATATACATATATATATATACATATATTTATTACGTCTGATGCCCATGTTCGTAACATATACATATATATACATATACATATATATATATATACATATATATACAAATATATATATACATAGATATAGATATATATATACATAGATATAGATATATATATATATACATAGATATATATATATACATATATATATATACATATATATAGATATATAAATATACATATATATACATATATACATATTGTCACGACCTGGGCATCAAGAGTCGTTTAAAACGTCTGGGAGCTGGCCCAGACATCTGGAAGCCTTCCCAAACATCTGGTATTAGATTTTTTCGGCGTACGGGTTCGCGTCTGCGTGCGTTCGAGCGCAGAATGAACCTGTCGCCTTCGTTCTTCTTTTTCTCTCCCTCCCTGCAGACGATGCAGCCTTCCTCTCTCTCTCCCCGCGCTGCCTACAAATACGCTTCCCCTCTCCCTCACCCTCACTCCATTGCCTTCTTCTTCTCCTTCTCCCTGCCAGCGAGAGCGCGAGCGAGCAAGAGCGGCAACAGCGGCTGCTGCGAGCGTGCGGGAAGGAGGGGTTGTTGCGATAGGAAGTAGAAGCTCGACCGCGAGGGTACAAGCTTGCCGGGGTAGCTAGAGCCGGCCAGCGGGAGAGTAGCGAGCGTGGGGTGTCGCAGAGGAGTTGCTACAGCTCGGGCAGCAGGCGAACGTGGCGCTGCACGGCCATGCGCTGCGGGCGGAGAGCGAGAAGGGTTCTGATTCTGGGAAAATTTCCCAGAATCAGACGTCTGGACATAGTACCAGACGACGAAGAGGACCTCCAGACGTCCGAGGTGACAATCGGACGTCTGGAAACAAAGTCCAGACGATCCAGCGGGCTTCTGGACGTCTGAAGGACTATGCAGACGAAGGTATGGCATGATCGACCTTTTAAGACGTTTGGAAGAAGTTCCAGACGTTTGATTTTGGAAAGACTTGTCGTTTTTGACCTGTTTAGGGTCCGTTCGGAGTCCGTTTTCCGCATTTCAAGTTTCGCTCTTCCTAGATTTATTTCCTCTACCTGTTTACAGTAATTGTATACTATTCTGAGTAGCTCCTTGTCTTTGATCCTTGTATTAGGACCCCATTCAGTTTGGACTCTAGGGGTTGCGGAGGCGTGCGGGATTGCCGACCACACCCCCAGTACTTCCGATTTTGCCGGTAGAGTGGCCTTTTAATTTAATTTTAAAAAATTATACATTTATGAAACAATTAATAGAGTCTAGGGCATTACATGAACCCTAGGGCTGAAGAATTAGTTTGAATGATAGATCCTAGGGTATTGCATGAATCCTAGGACTGGAAAACTAGATTGAATGATAGTTCCTAGGGTATTGCATGAATCCTAGGACTGGAAAACTATATTGAATGATAGATCCTAGTGTATGGCGTTGTCACGACTTGGGCATCAAGAATCCTTTAAGACGTTTGGGAACTGGCCCAGACGTCTCGAAGCCTTCCCAGACGTCTGGTATTAAATTTTTTCGGCGTACGGGTTCGCGACTGCGTGCCTGCACGCGCAGGCTGAACCAGCCACCTTCGTTCTTCTCTTTCTCTCCCTGCAGGCGTCGTTTTTCCTCCTCTCTCCCCACGGCTGCCTTATAAAAATGCTTCCCCTCTCCCTCACCCTTACTCCACCGCCTTCTTCTTCTTCTCCCAGTCTGCGAGAGAGCACGCGGGCGAGAGTGGCCGCAGCGACTGATGCAGATGTGTGGGGAGGAGGAGTCATTGCGAGGGGAAGAAGGAGCTCGACCGCAAGGGTGCGAGCTTGCCGGGGCAGCTAGAGCTGGCCGACGGGAGAGCAGCGAGCGTGGGGTGTCGCGGAGGAGCTACTGCAGCTCGGGCAGCAGGCGGACGCGGTGCGACACGGCCATGCGCTGCGGGTGGAGAGAGAGAAGGGTTCTAATTTTGGGAAAAATTCCCAGAATCAGATGTATGGACTTACGTCCAGACGACGCATAAGACATCGGGAGGAAGGACCAGACGTTTGATAGGTACAATAATTCTTATCTTCTCGTTCTTTCGCGTGTACGGCCATGCAGGCATCCGCCGAGTTCTTCTGCCCCCTTCATGATGAGAGCGAGTGTGTGTGTGCAGGAATCGTTCGGGAGGGCGGTAGGGCTAGCCATCCCACACCGATCAGACGTCTAGACACAGTACCAGACAACGGAGAGGACCTCCAGATGTTCGGGGTGACAATCGGATGTCTGGAAACTAAGTCCAGACGACCCAGCGGGCTTCTGGACGTCTGAAGGACTACACAGACTAAGGTATGGCATGATCGACCTTTTAAGACGTCTGGAAGAAGTTCCAGACGTCTGATTTTGGACAGACTCATCCTTTTTGACCCGTTTAGGGTCCGTTCGGAGTCCGTTTTCCTCGTTTCAAGTTTCGTTCTTCCCAGATTTATTTCTTCTACCTGTTTACAGTAATTGTATACTGTTCTGAGTAGCTCCTTGTCTTTGATCCTTGTATTAGGACCCCGTTCCGTTGCGGCTCTGGGGGTTGCGGAGGGGCGCAGGATTGTCGACCACGCCCCCTGTACTTCCGATTTTACGGGTAGAGTGGCCTTTTAATTTAATTATAAAAAATTATACATTTATGAAACAATTAATAGAGTCTAGGGCATTGCATGAACCCTAGGGCTGAAGAATTAGATTGAATGATAGATCCTAGGGTATGGCATTGTCATGACCTGGGCATCAAGAGTCATTTAAGACATCTGGGAACTGGCTCAGACGTCTGGAAGCCTTCCCAAATGTTTGGTATTAAATTTTTTCGGCGTACGGGTTCGCGTCTGCGCGTGCAGACTGAACCCGCCACCTTTGTTCTTCTCTTTCTCTCCCTGCCGATGCCGTTTTTCCTCCTTCTCTCTCCCAGCGGTTGCCTTATAAAAATGCTTCCCCTCTCCCTCACCCTCACTCCACCGCCTTCTTCTTCTTCTTCTTCTTCTTCTCTCTGTCTGCGAGAGACCGCGCGGGCGAGAGCAGCAGCAGCGACTGCTGCGGGTGTGTGGGGAGGACGAGCCGTTGCGAGGGGAAGAAGGAGCTCGACCGCGAGGGTGCGAGCTTGCCGAGGCAGCTAGATCCGGCCGGCGGGAGAGCAGCGGGCGTGGGGTGTCGCGGAGGAGCTGCTGCAGCTCGGGTAGCAGACGGACGCGGCGCGGCATGGCCGTGCGCTGTGGGCGGAGAGTGAGAAGGGTTCTGATTCTGGGAAAATTTCCCAGAATCGGACGTCTGGACTTACGTCCAGACGACGTATAAGACGTCTGGAGGAAGGTCCAGACGTCTGACAGGTACAATAATTGTTATCTTCTCCTTCTTTCGCGTGTACGGCCATGCAGCCATCCGCCGCGTTCTTCTGCACCTTTTCGTGATAAGAGCGGGAGTGTGTGTGTAGGAATCATTCGGGAGGGCGCTAGGGCTTGCCATCCCACACCGATCAGACGTCTGGACATGGTACCAGACGACAGAGGGGACCTCCAGACGTCCGGGGTTATAATCGGACGTCTAGAAATTAAGACTAAACGATCCAGCAGGCTTCTGGACATCTGAAGGACAGCGCAGACCAAGGTATGGCATGATTGACCTTTTAAGACGTCTGGAAGAAGTTTCAGATGTCTGATTTTGGACAGACTCGTCATTTTTGACCCGTTTAGGGTCCGTTCGGAGTTCGTTTTCCTCGTTTCAAGTTTCGTTCTTCCCAGATTTATTTCCTCTACCTGCTTACAGTAATTGTATATTGTTCTGAGTAACTCCTTGTCTTTGATCCTTGTATTAGGACCCCATTCCGTTGCGGCTCTGGGGATTGCGGAGGTGCGCGGGATTGCCGACCACACCCCCAGTACTTCCGATTTTGCGGGTAGAGTGGCCTTTTAATTTAAGTATCAAAAATTATACATTTATGAAACAATTAATAGAGTCTAGGGCATTGCATGAACCCTAGGGCTGAAGAATTAGATTGAATGATAGATCCTAGGGTATTGCATGAATCCTAGGACTGGAAAACTAGATTGAATGATAGATCCTAGGGTATTGCATGAATCCTAGGACTGGAAAACTAGATTGAATGATAGATCCTAGGGTATGCCATTGTCACGACCTGGGCATCAAGAGTCATTTAAGACATCTGGGAACTGGCCCAGACGTCTGGAAGCCTTCCCAGACGTCTGGTATTAAATTTTTTCGGCGTACGGGTTCGCGTCTGCGTGCGCAGACTGAACCCGCCGCCTTTGTTCTTCTCTTTCCCTCCTTGCAGGCGCCGTTTTTCCTCCTCTCTCCCCGCGGCTGCCTTATAAAAATGCTTCCCCTCTCCCTCACCCTCACTCCACCGCCTTCTTCTTCTTCTTCTCCCTGTCTGCGAGAGAGCGCGCGGGCGAGAGCAGCCGCAGCAACTGCTGTGGGTGTGTGGGGAGGAGCCGTTTCAAGGGGAAGAAGGAGCTCGACCGCGAGGGTGCGAGCTTGCCGGGGTAGCTAGATCCGGCCGGCGGGAGAGCAGCGAGCGTGGGGTGTCGTAGAGGAGCTGCTGCAGCTTGGGCAGCAGGCAGACGCGGCGCGGCATGGCCGTACGCTGTGGGCGGAGAGCGAGAAGGGTTTTGATTCTGGGAAAATTTCCCAGAATCAGACGTCTGGAGGAAGGTCCAGAGGTCTGACAGGTACAATAATTGTTATCTTCTCCTTCTTTCACGTGTACGGCCATGCAGCCGTCCGCCGCGTTCTTCTGCACCTTTTCGTGATAAGAGCGGGCGTGTGTGTGCAGGAATCGTTCGGGAGGGCGCTAGGGCTCGCCATCCCACACCGATCAGATGTATGGACACAGTACCAGACGACGGAGAGGACCTCCAAATGTCCGGGGTGACAATCGGACATCTAGAAACTAAGTCCAGACGACCCAGCGGGCTTCTGGACGTCTGAAGGACTACACAGACTAAGGTATGGCATGATTGACCTTTTAAGACGTCTGGAAGAAGTTCCAGACGTCTGATTTTGGACAGACTCGTCGTTTTTGACCCGTTTAGGGTCCGTTCGGAGTCCGTTTTCCTCGTTTCAAGTTTCGTTCTTCCCAGATTTATTTCCTCTACCTGTTTACAGTAATTGTATACAGTTCTGAGTAGCTCCTTGTCTTTGATCCTTGTATTAGGACCCCGTTCCGTTGCGGCTCTGGGGGTTGCGGAGGGACGCGGGATTGCCGACCACGCCCCCAGTACTTCTGATTTTGCGGGTAGAGTGGCCTTTTAATTTAATTATAAAAAAATTATACATTTATGAAACAATTAATAGAGTCTAGGGCATTGCATGAACCCTAGGACTGAAGAATTAGATTGAATGATAGATCCTAGGGTATTGCATGAATCCTAGGACAGGAAAACTAGATTGAATGATAGATCCTAGGGTATGGCATGAATCCTAGGACTGGAAAACTAGTTGAATATATACATTGCAATCTTGGAAAAGTGGAAAGGAAATGATAATTGCCTGTAAATTGGTTAACAGCTCCATGTTATGAATGGATAATTAAGGTTGAGAACATTAATTGTATGGATATAAAGCTGGAACGGTGAAACCAAAATTGGCTGAGTTAAAAGAGCATGAACCCTATGGGGAATTAGGAGTAGAACTCTTGGAAAGTGAATGGAATAGAATTGGGAAAGTGAGTTGGGCCTTGAGTACGGAGTACCGAGGAGAGCAACTGTCCCCCTGTTTAGTGCAGAGCGGAGCTAACCGCCCCAGGGTCCCGGGGTTAGGTTTGGCCACTTTGTACCGACTTTTGGCCCTCGTACACAGTACTGAGGAGAGCTACTAGTGTAGGGGGAGCACTAGCTACCCCACGGGCCCCGGGGTTCTACTGGCCCTCCTACACCGACTTGCTAGGACCACTGGGCAAACCAGGGTTGTCAGGCGAGGGTGCGCAGACTATGTTGGGGCAAGACCCCTGTTTGGTTACTGTGGAGGGGCTGGACCCCTGTTACTGAGAGGGCTCTGCCCTATACTGATTCCGTGCTGTGCTTTGGGCACACCCGTTAACGGAAACGACTGACCGTGTGCTAGTGCTGGGTAGCTACCCGTGCGTTTATCGCGCGTGCCGTAGTCACCGTTACGTCTGGCAGCAACCTTGGGGTGGTTGACTGAGGGTAGGACCACCATGGGGGACTCTCCCGGCCAGGAGAGCACCACGTGTTACTTCTACTTTTCGGAAAAGACTGCAATCAAGATCGTTCCCACGAGGAACATTCAAGATCAAGAGAAGGATCTGAGAAATAAATCAATAGTGAATAAAAGGAAAAATATAAAGAAAGAAAGTAAGAATATAACAGCTACTGTCCACTCTACTGCTTCTTCTAGCTTTTAGTTGCCACTCTACTCAGCGTTTCGCTGACGTGTCACCCTTGTTACTTTTCAGGACCAGGTGTTGAGCAGCTAGAGTCAGCGGCTGCAGAGGGCACTGGGTCTAATAGAGCCCAATAGCGTCACTTGTAGTTCCCACTGTGCCTTTTTGCTGTTGTTGGGAGCAGTTTCTTGTACCCCTGTACTCTTTTTATTGCAAACTTCATGTTTATGTACATGTTTAATTCTCTACTGTTGTGGTGGTGTATACTGTAGTATTTCTTTTCTCTACTGCTATATTTTGTTACTGCTAGTTATATACATGTTGAATGTGGTTTATTTTATTGCTTTTTTGGTTACTTTCTCGTTGGACGACTGGGTCTTGGGGTCAGTCAATTTGGTCCGATTCTCGTGTCCCGTAGGGATTCGGGAATCGGGTCGTTACAAGATGGTATCAGAGCAAGGTCGTCCCAAAAAGTAAACCAACTGATTGGAAAATAACCAATTCACATGTCGGTAACTAGAGTAGCCACCACAACGTTTCTTTTGACATGAGCTCCTAGACTTGTTCGTTAGATATCGTTCCATATTGACGTGTTTCCGTTCTGTTTCGCGTCTCCTTGCAGGAGATGCCTCGACGAGGGACTAGCGAGGTGGGCCGCGGGCGCGGCCGAGGACGAGGTCGACGAGGTGGGCGTGTTGCGGTCGACGTCTCAGTGGACCAGCCACTGCTCTCGGGCATTCAGGCCCAGGACCTCGCCCAGCTGATACGGGACATAGTGCGAGAGGAGCTCCACCCACCACCTCGAGCTCCTCTCCCTGGGGCTACGGAGGGGGAGTCCTCTGTGGGACCACGCGACGGATGCGGTGCTGGATGCGGGGGAGGGGATGGGCTGCCATCGCCCCCACCTTCCTCCGACGCTTCTGTGCATGAGGCTTCCTTACCTGGAGGTGCACTAGCATCCCCACTGCAGCGCCACTTCGAGCTTTTCGGGCAGTTCCGGAAGCTGAAGCCCCCTCCTTCATGGGGGATGAGGACCCGACCAAGGCGGAGGATTGGCTCGAGCAGATCGAGAAGGTTTTCGACACCCTTCCCCCCCCGATGGAGTGCCGCTTGGCCTTTACCACGTACCAGCTGGAGAGTGCGGCACACAGATGGTGGAGGGCGGTCAGGGGGCAGGAGAGGGACGAGCCGACCTGGGACCGGTTCGTCACCCTCTTCTGCGAGTAGTACTTTCCCCAGACGTAGTAGGACCAGAGGAGGTGGGACTTCCACACTCTCCGCCAGGGGACGATGACCGTGAGTGCGTACCGCACGCGTTTTCTGGAGCTGTCCCGCTTCGCAGCGACAGCAGTAGCCACTGAGGAGGAGCGCCTTTGGAGGTTCACCGAGGTGCTCTGGCCTGCGATTCGGGGGTATGTCAAACCCCTAAAGCTGTATACGTTCTCGAGGGTGGTGGAGGCAGCTATGACCTACGAGGAGACCAACCCGTCCGCGCGAGATACTGATAGCGGGTGGAAGAGGCCCTACCAGCCAGATTTTTCACAAGGCCGGTGAGAGAGGAGACACGTGGCATCCGCAGGAGAGCCATCACGTTTTGCAAAGCCATTAGTGGACTTTGGGGGCCCTCGACAGGGGCCAGTTGCTAGCACTGGACCCCCGCCTAGCCGACTGCAGGGACCCACTGAGGGCGGGAGTCGGGTTCCCCTCTGTTACCAGTGTGGCCAACCGGGCCACATCAGGAGGGACTGCCCATCTTGGGCAGGAGGTCAGTGGACTCTTCCCGTGCCGAGCACTGGAGGGCGAGCAGGAGGCCGCGGTTTCCAGGCGCGAGGAGGAGGACAGCAGTCACGAGGAGGGTACGGCCAGCTGCTACCCGTCTGACGTAGAGTGTGGCTGCTTCGTCCGCACCTAGGGCTGAGAGGCGTATCAACGCCCTGACACACAGGGATGCCAGAGCTTCGAGATCAGTGGTGGCAGGTATGGTTTCAGTTTTCGGCAGACTCATTTACACACTTTTCGATTCCGACGCTACGCACTCGTTTGTCGCAGCAGTTTCGCAGTTAGTTTGGGGTAGGATTATATGCTGTTAGAGGATCCGTTCGTGATCAGAGGTCCGAGTGGTCGGTTGTTTGTAGCTGAGGAGGTATACACGGGTTGCGAGGTCAGTATTGGGGGACATAGCCTTCCCGCTGACCTGATTATGATACAGATGGAGGCCTTTGGCGTAATTCTGGGGATGGACTGGCTGTCCGCTTACCACGCTTTGGTGGATTGTTTTGAGAGGAAGATCATCTTCTCCATACCGGAGTTGCCTTCTTTCGAGTTCCACGGTCAACCAGTGGACGGAGGCTTCAGGTGCATTTCTGCACTTCGGGAGGCGAGACTTTTGAACCAGGGGTGTGAGGGCTTCCTAGCTTGTGTGGTGGCAGAGCTCAGCCCTGTGGCAGACTTCCAGAGTATCCCGGTAGTCAGAGAGTACCCTGACGTGTTCCCAGACGAGTTGCCAGGACTACCGCTCGGGCGTGAGATCGAGTTTGAGATCTCACTAGTACCAGGGACCAGCCCTATCTCCACCGCACCATATAGGATGGCACCACTTGAGCTGCGAGAGCTCAAGTCTGAGTTGCAGGATCTTTTGGAGAAAGGCTTTGTGAGGCCCAGTGCGTCTCCCTGGGGAGCCCCGGTACTGTTTGTAAAGAAGAAGGATGGTACCCTACGCCTTTGTGTGGACTACCGACAGCTGAATTGGGTCACCATCAAGAACAGATATCTGCTGCCGAGGATCGACGACTTGTTTGACCAGTTGCAAGGTGCCACAGTATTCTCCTAGATCGACTTGAGGTCTGGATACCACCAGTTGAGGATCAAGGAGGCAGACGTCTCCAAGACAGCTTTCCGCACCCGGTACAGACACTACGAGTTTCTGGTCATGCTGTTTGGGCTGACCAATGCCCCTGCTGCCTTCGTGGACTTGATGAACCGAGTGTTTAGACCGTACTTGGACCAGTTTGTGGTGGTATTCATTGATGATGAGCTCATCTATTCTCGAGATCAGGCGCAGCACGGACAACACTTGCGGATGGTGCTGGATACACTGAGACGACGTAGGCTGTACGCCAAATACAACAAGTGCAAGTTCTGGTTGAGGGAGGTGACCTTCTTAGGTCATGTGATCTCTGGAGATGGCTTGGCAGTGGATCCAGCCAAGGTCGAGGCAGTGCTCTGGTGGGAGAGACCACGTACGGTTACTGAGATTCGCAGTTTCCTGGTACTGGCAGGATACTATAGATGGTCTATCAGGAGCTTTTCACAGATTGCACTTCCTATGACACAGTTGACCTGGAAGGACGTGCCCTTCACTTGGACAGACGCCTGTGAGGCGTGTTTTCAGGAGCTGAAGGAGAGGCTGACTTCGGTTCCCGTGCTCACCATCCCTGACAGTAGTGGCGGGTTCGTTGTGTACATGGACGCCACCTTGCAGGGGTTAGGGGGTGTGCTCATGCAGAGGGGTCACGTTGTCACTTACGCTTCGCGGCAACTGAATCCCCATGAGCATAGCTACCCTACCCACGACCTGGAGCTAGCAGCTGTTGTCTTCGCGCTGAAGATCTGGAGGCACTACTTGTACGGTGAGACCTTCGAGATTTTCACAGATCATAAGAGCCTCAGATGCCTTTTTGATCAGAAGGAGCTCAAAATGAGACAGAGACATTGGTTGGAGCTCCAGAAGGACTATGACTGCAGCATTTCCTACCACCCGGGAAAGGCCAACGTGGTGGCTAACGCCTTGAGCCGGAAGGCGCCCGCACACTTGGCCAGTTTATAGGTGCAGAGTTGGAGCCTTTTGGAGGAGATGAGCAGTTGGCGACCCCTAGAGTTACGGGGGCACTGTGGGGCAGTGACTATGACATGACAGACGAGGCCAGAGCTGATAGATCGCATCATCACAAGACAGATGGCTGATCTGTAGTTGCAATCCTTGTGCGACAGAGTATTGTCAGGAGACCCGGGGGACTTCTCTTTCACAGACCAGGTGCTGTGCCTGTCGGGACATTTGTGTGTTCCCAGAGACGAGGAGCTGTTGAGAGAGCTCTTGACTGAGGCACACTGTTCCAGATTCACCATGCATCCCGGAAACACGAAGATGTACCATGACTTGAGATGTGAGTTTTGGTGGAGGGGAATGAAGCGGGACGTGGGTGAATTCGTGCAGCAGTGTTTAGTGTGTCAGCAGGTGAAAGTCGAGCATCAGAGGCCTGCAGGGCCGCTACAGCCACTTCCAGTGCCAGAGTGGAAGTGGGAGAGCATCACCATGGACTTGGTGGTGGGCTTACCTGTTACCCAGCGAGGACGCGATGCAGTCTGGGTAATCATTGATAGATTGACGAAGATGACGCATTTCTTGGCGATCCGAGTCACCTTGGGACAAGCACAGTTGGCAGAGAGGTATATCCGCGAGGTGGTACGTCTACACGGAGTTCTGCGAGTGATCGTATCCGATCGGGATGCCCGCTTTACGTCCCAGTTTTGGGCTGAGTTTCAACAGGCCTTGGGGACGCGGTTGAGGTTTAGTACAGCTTACCACCCCCAGATGGATGGACAGTCTGAGCGTACGATACAGACACTTGAGGACCTTTTGCGTGCCTGTGTACTGGATTGGAGGGGCTCTTGGGAGGAGCACTTGCCCCTGGCGGAGTTTGCATATAATAACAGTTATCACTCAAGCATCGGCATGGCACCCTACGAGGCTCTGTATGGACGGAGATGTACGGCACCCTTGAGTTGGGTTGAGGTGGGGACCAAGTGGGAGGTTGGCCCCAGGCTGATCCGGCAGAGTCAGGAGGTAGTCGAGCAGATTCACAGGCGACTTCGCACTGTCAGGAGCAGGCAGAAGAGCTACGCAGATCGGAAATGTAGAGAGGTGCAGTTTGAGGTTGGGGACCCCGTCTTCCTTCGTGTTTTTCCCATGAAGGGCCTACAGCAGTTTCGGGTGTGAGGGAAGCTCGCGCCGAGGTTTGTGGGGCCCTTTGATGTCCTGGAGCGGGTTGGACCCTGTAACGACCCGGTTCCGAGTCCCTACGAGACACGAGAACCGGACCGACTCGACTAATCCCAAGACCTAGTCATCCAACGAGGAAGTAACCAAAAGAGCAGTAAAAATAAACCACATTCAGCATGTATATAACTAACAGTAAGAAAGTACAGCAGTAAGGAAAGAAACTACTACAGTATATACCACCACAACAGTAGAACAACATTTATCATATAACATGAACTGCAGGTAAAGAAAAGTACAGCGGAAACAAGAACTACTCACTATAACGGAACAAAAAGAGGTACAAGAAACAGTGGTAACTCTACTGGACCCTACTTGGCCCAGCGTCCTCTGCAGCCGCTGACCCTGGCTGCTCAACACCTGGTCCTGAAAAAGGTAACGAGTGTAACACGTCAGCAAAACGCTGAGTAGAGTGGCAACTAACTAAAGACAACAGTAGAGTGTACAGTAGCTGTTGTGTTCGATTACTTTCTTTATTCACATCTTTCAATTGTCTCACTATTTCATTTATTCCCCAGATCTTTTTCTTGATCTCGAATGTTCCTCGTGGGAACGATCTTGATTGCAGTCTTTTCCAAAAAGTAGAAGTAGCACGTGGTGCTCTCCTGGCTGGGAGAGTCCCCCGTGGTGATCCTACCCTCAGTCAACCACCCCAAGGTCACTGACAGACGTAACGGTGACTACGACACGCGCGATAAACGCATAGGTAGCTAACCCGTACTAGCACGCGGTCAGTCGTTTCCGTTAACGGGTGCGCCCAAAGCACAGCACGGAACCAGTCCAGGGCAGAGCCCTCTCAGTAACAGGGGTCCAACCCCTCCACAGTAACCAAACCGGGGCCTTGCCCCTCCACAGTCCGCGCACCCTCGCCTGACTACCCTGGTTTGCCCCAGCGGGCCTAACAAGTCGGTGTGGGAGGCTAGCAGAACCCCGGGGCCCGTGGGGTAGCTAGTACCTCCCTACACTAGTAGCTCTCCTCGGTACTACGTACGCGAGGGCCAACAAGTCGATACAGAGTGGCCAGTCCAAACCCCGGGTCCCTGGGGCGGCTGGCTCCGCTCTGCACTAAACAGGGGGACAGTTGCTCTCCTTGGTACTCCATACTCAAGGGCCAGCTCACTTCCCCAATACTATTCCATTCACTTTCCAGGAGTTCTACTCCTACTTCCCCGTAGGGTTCCATCCTTTTTACTCAAACATCCAGGTTTCACTTTCCAGTTTCACATTCTTACAACCCATGTTCTCAACCACGTTATTTATTCACAACAGGCAGCTGTTAATTCAAATTACAGGCAGCTTTATATCTCTTTCCATTTTCCAAGACTGCAGTATTATACATTCCACTAGTTTTCCCATCCTAGGATTCATGCCATATCCTAGGATCTATCATACAATCTAGTTTTCCAGCCCTAGGATTCATGCAACACCTAGGAGCTATCATTCCATCTATTTCTCATTCCTAGGATTCATGCAATGTCCTAGGTTCTATTTATGGTTCCATAATTTAACAGATTTTATTAAAAACTTAAAGCCACTCTACCAGGTACAACGGGAGTAATGGGGGCGTGATCGGGAATCCCGCGTGCCTCCGCGACTCCGAAGACTGCAACTGAAGGAGGTCCTATCACAAGGATCAAACACAAGGAGTGTCTCAAAATAGTGTATAGCTACTGTAGACGGGTAGAGGAATTAATTCTAAAAAGAATGCAACTCGAATCGCAGAAAACGGAACCCGAACGGGCCCTAAACGGGTCAAAAATGACGACACTGTGTAAAATCAGACGTCTGGAACTTCTTCCAGACGTCTTAAAAAGTGGATCAGAGAATTACCTGTTCAGCGTGGTTTCCCAGACGTCCAGAAGTCTGCGGGGACGTCTGGCCTAGCTCCCAGACGTTCGATGGTCACCCCGGACGTCTGGAGGTCACTCTCGTCGTCTGGTACAACAGCCAGACGTCTGATTCGCGTTGGATGGCGAATCACCGAGCTTGCGCACACCCATCTCCCTCCCTCAGTATGGTCAGTCGACAGGAAGGAAGAAGAAGACGGAAAACTCACCTTTCAGACGTCTGGAAGGTCTTCCAGACGTCGCCCTCACCATCTGGCTATCAACCCAGACGTCTGATTCTGGAAATTTTTTCCAGAACAGGGCACCACCCGGCTTCCGCTCGCGATGCCGCCCACGTCGCACCTCGCGCGCCTGCTGCTCAGACCACAGCAGTCCCCCCTTTGCGTCGCTCCGCGCCTCCTGCGCCCTCCGCCGGCCGGCCGTAGCAGCCCCGGCGAGCTCGCCCTCACAGCAGAGCTCCGCTCTCACACGCAGCACCTCCTCCGCGCTCACTACGGCCGCCGCTGCCGCCCTCGCGCTCGCGCTCATGCTCACTGGCTGAAGGAGAAGAGGAAGGAGACGGTGGGGACGACGGGAGGGAGCGCGTGGCCTTTTAAGGCCGCGCGAGGAGGAGAGAGAGGACGCGGCAGGTGTCTGCAGCCACAGAGAAAGAGGGAATAAGCGAATATCCGGTCTGCGCGCTCAGGCACGCAGACGACCCACGCGTGTCGAAATTAACGGATTTCCAGACGTCTGGAAACGATCCCAGACGTCTGGTCAGACGTCTGGAAACGATCCCAGACGTCTGGTCAGACGTCTGGATGTTATCATAGACGTCTGGTACGACGTCTGGGCCACCTCCCAGACGTCTTAAAAGACGTCTGGGGCACGCGTTCGTTATAGATCCGTTGCTTACAGGCTTGCCCTCCCTCCTCAGCTTTCTGGTGTGCACGACGTGTTCCATGTGTCCAACCTCAGGAAGTATGTCGCCGATCTCTGTCACGTCCTGAGCTGCGAGAGCGTCGAGGTGGGCGATGACCTGACCTACCCCGAGCGGCCAGTGGAGATTCTGGACAGAGTCGTCCACAGTCTGAGACAAAAGCAAGTACCCTTGGTGAAGGTCTTGTGGAGGAGCCAGCGGTACGAGGAGGCCACCTGGGAGCCTGACGTGTCACTCTACCTAGCGTTTCGCTGACGTGTCACCCTTGTTACTTTTCAGGACCAGGTGTTGAGCAGCCAGAGTCGGCGGCTGTAGAGGGCGCTGGGCCTAGTAGAGCCCAGAAGTGTCACTTGTAGTACCTACTGTACTTTTTTTGCTGTTGTTGTGAGTAGTTTGTTTTACCCCTATACTCCTTTTATTGCAAACTTCATGTTTATGTACATGTTTAATTCTCTACTGTTGTGGTGGTGTATACTGTAGTATTTCTTTTCTTTACTGCTGTATTTTGTTATTGCTAGTTATATACATGGTGAATGTGGTTTACTTTACTGCTCTCTTGGTTACTTTCTCGTTGGACGACTTGGTCTTGGGATTAGTCGAGTCGGCCCGATTCTCATGTCTCGTAGGGATTCGGGAATCGGGTCGTTACACATAGACATATACATATATATACATACATATATATATATATATAGATATACATATACATATATATATATATATACACATATACATATACATATACATATATATATATACATATACATATATATACATACAAACATATAAATACACACACACACACACACACACACACACACACACACACACACATATATATATATACGTATGTATGTATGTATGTATGTATGTATGCGTAGATATATATATATATATATACATATTTATGTATATATATATGTATATATATATACATATAGATATATATATATGTATATATATATATATGTATGTATGCGTAGATATATATATATATATACATATTGATATATATATATATGTGTATATATATATATATATGTATATATATATATATATGTGTATATATATATATATATGTATATCTATATATATATATATATATATGCATATATATATATATGTATATATATATATATATATATATATATGGATATGTATATGTATATATATATATATACATATATATATATATGTATATATATGTATATATCTATATATATGTATCTAGAAGAAGTAGTAGAGTGGATAGTAGCTGTTATATTTTTACTTTCTTCTTTTATACTTTTCCATTTATTCACTATTGATTTACTTCTCAGATCCTTCTTTTGATCTTGAATGTTCCTCGTGGGAACGATCTTGATTGTAGTCTTTTCCGAAAGGTAGAAGTAACACGTGGTGCTCTCCTGGCTGGGAGAGTCCCCCGTGGTGGTCCTACCCTCAGTCAACCACCCCAAGGTTGCTGACAGACGTAACGGTGACTACGGCACATGCGATAAATGCACAGGTAGCTACCCCGCACTGGCACGTGGTCAGTCGTTTCTGTTAACGGGTGCACCCAAAGCATAGCACGGAACCAGTATAGGGCAGAGCCCTCTCAGTAGCAGGGGTCCAGCCCCTCCACAGTAACCAAACAGGGGTCTTGCCCCTCCACAGTTCACGCACCCTCGCCTGACTACCCTGGTTTGCCTAGTGGGCCTAACAAGTCGGTGTAGGAGAGTTAGCAGAACCTCGGGGCCCGTGGGGTGGCTAGTGCTCTCCCTATACTAGTAGCTCTCCTTAGTACTGTGTACACGAGGGCCAAAAGTCGGTACAAAGTGGCCAGTCCTAACCCCGGGTCCCTGGGGCGGCTAGCTCCGCTTTGCACTAAATAGGGGGATAGTCGGTCTCCTTGGTACTCCGTACTCAAGGGCCATCTCACTTCCCCAATTCTATTCCATTTCCTTTCCAGGAGTTCTACTCCTAATTCCCCGTAGGGTTCAAGCTCTTTTAACCCAGCCAATTTAAGTTTCACCATTCCGGCTTTACGTTCATACAACCCATGTTTTCAAGCATATTTATTCATTCATAACAGGCAGCTGTTAACCAATTTACAGGCAGTTATCATTTCCTTTCTACTTTTCCAAGACTGCAACGGTTGTATATTCACCTAGTTTTCCAATCCTAGGATTCATGCCGTACCCTCGGATCTATTATTCAATCTAGTTTTCCAATCCTAGGATTCATGCAATGCCCTAGGATCTATCATTCAAACTAATTTCTCAGTCGTAGGGTTCATGCAATGCCCTAGACTCTATTAATTGTTTCATAATTGTACAAATTTTGTCAAATAAATTAAAGGGCCACTCTACCAGTGAAACCGGGAGTACTGGGGGCGTGGTCGGCAATCCCGCGCGCCTCTGCAACCCCCATAGCCGCAACGGAACGGGGACCTAACACAAGGATCAACACAAGTAGTTTCTCAGAACAGTGCACAATTACTGTAAACAGGTAGAGAAAATAAATCTGGAAAGAACTCAACTCGAAACGTGGAAAGCAGACTTCGAACGGGCCCTAAACGGGTCAAAAACGATGAATCTGTCCAAAATCTGACGTCTGGAACCTCTTCCAGACGTCTTGAAAGGTTGATCATGTCGTACCTCAATCTACACAGTCCTTCAGACGTCCAGAAGCCCGCTGGATCATTTGAAGTCAGTTTCCAGACGTCCGATTGTCACCCCGGACATCTGGAGGTCCTCTTCGTCGTCTGGTACTGTGGCCAGACGTCTGATTCGGGTGGGATGGCGAGCCCTCGCGCCCTCCGGAACAACACCTGCGCACACACGCAACCGCTCTCATCACGAAAAGGCTCAGAGAATGCGGCGGATGGCTGCATGGCTGTACACTCGTAAAAGGATGAAGGAGGAAAAATATTGTACCTGTCAGATGTCTGGATCTTCCTCCAGACGTCCTACGCGTCGTCTGGACGTAAGTCCAGATGTCTGATTCTGGGAAATTTTCCCGGAATCAGCACTCGATTCGTCCTCCGCCTGCGACTCATAGTCGCGCCGCGTCCTCCTGCTCTCCGAGCTGCAGCAGCTCCTCCGCGACACCCCACACCTGCTGTTCCCCCGCCGGCTGGCTCTAGCTGCTTCGGCAAGCTCGCACCTCCGCGGTTGAGCTTCTTCTTCCTCTTGCAACACTCCCTCCCACATGCTCGCTGCGCCCTCGCTCGCTCGCTCGCAGAGAGAAGGAGAAGAGAAGACAGTGGAGTGGGGGTGAGGGAGAGGGGGAGCACTCTTATAGGGCAGTCGCGGGAAGAGAGAGAAGGAAAGCGCTGCCTACAGGGAGAGAAAACGAAGGCTGCGGGTTCAGTCTGCGTGTGTAGGCACGTAGATGCGAACCCGTATGCCGAAAAAATTTATTACCAGACGTCTGGGAAGGGTTCCAGACATCTGGGACACTTCCCAGACGTCTTAAACTGCTACTGACGCCCATGATCGTAACAATATATATGTATATATATATATGTGTGTGTGTGTATATATATATATATATATGTATGTATGTATGTATAGATATATATATATATATATATATACACACACCAATATATATATATATACATACATATATATGTATATATATCTATACATATATATATGTATATATGTATATATTTATATATACATATATATGTATGTATATATATGTATATACATATATATATATGTATGTATATATCTATATATACATACATATATATATATGTATGTATATATATATATATGTATGTATATATGTATATATACGTATATATATATGTGTATATCTATATAGATATATATATATACATATCTATATATATATATATATACATATATATAGATATACATATATATATGTATTTGTATATGTATAAATATATATATATATATGTATATGTATATGTATATATGTATATATATATATATGTATATGTATATCTATATATATATATATATGTATATGTATATCTATATATATATATATGTATATGTATATATATATGTATGTATATGTATATCTATATATATATATGTATATGTGTATATATATATATATGTATATGTATATGTATATATATGTATGTGTATATGTGTAACGACCCGATTCCCGAATCCCTATGAGACATGAGAATCGGGCCGACTCGACTGATCCCAAGACTCAGTCGTCCAACGAGAAAGTAACCAAAAGAGCAGTAAAGTAAACCACATTCACCATGTATATAACTAGCAATAACAAAATGCAGTAGTAAAGAAATGGAACACTGCAGTATACACCACCACAACAGTAGAGAATTAAACATGTACATAAACATAATGTTTGCAATAAAAAGAGCATAGGGGTAGTAGAAACTACTCACAACAACAGTAAAAAAAATACAGTGGGTACTACAAGTGACACTACTGGGCTCTATTAGGCCCAGCACCCTCTACAGCCGCCGACTCTGGCTGCTCAACACCTGGTCCTAAAAAGTAACAAGGGTGACATGTTTGCGAAACTCTGAGAAGAGTGACAACTAAAAGCTAGAAGAAGCAGTAGAGTGGACTGTAACGACCTGGTTCCTGAGTCCCTACGAGACACGAGAACCAGACCGACTCAACTAATCCCAAGACCTAGTCGTCCAACGAGGAAGTAACCAAAAGAGCAGTAAAATAAACCACATTCAGCATGAATATAACTAACAGTAAGAAAGTACAACCGTAAGGAAAGAAACTACCACAGTATGTACCACCACAACAGTAGAACAACATTCATAATATAATTTGAACTGCAGGTAAAGAAAGTACAACGGAAACAAGAACTACTCACTACAACGTAACAAAAAGAGGTACAAGAGACAGTGGTAACTCTACTGGACCCTACTCGGCCCAGCGTGCTCTGCAGCCGCTGACCCTGGTTACTCAACACCTGGTCCTGAAAAAGGTAACGAGTGTAACACGTCAGCAAAACGCTGAGTAGAGTGGCAACTAAAACTAAAAGCAATAGTAGAGTGTACAGTAGCTGTTATGTTCGATTGCTTTCTTTATTCACATCTTTCAAATGTCTCACTATTTCATTTATTCCTCAGATCTTTTTCTTGATCTCGAATGTTCCTCGTGGGAACGATCTTGATTGCAGTCTTTTCCAAAAAGTAGAAGTAGCACGTGGTGCTCTCCTGGCCGGGAGAGTCCCCCGTGGTGATCCTACCCTCCGTCAACCACCCCAAGGTCACTGACAGACGTAACGGTGACTACGGCACGCGCGATAAACGCACAGGTAGCTAACCTGTACTGGCACGCGGTCAGTCGTTTCCGTTAACGGGTGTGCCAAAAGCACAGCACGGAACCAGTCTAGGGTAGAGCCCTCTCAGTAACAGGGGTCCAACCCCTCCACAGTAACCAAACCGGGGCCTTGCCCCTCTACAGTCCGCGCACCCTCGCCTGACTACCCTGGTTTGCCCTAGCGGGCCTAACAAGTCGGTGTGGGAGGCTAGCAGAACCCCGGGGCCCGTGGGGTGGCTAGTACCTCCCTACACTAGTAGCTCTCCTCGGTACTACGTACGCGAGGGCCAACAAGTCGATACAGAGTGGCCAGTCCAAACCCCGGGTCCCTAGGGCGGCTGGCTCCGCTCTGCACTAAACAGGGGGACAGTCGCTCTCCTTGGTACTCCGTACTCAAGGGCCAGCTCACTTCCCCAATACTATTCCATTCACTTTCCAGGAGTTCTACTCCTACTTCCCCGTAGGGTTCCATCCTTTTTACTCAAACATCCAGGTTTCACTTTCCAGTTTCACATTCTTACAATCCATGTTCTCAACCACGTTATTTATTCACAACAGGCAGCTGTTAATTCAAATTACAGGCAGCTTTATATCTCTTTCCATTTTCCAAGACTGCAGTATTATACATTCCACTAGTTTTCCCATCCTAGGATTCATGCCATATCCTAGGATCTATCATACAATCTAGTTTTCCAGCCCTAGGATTCATGCAACACCTAGGAGCTATCATTCCATCTATTTCTCATTCCTAGGATTCATGCAATGTCCTAGGTTCTATTTATGGTTCCATAATTTAACAGATTTTATTAAAAACTTAAAGCCACTCTACCAGGTACAACGGGAGAAATGGGGGCGTGATCGGGAATCCCGCGTGCCTCCGCTACTCCCAAGACTGCAACTGAAGGAGGTCCTATCACAAGGATCAAACACAAGGAGTGTCTCAAAACAGTGTATAGCTACTGTAGACGGGTAGAGGAATTAATTCTGAAAAGAATGCAACTCGAATCACGGAAAACGGAACCCGAACGGGCCCTAAACGAGTCAAAAACGACGACGCTATGCAAAATCAGACGTCTGGAACTTCTTCCAGACGTCTTAAAAAGTGGATCAGAGAATTACCTTGTTCAGCGTGGTTTCCCAGATGTCCAGAAGTCTACGGGGACATTTGGCCTAGCTCCCAGACGTCCGATGGTCACCCCGGACGTCTGGAGGTCGCTTCCGCCGTCTGGTACTACTGCCAGACGTCTGATTCGCAATGGATGGCGAATCACCGAGCCTGCGCACTGATAACGATTTCACGCGGTTTGTTAAATACGTCGTTGTAACGCGCAAAATCGATCAACTCTTAAATTTATATCCTAGATAGGGGAGTATCTAGGGTCATCCAAGGAGGCAAAAATTGCAATAGTGATTCTCTTGCTTGGAATACAATCTCAACTTTCTTTTTGATATTTTTCAATATGTAATTTTTTTTGTATTTTGAAAAGACGAGGGCAAAATGCGAATTGTAACAAAAAGTACTAACACCTACAAATGCTTAACTAAAATTTAAAAGATAGAAATATCTTCTTCCTAAGCTCACTCTAGGCAAGTGGAGGCCTAGAGTAATTAGGAAGAAGATGTGAAACAAGTGCTAGAACCAAAAGTAACAACTGCAATAAAAAGCTAAAAGAAGGCAATTTGATTGAGTGGAATGAGTGTTCTTTTCAAGGACAAGTAGAGGAATGCTTCTACTAGAACTTAAACAAATCTAAAAGCAAGAAAAGAAACACAAATCCTCTTGCAACAATGGTGAAGAAGGGCGTCTTCTTGCTCCAAGCCTAGCTGCTCCTTGGCTTGAAAAGAGGGCCTCCTTCTTCTCCTTCCTTGAGAGCTCCTTCAAGGTGGAAGCTACCACCTTTAATGCTCTCTCCAAGGGGTGGGCGTGCACCACCCTCAAAAACTCCTCCAAGGTGGTGTGACCACCTTCAAGATCTCCTCCAAGATCTTCCTTGCCTGGCTTCTCCTTTGGCTGGCGTGACCCAAGAGAGAAGGGAAGAGGGGAAGGCACCAAGGGGACAGAATATCCCCTTAATCTTCCTCTTCTTCTTCTCTCTTGGACGTGGGCTTCTTGGTGGAATATGAGAGTGAAATTGCTAGCCAAGGATGGCTTGAATGGTGCTGGGTAGTGGTGTTTTTATAGGGTAGGATGGGGGGTTAAGGTGCCCCTTGAAATGGAGGGCTAGGATGGAAGAATGGAGGTGGTTGGTGATCCTATGGCTAAGGAGAGTTGGCGCCAACCCAAGAGGTGTTAAAGGGGGTAGTTATGGTGGTGTTGGTGTCTTTTGGTGGTGGAGAGACACCACCATGTTGGTGCCAACATGGGGTCTTCTAGAAGGGGGGTTAGGTGGATGGTGGAGATGGGTTCAAGGGGGATTGTGTGGTGGAGATGAGGGGAGATTTTGGAGGGAAAAGTGGCGCCATTAAGGGGTGGTTATGGGTAGTTTTTGGCGCCAGTTTTAGGTGTCTTTTGGAGGTGGTGGGTAGGTTAGGTTGGTGCCAAGTAGGTTAGCTTATGTGGAGCTTAGGTGGAGCTAGTTGGGTGGAGTTGGTAGGTGGGTTTTTGGGGTGGTACAAGCCAAGGAAGTTGGAGCATAGCTAAGCTAAGCTAAGCTAAACTAAGCTAGCTTAGCTAATGGAGGAGTAGAGGAGAAGGTGTTGGAGCTAGGGTTTGGAGGAAGGAGCTGAGGAGAAGAAGTCTGGAGCTGGAGCTGGTTGCTGCTGAAGAGGCTGGTATGGGGCTACTCTAGCTGGCTTAGCTTGCTAGTTCTTTGCTAGTTGCTAAGCCAAGCTAAAGTGAGCTAGCTTCTACCAAAATGAGCTGAGGTGAGCTAGGTCTGGTGCTCCCGGGGAGAATCACGCTGGTTGAGGCAACTAAGGTAGCTTAGCTCAACTGAGATGAGCTAAGCTGAATCCCCGGGAGCTGGACTTGAGCTTCCTGAGCTGAGATGAATTCTTCTTCAGCTGGCTGGAGTTGAGTGGAGCTGAATGTAGCTGGATCTGAGCTGGGGTGAACTCCTGTCAACTCAACTGAGCTAGCTAGAGCTCCCTGTGAACTAGTGGGAGCTGAGATGAGCTAGACTCAACTAAGTTGAGCTGGATCTGAGCTGACTTGAGCTAGGGTGAGCTAAGATGAACTCTCTTGAGCTGCCATCCAGTTGAGATTAGCTGAATGGAGCTGGGATGAGCTAACCCTAGTTTAAGTAAGCTAGGTTCCAGCTGCGGTGAGCTGGATCAAGCTGAGGTGAGCTGGATCAAGCTGAGGTGAGCTGGATTAGGCTGAGTTCCAGCTAGTCTGGGCTTCTCCTTCACCATTTGCCTTCTTGAGTGCTAGGGTTTTAGGGATCTGTGCATCTGTACATCCCTAACACTCATAAAAACTCATTAAAACGACAATAAAAAATGCAATACATGCCTATCCTAATTTATGCCTAAATGCAGCCCAAAAACCCGTTTGCGGAGTAAAATCCTAAGAGCTAGGTTTGTTTTAATGCATAAGAATGATGATAAACTGTCATTTATCACGCACACCCATCTCCCTCCCTCAGTACGGTCAGTCGACAGGAAGGAAGAAGGAGACAGAAAACTCACCTTTCAGACGTCTGGATGGTCTTCCAGACGTCCCCCTCGCCGTCTGGCTATCAACCCAGACGTCTGATTCTGGAAATTTTTCCAGAATCAGGGCGCCACTCGGCCTCCGCTCGCGACGCCGCCCGCGTCGCACCTCGCACGCTTGCTGCTCAGACCGCAGCAGTCCCCCCTCCGCGTCGCTCCGCGCCCCCTGCGCCCTCCGCCGGCTGGCCCTAGCAGCCCCGGCGAGCTCGCCCTCACGGCAGAGCTCCGCTCTCGCACGCAGCACCTCCTCCACGCTCACTGCGGCCATCGCTGCCACCCTCGCGCTCGCGCTCACGCTCACTGGCTGAAGGAGAGGAGAGAGGAGACGGTGGTGATGGAAGTGAGGGGAGGCGTGGCCTTTTAAGGCCGAGCGAGGAGGAGAGAGGACGCGGCAGGGCGTCTGCAGCCGCAGGGAATAAATGAATATGCGAGTCTGCGCGCTCAGGCGCGCAGACGACCCGCGCGTGTGGAAGATAACGGATTTCCAGACGTCTGGTCCGACGTCTGGGCCACCTCCCAGACATCTGGGGCACGCGTTTGTTACAATATAACAAACTCAAAGGAAGTTTCGTCCCCGAAACTTCCTTTGAGTTTGTTATATTGTAACGAACGCGAACTTGTGCCAACTAGGGTGCGGGAAAAGAGGTCCAATTAACCATAACAAACTCAAAGAGGACCGAAGTCGGTCCGAAAAGACGTACCCGCGAAAAGCTCAGGGTACCGCTCCCGCATTGCCGCCTCAGGCTCCCAGGTAGCCTCCTCGTACCGCTGGCTCCTCCACAAAACCTTTACCAGGGGTACTTGCTTTCGTCTCAAACTGCGGACGGCTCGGTCTAGGATCTGCACTGGCCGCTCGGGGTAGGTCAGGTCGTCGCCCACCTCGACGCTCTCGTGACTCAGTACGTGACTGGAGTCGGCTACGTACTTCCTGAGGTTGGACACGTGGAACACGTCGTGCACACCAGACAGCTGCGGGGGAAGGGCAAGTCTGTAAGCAATGGGTCCAACCCGCTCCAGGACCTCAAAGGGCCCCACAAACCTCGGCGCGAGCTTCCCTCTCACCCCAAACCGCTGTAAGCCCTTCATGGGCGAAACACGAAGGAAAACGTGGTCCCCAACCTCAAACTGCACCTCTCTGGGTCTCCGATCCGCGTAGCTCTTCTGTCTGCTCCTGACAGTGCGGAGTCGTCTGTAGATCTGCTCAACTACCTCCTGACTCTGTCGGATCAACCTGGGGTCAACCTCCCACTTGGTCCCCACCTCAACCCAACTTAAGGGTGCCGTACACTTCCGTCCGTACAGAGCCTCATAGGGAGCCATGCCAATGCTCGAGTGATAACTGTTGTTGTATGCAAACTCTGCCAGGGGCAGGTGCTCCTCCTAAGAGCCCCTCCAGTCCAGTACACAGGCACGCAAAAGGTCCTCAAGTGTCTGTATCGTGCGCTCAGACTGTCCGTCCGTCTGGGGGTGGTAAGCCGTGCTAAACCTCAACCTCATCCCCAAGGCCTGCTGAAACTCAGCCCAAAACTGGGACGTAAAGCGGGTATCCCGGTCGGATACGATCTCTCGCGGAACTCTGTGTAGTCGTACCACATCACGGATATACCTCTCTGCCAACTGTGCTGGTCCCAAAGTAACTCGGATCGGCAAGAAACGTGCCGTCTTCGTCAGTCTATCCACTATTACCCAGACTACGTCGTGTCCTCGCTGGGTAACAGGTAAGCCCACCACCAAGTCCATGGTGATGCTCTCCCACTTCCACTCTGGCACTGGAAGCAGCTGAAGCGGCCCTGCAGGCCTCTGGTGTTCGGCTTTCACCTGCTGGCACACTAAACACTGCTGCACGAACTCACCCACATCCCGCTTCATCCCTCTCCACCAAAACTCGCGTCTCAAGTCGTGGTACATTTTTGTGTTTCCGGGATGTATGGTGAATCTGGAACCGTGTGCCTCAGTCAAGAGCTCTCTCAACAACTCCTCGTCTCTGGGAACGCACAACCGTCCCCTCAAGTGTAGCACCTGGTCTGTGAAAGAGAAGTCCCCAGGGTCTCTTGACAGTACTCTATCGCGCAAAGACTGCAAGTACGAATCGGCCATCTGCCCTGTGATGATGCGGTCTATCAGCTCTGGCCTGGTCTGCTGTGTCACCGTCACTGCCCCACAGTACCCTCGTAATTCTAGAGGTCGCCAACTGCCCACCTCCTCCAAAAGGCTCCAACTCTGTAACTGTAGACTGGCCAAGCGTGTGGGCGCCTTACGGCTCAAGGCGTCAACCACCACATTGGCCTTTCCCGGGTGGTAGGAGATGCTGCAGTCGTAGTCCTTCAGGAGCTCCAACCAACGTCTCTGTCTCATGTTGAGCTCCTTCTGATCAAAAAGGTATCTGAGGCTCTTATGATCAGTAAAAATCTCGAAGGTCTCACCGTACAAGTAGTGCCTCCAGGTCTTCAGCGCGAAGACAACAGCTGCCAACTCTAGGTCGTGGGTAGGGTAGGTATGCTCATGGGGCTTCAGTTGCCGCGAAGCGTAAGCGACAACGTGACCCCTCTGCATGAGTACACCTCCTAACCCCTGCAAGGTGGCATCCGTGTACACAATGAACCTGCCACTACTGTCAGGGATGGTGAGCACGGGAGCCGAGGTCAACCTCTCCTTCAGCTCCAGAAAACATGCCTCACAGGCGTCTGTCCAAGCGAAAGGCACGTCCTTCCGGGTCAACTGTGTCATAGGATGCGCAATCTGCGAAAATCCTCTGATGAATCGTCTATAGTAGCCTGCCAGTCCCAGAAAACTGCGAATCTCAGTGACTGAACGTGGTCTCTCCCACCTGAGCACTGCCTCGACCTTGGTTGCGTCCACCGCCAAGCCATCTCCAGAGATCACATGACCTAGGAAGGTCACCTCCCTCAACCAGAACTCGCACTTGCTGTATTTGGCGTACAGCCAACGTCGTCTCAGAGTGTCCAGAACCATCCGCAAGTGCTGTCCGTGCTGCGTCCGATCTCTAGAATAGATGAGTACATCATCTATGAAAACCACCACGAACTGGTCCAAGCACGGTCTAAACACCCGGTTCATCAGGTCCATGAAAGCAGCGGGGGCATTGGTCAGCCCAAACGGCATGACCAAAAACTCGTAGTGTCCGTACCGGGCGCAGAAAGCTGTCTTGGAGACGTCGGTCTCCCTGATCCTCAACTGGTGGTATCCAGACCTCAAGTCTATCTTGGAAAACACCGTGGCACCCCGCAACTGGTTAAACAAATCGTCGATCCTCGGCAGCGGATATCTGTTCTTGATGGTGACCCTGTTCAGCTGTCGGTAGTCCACACAAAGGCGTAGGGTCCCATCCTTCTTCTTCACAAACAGTACCGGGGCTCCCCAGGGGGACGCACTGGGCCTCACGAAACCTTTCTCCAAAAGGTCGTGCAACTGGGACTTGAGCTCTCGCAGCTCAAGCGGTGCCATTCTGTATGGCGCGGTGGAGATGGGCCTGGTCCCTGGTACTAGTGATATCTCAAACTCAATCTCACGCTCGGGCAGTAGTCCTGGTAACTCGTCTGGAAACACGTCGGGGTACTCTCTGACCACCGGGATGCTCTGGAAGTCTGCCACAGGGCTAGGCTCTGCCACCACACAAGCTAGGAAGCCCTCACACCCCTGGCTCAAAAGTCTCGCCGCCCGAAGTGCCGAAATGCACCTGAAACCTCCGTCCACTGGCTGTCCGTGAAACTCGAAAGAAGGCAACTCCGGAATGAAGACAATCTTCCTCTCAAAATAGTCCACCAAGGTGTGGTAAGCGGACAGCCAATCCATCCCCAGAATCATTCCAAAGTCCTCCATCTGGATCATAATCAGGTCAGCTGGCAGGCTATGTCCTCCGACGCTGACCTCGCAATCCGTGTACACCTCCTCAGCTACAAACAACTGGCCACACGGACCTCTGATTACGAACGGATTTACTAACAGTGTATAATCCTGGTCCAAACTAACTACGAAACTTGCTGCGACAAACGAGTGCGTAGCGCCGGAATCGAAAAGCGTGTAAACGAGTTTGCCAGAAACTGAAACCATACCTGCTACCACCGATCCCGAAGCTCTGGCGTCCCTGTGTGTGAGGGAGTTGATACGCCCCTCAGCTCTAGGTGCCGACGAAGCAGCCACACTCTGCGTCGGACGGGTAGGTGCTGGCCGGTACCCTCCTTTCAACTGCTGTCCTCCTCCTCGCGCCTGGGAACCGCGGCCTCCTGCACGCCGTCCAGTGCTCTGCGCGGGGAGTAGCTGCTGACCCCCTGCCCTAGATGGGCAGTCCCTCCTGACGTGGCCCGGCTGGCCACACTGGTAGCAGAGGGGAACCCAACTCCCACCCTCAGTGGGTCCCTGCTGTCGGCTAGGTGGGGGTCCGGTGCTGGCGACTGGCCCCTGTCGAGGGCCCCCAAAGGCCACTGATGGCCCTGCACAATGTGACGGCTCTCCTGCGGACGCCATGTGTCTCCATTCTCGCCGGCCCTGTGAAAAGTCTGGCTGGAAGGGCCTCTTCCGCGCACCGTCGGTGTCTCGTGCGGACGGGTTGGTCTCCTCGTAAGTCATAGCTGCCTCTACCACCTTCGAAAACGTAGGCAGCTTCAGGGGTTTGACATACCCCCGGATCGCAGGCCGGAGCCCCTCGGTGAACCTCCAAAGGCGCTCCTCCTCAGTGGCTACCGCTGTCACTGCAAAGCGGGACAGCTCCAAGAAACGCGTGCGGTACGCGCTCACAGTCATCGTCCCTTGGCGGAGAGTGTGGAACTCCCGCCTCCTCTGGTCCTGCCACATCTGGGGAAAGTACTGCTCGCAGAAGTGGGTGACAAATTGGTCCCACGTCGGCTCGTCCCTCTCCTGTCCCTGGACCGCCCTCCACCACCGGTGTGTCGCACTCTCCAGCTGGTATGTGGCAAAGGCCACGCGGCACTCCATCGGGGGGTGAAGGGTGTCGAAGATCTTCTCCAGCTGCTCAAGCCAGTCCTCTGCCTCGGTCGGGTCCTCATCTCCCTTGAAGGAGGGGGGCTTCAGCTTCCGGAACTATCCGAAAAGCTCGAAGTGGCGCTGTAGGGGAGGTGCTGGTGCACCTCCAGGCGAAGGTGCCTCGTGTACAAAAGTGTCGGAGGAAGGTGGGGGCGGCAGCGGCCCATCCCCTCCCTCGTGTCCAGCGCCGTGTCCGTCGCGTGGTCCCATAGAGGATCCCCCTCTGCAGCCCCAGGAGGAGGTGCTTGGGGCGGTGGGTGGAGCTCCTCTCGTACAATGTCCCGTATCAGTCTGGCGAGGTCCTGGGCCTGGATGCCCGGGAGTGGTAGCTGGTCCACCGAGACGTCAACAACAACACGTCCACCTCGCCAACCTCGTCCTCAGCCGCGCCCGCGGCCAGTCTCGCCAGTCCCGCGACGAGGCATCTCCTGTAAGGAGACGCGAAACAAAACGGAGAAAAAACGTCAAAACAGACGGTATCTAACGAAACTTCCAAGAGCTCATGTCAAGAGATAGGTTGTGGTGGCTACTCTAGTTATAAACATGTGAATTGGTTATTTTCCAGTCAATTGATTCACTTCTCGGGACGACCTTGCTCTGATACCATCTTGTAACGACCCGGTTCCCGAGTCCCTACGAGACACGAGAACCGGACTGACTCAACTAATCCCAAGACCTAGTCGTCCAATGAGGAAGTAACCAAAAGAGCAGTAAAATAAACCACATTCAGCATGAATATAACTAACAGTAAGAAAGTACAGCAGTAAGGAAAGAAACTACTACAATATGTACCACCACTACAGTAGAACAACATTCATAATATAATTTGAACTGCAGGTAAAGAAAGTACAGCGGAAACAAGAACTACTCACTACAACGTAACAAAAAGAGGTACAAGAGACAGTGGTAACTCTACTGGATCCTACTCGGCCCAGCGTCCTCTGTAGCCACTGACCCTGGCTGCTCAACACCTGGTGAAACGTTGGCTTCGAGAGATAACCGGGTTTTATTGTTATAGCGTTGTAGTATAGCCAGTTATTGCCATCATTTCAAATATATAAATTTTTTTACTCGGAAAATAAAAGAGTTCCCGAGGTCGAACTCAGGGAGCAAGTTGTATTCTAGAGATATACATGTTCTATTACAAAAAATAAAGAGAGAGAGAGAGAGGGAGAGAGATGAAAGTTTGAGTTCTTCTTCTTTTCTTCTTTCTTTCTCTTTGTCTCTCTCTCTCTTTAGCTTTTGTTCTTCCTGTTCTTCTTCTGTGTTTATCTCCTTGTGGTCCTCTTCTTCTTCTGTTGTTCTTCCTTGTTCTTTTGTTCTTCAGATCTTCTTCTTTCTTCTTTTCTTTTTCCTGTCAGGACGTCGTCTCTCCTTCTTTCTTCTTTTCCCTTCAGGACGTCGTCTGATTTTCCAATCAGACGACTTAAACTGCTTGTTGCTACAGTGTCTCCCTTAGCTTTCTTCTTCTTCCGCGGTCCTTCTTCTTCACCTGTGCCTGCACACTTCAGAGTTTACGTCAGAGGGCAAAACCTACTCTACCCTCCCCCACCCCCGCGTCTCTCTTTCTCTGAATTCGCTCTTCGGAAGGCTCTCCCAGAGCATCCGGGTAATCGGGTACGCGGGTCGCGCCCGGGTCCAGGCCCACCGGCGTGCGTGGTGGGCGAGGAGTGCAGGTCAGTCTAAGTCGGGTCGGGTCAGGTCCGCGGGGCGTGAGCGCGGACGAGACCGGGTAACCGGGCGGGTGAAGGGGACCTCACCCCGTGAACTGAGGCGAACAGCTTAAGGCACTTTTTGCCTTTAAGCGCCCGTTCGCCTCAGTGGCTTTCCGAGGTGGGACTAAATGTCCCACCCTAATTGAGCGCCCGCAGCGGAGAAAGCAGCGGGCAATCGCGGCTTCACGCGAGGCCTTCGCCCCAGCTGCGAGCCTGGGACTCTTCGCGGAGGCACCCCGCGCAGCCTGGGAGTCAGGCCTGGGCGAAGCGCACCTGGAGCTGCAGGTTGAAGGTGCTCCTTCCATGCAGCAATGGCGACGGCGGTCGAGACACCTATACACAGAGGAACGGCCTCTCGGCCTAATCAGATACGCGGAGAACCTTCGCGGTGGCACGGCGAAGGTGGTGGGGGGTCTGGCAGGCGGCGGGGCGGAGCGTGAGGGTCGCCCTAGGTCAAACTGCGGGTGGAGAAGTGGGTTTGTTCGGGGGGTCTGCAGAGGGCGAGTGGCGGGACGTGGAAGGGCGGAGGTTGATCAGGGTGAGGAGGCGGAGATTCTGTGAGGGTCGGCGAGGCGTGTGGGGCTGTGGAGTGATGGGGGGGTCTCGCAGGAGTTTGGCCGGAGACGAAGGGGGTGACGGTGGACAGGAGCGGTCGAGGGTTTAATCAAATAAAAGACAGTGAGGAAAAGAAAGAGGGGGAGATGGGGAGAAGTTCTGACCTAGCTATGGAGACGAAAGGGGCCGGAGCAGGGCGACAGTCGTATCGACTGTCGCCGGAGAAGAAGATGCCCAGGGGAAGGGGCGGCGGCGAGCAGAGGGCCGGAGAGGCGCCAGCTGGGTGCGGCGTGGCGCGGGAAGAACAGGGGAAGAAGTCTCTGCTGCTGGTATTGCGGCAGAGCGAAGAGGAGGAGGAGGAAGAACCGCCGGAGCTGGTGGGCGTCTGCCGGAGTGAGAAGAGAGGAAAGTTGGGGGTTTTCTCTGTCAGATCCGAGCTGGGAAGAACGGTGGAGCGACGGGGGTATTTATAGGGACCGAATCAGGGAGGAAGGCGGAGGGAGACGACGTGTCTCCCTCGCCGGAGGACGCCGGAGATGGAAACCCATACCGTCCGTGCGTTCGCATGGCCGGTATGGTGGGTTACAGCGACCAGGGGGGTGTCCCTGCGACGGCTGACGACGCAGGGCACCCCCGGTTTACTTGCCAGGCTCTCCCCCTCACCCTGCGCGGCGCCATGCTCCGCGCAAGGTCGCCGGAGCATGGTGCTGGAAGGTTTTGCAGGGGGGACCTGAATGCAAAGAACGAAGGAGAGTTAGGGGCCAAAATGCGAGGGTTCAAAAGTTGAGGGCCAAAAAGTAAATATATGAGGACCAAAGTGTAAAGTTGGTCAAGAAGGTTTCTTCTTAGGCTCAAGTTTTTATACATGACTAATTAGGACCTAAGGAATCTGATGGTGAATTTTATTTCTAGATTAAACCTTGTTTGACTAGTCAATTTACACAAAAACCTAAATTAAGTTATTAATTGGGTATGGTTCTCAATGTAGGTCAAGATGGGTTCCTAAGGTCAAATTGAAGGTTCTAAACCCTAGAGATTATTTTTCTATGAATTTTATAGGGTTTATTCCATTTTTGCTTTGCCTTGAACCTCGTGAATTGAAGTGGGTTTGTTTTAGGGTTACAGATTATCATTTAGTTCCTTGGAATTGCTGTAGCCCTTGCTAGATCATCTCATCCCACTTTTATTCTTATTAAGTTGCTTTGACCTATGTTTGGACCCTGAATTACCCTGTATGCAGATTATACTGGTAAAATTGCATTTTTACCCCTTATGACTTATTTTCTCCTTAAACTCAGAATTCTCTGAGTTAAGCCTTTCCTTGAGTTATGTAAGAGCTTTTATCCTTTGTATTAGGTCAAAATGAGCTAGTTATGGCTCATGATGAGGTTCTCATCACCTGGTCCTGAAAAGGGTAACGAGTGTAACACGTCAGCAAAACGCTGAGTAGAGTGGCAACTAAAACTAAAAGCAACAGTAGAGTGCACAGTAGCTGTTATGTTCGATTGCTTTCTTTATTCACATCTTTCAAATGTCTCACTATTTCATTTATTCCTCAGATCTTTTTCTTGATCTCGAATGTTCCTCGTGGGAACGATCTTGATTGCAGTCTTTTCCAAAAAGTAGAAGTAGCACGTGGTGCTCTCCTGGCCAGGAGAGTCCCCCGTGGTGATCCTACCCTCAGTCAACCACCCCAAGGTCACTGACAGACGTAACGGTGACTACGGCACGCGCGATAAACGCACAGGTAGCTAACCCATACTGGAACGCGGTCAGTCGTTTCCGTTAACGGGTGCGCCCAAAGCACAGCACGGAACCAGTCCAGGGCAGAGCCCTCTCAGTAATAGGGGTCCAACCCCTCCACAGTAACCAAACCGGGGCCTTGCCCCTCCACAGTCCGCGCACCCTCGCCTGACTACCCTGGTTTGCCCCAGCGGGCCTAACAAGTCGGTGTGGGAGGCTAGCAGAACCCCGGGGCCCGTGGGGTAGCTAGTACCTCCCTACACTAGTAGCTCTCCTCGGTACTACGTACGCGAGGGCCAGCAAGTCGGTACAGAGTGGCCAGTCCTAACCCCGGGTCCCTGGGGCGGCTAGCTCCGCTCTGCACTAAACAGGGGGACAGTCGCTCTCCTTGGTACTTCGTACTCAAGAGCCAGCTCACTTCCCCAATACTATTCCATTCACTTTCCAGGAGTTCTACTCCTACTTCCCCGTAGGGTTCCATCCTTTTTACTCAAACATCCAGGTTTCACTTTCCAGTTTCACATTCTTACAATCCATGTTCTCAACCACGTTATTTATTCACAACAGGCAGCTGTTAATTCAAATTACAGGCAGCTTTATATCTCTTTCCATTTTCCAAGACTGCAGTATTATACATTCCACTAGTTTTCCCATCATAGGATTCATGCCATATCCTAGGATCTATCATACAATCTAGTTTTCCAGCCCTAGGATTCATGCAACACCTAGGAGCTATCATTCCATCTATTTCTCATTCCTAGGATTCATGCAATGTCCTAGGTTCTATTTATGGTTCCATAATTTAACAGATTTTATTAATAACTTAAAGCCACTCTACCAGGTACAACGGGAGAAATGGGGCCGTGGTCGGGAATCCCGCATGCCTCCGTGACCCCCGAGACTGCAACAGAACGGGGTCCTATCACAAGTATCAAACATAAGGAGTATCTCAAAACAGTGTATAGCTACTGTAGACGGGTAGAGGAATTAATTCTGAAAAGAACGCAACTCGAATCGCGGAAAACGAAACCCGAACGGGCCCTAAACGGGTCGAAAACGACGACACTGTGTAAAATCAGACGTCTGGAACTTCTTCCAGATGTCTTAAAAAGTGGATCAGAGAATTACCTTGTTCAGTGTGGTTTCCTAGACATCCAGAAGTCTGCGGGGACGTCTGGCCTAGCTCCCAGACGTCCGATGGTCACCCCGGACGTTTGGAGGTCGCTTCCGCCGTTTGGTACTACTGCCAGACGTCTGATTCGCGATGGATGGCGAATCACCGAGCCTGCGCACACCCATCTCCCTCCCTCAGTACGGTCAGTCGACAGGAAGGAAGAAGGAGACGGAAAACTCACCTTTCAGACGTCTGGATGGTCTTCAAGACGTCGCCCTCGCCGTCTGGCTATCAACCCAGACGTCTGATTCTGGAAATTTTTCCAGAATCAGGGCGCCACTCGGCCTCTGCTCGCGACGCCGCCCGCGTTGCACCTCGCACGCCTGCTGCTCAGACCGTAGCAGTCCCGCTTCCGCGTCGCTCCGCGCCCCCTGCGCCCTCCGCCGGCCGGCCCTAGCAGCCCCGGCGAGCTCGCCCTCACGGCAGAGCTCCTCTCTCGCACGCAGCACTTCCTCCGCGCTCACTGCGGCCGCCGCTGCCGCCCTCGCGCTCACCCTCACTGGCTGAAGGAGAAGAGGGAGGAGACGGTGGTGACGGAAGTGAGGGGAGGCATGGCCTTTTAAGGCCGTGCGAGGAGGAGAGAGGACGCGGCAGGGCATCTGCAGCCGCAGGGAATAAACGAATATGCGGGTCTGCGTGCTCAGGCGCGCAGACGACCCGCGTGTGTGGAAGATAACGGATTTCCAGACGTCTGGAAATGATCCCAGACATCTGGTCCGACGTCTGGGCCACCTCCCAGACGTCTTAAAAGACGTCTGGGGCACGAGTTCGTTACAGTTCCATTTGACACTCCCATATCAATTCATCCCTCGTTCTCAATAACACCTCATCGTTGAAATAAAACCTTACTAAATCACCTTCTAATGTCCTCATTAATAATGTATGAAGCAAAAATATTTTCTCCTTTTCAATAAATGAGATAACCATTCTCGATCAATGTGGCGTGCATGAAAATCAAAGGTCTCCTATATTTGCTTTAAATACATAATCACAAGCATACGAACCATCCCACTGGAAGAAAGGTACAGAATTGGAAATTACATCGAATGAAAGAACCACACATTAATAAGTCGAAGATGTTGCCTACCCATCAGTCCACGGTTAACTGCCTTCTAAAGTTATATGAATTATCACATCACCAAGACAACAGCAAAACAACGAAACATAGCAAGATCAATACAAGCAACTGGTTCCAACAAAACAATAGATAATACGTGCAAGAAGAAAACTACAACGACATCATAGGAGGGAGGTCATGCGGATTGAAGTACAACCATCAATCTGGAAAGAATATGTTACGAATTGCATCGAATTACGGATACGGTGGTCGCTAAGCCAGCGGTACCTGTTATCCACCAACGACACAAGGATATTATACAATTACATTCGGAATTTCATAGAAGATCTCCAAATAATGTATGACTATGTACTTAAGTAAAGCTACGTCTCCACCCGTTGCAATTAACATGGCGGACTCTTCGTCCCACTCCCAGCCATGAAAGATAATCCTCCCTATTATGGATAGGTACTTAACCTTTATCCTTCTCCAACTATTTTGGATTGCAGTAATAAAAATGAGGATCCTATAATGTTCCTTCATCTTGGTGGCCGTTGACCGCCAAGCCTCACAAGTGAAGACCTCGGCTACGTAGTGTCCTTCGTCGTATCTCCTCAACAAACGAAAGAGAACCATTTCCTACGCCACCATGAGTACGATGCATGAAATTTGCCCATCTCAACGACAACGACTGATAAAGTGGAGTAAAGCGAAAATTACTCTTTCTTTCGAATGGAGAACTTGCCACAAGCATTCCGTTTAATTTTATAAATGAATGTTTTCATACATAAATTATGAATTAAAGACAGCAACATGTTCACCATTAACGACGTACGAAAGTTAACATCTACAAAAAGGATATTACTTTGCAGCTATTAGTAAGAGATATTTTCCATTCCCACAAGTGAGTGGAAATGTACTTTCACTTATCTATGTCTTCTTGTATTTGGGTGGATGCGATAATCATTCCACGTGTAGTCACAATCCTTTTTTGATGGGGTGTAAGAGCTTCACATGTAAAGATGCATGTGGTTACTCGTCCCTCTAGTCAGGGCCATTCCACCTTTGAAGACGAGCAGGGTGATTTAAGGGAATCATCCATCCATATCGTAGGTCCTCACAAAATTGTGAATAATGCATATCACACGAACAACATCTCTTTATATAGATAATGGGTACTCTCTCATATACTTAAGACATTCAAATCATTTCTTCCATACCCTAAATATGTGCTCGACACATCCATGAAGGACCACATGTCGGTAATTGAATAGCTCCTTATAATTATTTGCTAACCTACCCCTCACCCACCAATCAGGGAGGCGGTATGTGCTACATCTGTATAAAGCGATAAATTGATCAGTGTTTACATACCTACAATCAACTAGGTAACAAAAATCATCCAATACTGAGAAGGTATTTGATTCCAACGCTCATCGCAAGATGGCCATATCACTAGCAAAACCTTCATATCCAACAATGACAAACGTAAATAAGAGATTAAAGTCGATCGTAACCATAACATTCTGAGATAACCTTAGGTGACGGTTGTAATATCTACTCTCCTCAACTCTCGGAACACATGCTCTAACATGGCTATCGTTCCCCAATAATGATGTTTACACAATATATACACACATGAAAAATAGTTGATCGAAATATTCCATATCTTGCTCTCAATTAAATGAAACTAGCCTTGAAGTACAGGAAGTACTTTTGATTTGAAGAAACATAACCTGGTGTATGGGTCGATGGTGAATGGATGAACATACCTGCCATGTTCGATTTATTAGCAACTTCAAGGTATGTTATAATTAAGGCTTAATTAATTTTTTATTTTACAATTAAATTACATAGGTGTGTAACCAATACATAGGGCTCTCGATTGGTATAGTTAATTTACTTCAATTAAATATAATTATATTTAAAAATTAGCTAAAGTTTGTCAAATTTACACATTTAAATAAGTGTAATTACTTCATTAAAGTATAAATTAATGACTTGATGGTACAATTAAATCTAAATTTAGTTAGTTTACATTATTACATGAGTAATTATTATTTTAAATAATTTAATTTGATTCATTTATATATTTGCATATTTAATATTCACAATTTATATATATTACATATAACTTATATAATATACATAGTACTTTGCATTATAAATAAGATCATAAATATAATAAAAATAGTTTAAATTATAATATACAAGAATACAGTATAACTAACTTCATTAGTTAATTAATTTACTAATATACATTAATTTAACTTAATAATATACTTTATTAACATATATAAATATAAATATATACACTATATACATAAATAAATAATATAGATGTGTTGCTATACATAATAATTATTGTTAATAGTATGTTAAGTTATATATATATATATATATATATATATATTAGTGTACATATATAGTTATATATACATATATTCTAAATAATTGTACAATATATACATATATATATAATAACTTAACATAAATAATCAGTATAGCTTATTTACATATAATTAGTATAGACATAGTTTACATACACTTATTTACATATAGTTTACTATATATTATTAACTTATGAATATTTATAAGAATATGCACTATATACATAGGTGTTTTGTAGGATTTTTGGGTTTTTCATATTTTTATTTTGTTTTTGGGTTTTATAAAGAAAGAGAAAGAGGAGAGAGAGCTAGGAGAGAAGGAGAAAAGACTCTTTTTAGTTTTTGTTTTTGGAATTTTATTTCTAAACCTGCAGAAGTCTAACACTTCTGCAAGTATGTTCTATATACAAACATACTCAAAACCTAAGTCTACTGACTCAAACATCTACAACTAATCCTAATCTAACTCAAGATGCCTTTTATTTATTTATTTACATTACTTTTGCATTTTTCAAAGTATTTTCAAATAAATACTTAAAAATGGTTGTTTTATGAATTGAAGTTGATTCAAAGCCAATTCAATCATACAAGCATGCTGGAAACTAAGATTAGCATATTAAAATCATCCAAACATCATTAAGGAACATATTCAAACTAGAAAGTAAGCTTTATTATTGAATTTAACATCAGACTCCACGGTTGGATAGTTTACAGAAACTATAGTTGCTGACAAGAGGTCTTAAGCTGATTTTCTCATGCTTCTCAATTCAATTCAGAGCATATCTCAGGTACATGAATGTTTTTTACATGAATATCTAACATTTAACCTGTGCGTGTGGAAGATAACGGATTTCTAGACATCTGGAAATGATCCCAGACGTCTGGGCCACCTCCCAGACGTCTTAAAAGACGTCTGGGGCACGCGTTCGTTACATGGACAGTAGCTATTATTTTTTTACTTTCTTTCTTTATATTTTTTCATTTATTCACTATTGATTTATTTCTCAGATCCTTCTCTTGATCTTAAATGTTACTCGTGGGAATGATCTTGATTGCAGTCTTTTCCGAAAAGTAGAAGTAACAGGATCTGAGAAATAAATCAATAGTGAAAAAATGAAAAAATATAGAGAAAGAAAGTAAAAATATAATAGCTACTGTCCACTCTACTGCTTCTTCTAGCTTTTAGTTGCCACTCTACTGTTACGATCATGGGCGTCAGAAGCAGTTTAAGACGTCTGGGGAGTGTCCTAGACGTCTGGTAATAAATTTTTTCGACGTACGGGTTCGCATCTGCATGCCTGCACGCGCAGACTGAACCCGCAGCCTTTGTTTTCTCTCCCTGCAGGCGCCGCTTTCCTTCTCTCTCTTCCCGTGGCTGCCCTATAAGAGCGCTCCCCCTCTCCCTCACCCCCACTCCACCGTCTTCTCTTCTCCTCCCTGTGAGCAGGCGAGCGAGCGAGGGCGCAGCAACGGCTACAGCAGGCGTGTGGGAGGGAGTGTTGCGAGAGGAAGAAGAAGCTCGACCGCAGAGGTGAGAGCTTGCTGGGCCAGCTAGAGCCGGCCTGCGGGGGGAACAGCAGGAGTTGGGTGTCGCAGAGGAGCTGCTGCAGCTCGGGCAGCAGGTGGACGCGGCGCGGCGCGACTGTGCGTCGCGGGCGGAGGACGAACCGGGTGCTGATTCTGGGAAAATTTCAAAGAATCAGACATCTGGACTTACGTCCAGACGACGCGTAGGACGTCTGGAGGAAGATCTAGACATCTGACAGGTACAATAATTTTTTCCTCCTTCCTTTAATGCGTGTACGGCCATTGTTACGAACGTGGGATTTGACGGATTTTTAAGACGTCTGGGAAGTGGCCCAGACGTCTGACCAAACGTCTGGAACCCTTCGCAGACGTCTGGTAGTAAATTTTTGCGGCGTACGGGGTTGCGTTTGCGCGCGCAGACTGCACCCGCCGCTCTCGTTCCTCCTTTTCCTCTCTCTCCTCCTGTAGGCACGCAGCTCTCTTCTCTCTCTCCCCGCGCGGCCATATAAGGCCCCCTCGCCCTCTCCCTCACCCTCATCTCCTCCGCCTTTCTCTTCTCCTTCTCCCTGCCAGTGCGAGAGCGTGAGCGAGCGATTGAATGGCGGCAGTAGCGGCCGCGGCGAGAGTGCTGGAAGGAGGGTTGCGAGCGGAAGGGGGAAGCTCGACCGCGAGTGTTTGAGCTTGCCGGGGCAGCTAGAGCCGGCCGGCGAGGGAGCGGCAGGCGTGGGGTGTCGCGGAGGGGCTGCTGCAGCTCGAGCAGCAGGTGGATAGGGCGAGGCACGGCCGTGCATCGCGGGCGGAGAGCGAGTCGGGCTCTGGTTCTGGAAAAGTTTCCAGAACCAGATGTCTGGGAGACGTCTGGAGGACTATCCAGACGTCTGACAGGTAAGATATTTCTATCTTCTTCCTTCTTCGTGCGTACGGCCATGCAGCCATCCGCTGCGACTTCGTCTGCGCTTCGTCATGCTGAGAGCAGGAGTGTGTGTGCGTAGGTTCCGCTCGGGAGGGCGCGAGGGCTCGCCATCCCACGTAAATCAGACGTTTGGCCGCAGTGCCAGACGACGAAGAGGACTTCCAAACGTCCGGGGTGACAATCGGACGTCTTGGAACTAAGCCAGACGCCCTAGTAGTCTTCTGGACATTTGAAGGACTACACAGAGCTAAGGTACAATCTGACCCACCTTTGAAGACGTCTGGAAGAGGTTCCAGACGTCTGATTTTCCAGACGTCTGATTTTCGACAGTTTCATCGTTTTTGACCCGTTTAGGGCCCGTTTGGAGTCCGTTTTTCGCGTTTCGAGTTGCGTTCTTTCCAGAATAAAATCCTCTACCCGTTTACAGTAATTGTATACCATTCTGAGAAGCTCCTTGTGTTTGATCCTTGTGTTAGGATCCCGTTCCATTGCAGTCTTAGGGGTTGAGGAGGCGCGCGGGATTACCGACCATGCCCCCAGTACTCCCGTTGTGGCTGGTAGAGTGGCTTTTAAATTATTTAGCATAATTTGTTACAATTGTGGAACAATTAATAGAGTCTAGGGCATTGCATGAACCCTAGGACTGGGAAACTAGATTGAACGATAGATCCTAGGGTATTGCATGAATCGTAGGACTGGAAAACTAGATTGAATGATAGAACCTAGGGTATGGCATGAATCCTAGGACTGGAAAACTAGTGGAATATATAAATATTGCAGTCTTGGAAAAGTGGAAAGGAAATAATAGCTGCCTGTTATGAATGAATAAATATGATTGAGAATATGGGTTGTATAACGTAAAACTGGAACAGTGAAACCTACAATGGCCAAACAAAAAGAATACGAACCCTACGGGGAATTAGGAGTAGAACTCCTGGAAAGAGAATAGAATGGAATTGAAAAAGTGAAATGTGGAATTGTGTTGTCTTTTGGGTACGTGGTACCAAAGAGAGCACACATTACCTCTTAGTGTAGAGGGGAGCTTACCGCCCTCAGGTTGAGACCAGGGTGGGTTCGGCCGCTGTACACCGACTTGCTGGCCCTCGCATACGCAGTACCGAGGAGAGCTACTAGTGTAGGGAGAGCACTAGCTACCCCATGGGCCCCGGGGTTTTGCTAGCCTCCTACACCGACTTGTTAGGCCCATTGGGCAAACCAGGGTAGTCAGGCGAGGGTGCGCGGGCTGTGGAGGGGTTGGACCCCTGTTACTGAGAGGGCCCTGCCCTATACTGGTTCCGTGCTGTGTTTTGAGTGCACCCGTTAACGGAAACGACTGACCGCGTGCCAGTGCGGGGTAGCTACCCGTGCGCTTATCGCGTGTGCCGTAGTCACCGTTACGTCTGTCAGCGACCTTGGGGTGGTTGACTGAGGGTAGGACCACCACGGGGACTCTCCCGACCAAGAGAGCACCACGTGTTACTTCTACTTTTCGGAAATGACAGCAATCAAGATCGTTCCCGCGAGGAACATTCGAGATCAAGTGAAGGATCTGAGAAATAAATAAATCGTGAAATAATAGAAAGACGTAAATAAAGAAAGTGAAAATATAACAGCTATTGTACACTCTACTGCTTCTCTAGCTTTTAGTTGCCACTCTACTCAGCGTTTCGCTGACGTGTTACGCTTGTTACTTTTCAGGACCAGGTGTTGAGCAGCCATGGTCAGCGGCTGCAAAGGACCCTGGGCCTAGTAGGGTCTAGTATAGTTACCCGCAGTTCTTTTTGTACTTTTCTTCCACTGTAGTGAGTAGTTTCCTTGTTACTCCTTGTACTTCTTTATTGTAAGCTTCATGTTATGTACATATTTGTTGTTCTACTGTTGTGGTGGTGCATACTGTAGTAGTTCCTTTTCTTACTGCTGTATTTTTTTACTACTAGCTATATTCATGCTGAATGTGGTTTATTTTATTGCTCTTTTGGTTACTTCCTCGTTGGACGACTAGGTCTTGGGATTAGTCGAGTCGGTTTGATTCTCGTGTCTCGTAGGGACTCGGGAATTGGGTTGTTACAAGATGGTATCAGAGCAAGGTCGTCCCGAGAAGTGAATCAACTGACTGGAAAATAGCCAATTCACGTGTCTGTGACTAGAGTAGCCACCACAACCTTTCTTTTGGCATAAGCTCTTAGACTTTTTCATTAGATATCGTTCCATATTGACGTGTTTCCATTTTGTTTCGCATCTCCTTGCAGGAGATGCCTCGTCGCGAGACTAGCGAGGTGGGTCGCAGGCACGGTCGAGGACAAGGTCGGCGAGGTGGGCGTGCTGCTGTCGACGCCTCAGTGGACCAGCCACTGCTCCGGGGCATTCAGGCCCAGGAGCTTGCCCAGCTGATACGGGATATTGTGCGAGAGGAGCTCCATCCACTGCCCGAGCCCCTTTCCCTGGTGTTGCGGAGGGGGAGTCCTCTGTGGGACCACACGACGGACGCGGTGCTGGACATGGGGGAGGGGATGGGCCGCCACCGCCCCAACCTTCCTCCGACACTTCTGTGCACGAGGAACCTTTTCCTGGAGGTGCACCAGCATCTCCACTACAGCGCCACTTCGAGCTCTTCGGGTAGTTTCGGAAGCTGAAGCCCCTCTCCTTCAAGGGGGATGAGGACCCGACCGAGGTAGAGGACTTGCTCGAGCAGCTCGAGAAGGTTTTCGACACCCTTCGTCCCCCGGTGGAGTGTCGCGTGGCCTTTGCCACGTACCAGCTGGAGAGTGCGGCACACAGGTGGTGGAGGGCGGTCAGGGTACAGGAGAGGGACGAGCCAACTTGGGACCGGTTCATCACCCTCTTCTACGAGCAGTACTTTCCCTAGACGTGGCAGAGCTAGAGGAGGCGGGAGTTCCACACTCTCCGCCAGGGGACGATGATCGTGAGTGCGTACCGCATGCGTTTACTGGAGCAGTCCCGCTTTGCAGCAACAGCGGTAGCCACTGAGGAGGAGCGCCTTTGGAGGTTCACCGAGGGGCTCCGGCCTGCGATTCGGGGGTATGTCAAACCCTTGAAGCTGCCTACGTTTTCGAGGGTGGTGGAGGCAGCTATGACCTACAAGGAGACCAACCCGTCCGCGCAAGACACTGATGGCAGGTGGAAGAGGCCCTTCCAGCCAGACTTTTCACAGGGCCGGCGAGAGAGGAGACACGTGGCGTCCGCAGGAGAGCCGTCACGTTTTGCTGGGCCATTAGTGGCCTTTGGGGGCCCTCGACAGGGGCCAGTCGCCAGCACCGGACCCCCGCCCAGCCGACAACAGAGACCCACTGAGGACGGGAGTCGGGTTCCCCTCTGCTACCTATGTGGCCTGCTGGGCCACATCAGGAGGGACTGCCCGTCTAAAGCAGGAGGTCAGCAGATACTTCCCGCGCAGAGCACTGGAGGGCGTGCAGGAGGCCGCGGTTCCCAGGCGCGAGGAGGACAGCAGTCACGAGGAGGGTACCGGCCAGCACCTACCCGTCCGACGCAGAGTGTGGCTGCTTCGTCCGCACCTAGAGCTGAGGGGCGTATCAATGCCCTGACACACAGGGATGCCAGAGCTTCGGGATCGGTGGTGGCAGGTATGGTTTCAGTTTCCGGCAGACTCATTTACACACTTTTCGATTCCGGTGCTACGCACTTGTTTGTCGCAGCCAGTTTCGCAGTTAGTTTGGGCCAGGATTATATGCTGTTAGAGAATCCGTTCATAATCAGAGGTCCGAGTGGTCAGCTGTTTGTAGCTGAGGAGGTGTACACGGGTTGCGAGGTCAGTATCGGGGGACATTGTCTGCCAGCTGACCTGATTATGATACAGATGGAGGACTTTGGCGTAATTCTGGGGATGGACTGGTTGTCCGCTTACCACGCTTTGGTGGACTATTTTGAGAGGAAGATCGTCTTCTCCATACCGGAGTTGCCTTCTTTCGAGTTTGACGTACAGCCAGTGGACGGAGGTTTCAGGTGCATTTCAGCACTTCGGGCAGCGAGACTTTTGAGCCAGGGGTGTGAGGGCTTCCTAGCTTGTGTGGTGGCAGAGCCCAGCCCTGTGGTAGACTTCCAGAGCATCTCGGTGGTCAGAGAGTACCCTGACGTGTTCCCAGACGAGTTACCAGGACTATCGCCCGAGCGTGAGATCGAGTTTGAGATCTCACTAGTACCAGGGACCAGCCCCATCTCCACCGCACCATACAGGATGGCACCGCTTGAGCTACGAGAGCTCAAGTCTCAATTGCAGGACCTTTTGGAGAAGGGCTTTGCGAGGCCTAATGCGTCTCCCTGGGGAGCCCCGGTACTGTTTGTGAAGAAGGATGGTACCCTACTCCTTTGTGTGGACTACCGACAGCTGAATAGGGTCACCATCAAGAACAGATATCTGCTGCCGAGGATCGACGACTTGTTTGACCAGTTGCGAGGGGCCATGGTGTTCTCCAAGATCGACTTGAGGTCTGGATACCACCAGTTGAGGATCGGGGAGGCAGACGTCTCCAAGACAGCTTTCCGCACCCGGTATGGACACTACGAGTTTTTGGTCATGCCGTTTGGGCTGACCAATGCCCCCGCTGCTTTCATGGACCTGATGAACCGGGTGTTTAGACCATACTTGGACCAGTTCGTGGTGGTATTCATTGATGATGTACTCATCTATTCTCGAGATCAGACGCAGCACGGACAGCACATGCGGATGGTTCTGGACACATTGAGACGACGTAGGCTATAGGCCAAATATAGTAAGTGCGAGTTCTGGTTAAGGGAGGTGACCTTCTTAGGTCATGTGATCTCTGGGGACGGCTTGGCAGTGGACCCAGCCAAGGTCGTGGCAGTGCTCAGGTGGGAGAGACCGCGTTCAGTCACCGAGATTCGTAGTTTCCTGGGACTAGCAGGCTACTACAGACGGTTCATCAGGGTTTTTCACATACTGCACATCCTATGACACAGTTGACCCGGAAGGACGTGGCCTTCGCTTGGACAAATGCCTGTGAGGCGTGTTTTCAGGAGCAGAAGGAGAGGTTGATTTCGACTGCCGTGCTCACCATCCCTGACAGTAGTGGCGTGTTCGTTGTGTACACGGACGCCTCCTTGCAGGGGTTAGGGGGTGTGCTCATGCAGAGGGGTCACGTTGTCGCTTACACTTCGCGGCAACTGAAGCCCATGAGCATACCTATCCTACCCACGACCTGGAGCTGGCAGCTGTCGTCTTTGTGCTGAAGACCTAGAGGCACTACTTGTACGGTGTGACCTTTGAGATTTTCTCAGATCATAAGAGCCTCAGATACCTTTTTGATCAGAAGGAGCTCAACATGAGACAGAGACGTTGGTTGGAGCTCCTGAAGGACTATGACTGCAGCATTTCCTACCACCCGGGAAAGGCCAACGTGGTGGCTGACGCCTTGAGCCGGAAGGCGCCTGCACACTTGGCCAGTTTACAGTTACAGAGTTGGAGCCTTTTGGAGGAGGTGGGCAGTTGGTGACCCCTAGAGTTACGGGGGCACTGTGGGGCAGTGACTGTGACATGACAGACTAGGCTAGAGCTGATAGACCGTATCATCACAGGACAGATGACCGATCCGTACTTGCAGTCCTTGCACGACAGAGTACTATCAGGAGGCCTAGGGGACTTCTCTTTCACAGATCAGGTGCTGCGCCTGAGGGGACGGGTGTGCGTTCCTAGAGACGAGGAGCTGTTGACAGAGCTCCTGACTGAGGCACACGGTTCCAGATTCACCATACATCCCGGAAACACGAAGATGTACCACGACTTGAGATGCGAGTTTTGGTGGAGGGGGATGAAGCGGGATGTGGGTGAATTCGTGCAGCAGTGCTTAGTGTGCCAGCAGGTGAAGGCCGAGCATCAGAGGCCTGCAGTGCTGCCACAGCCGCTTCCAGTACCAGAGTGGAAGTGGGAGAGCATCACCATGGGCTTGGTGGTGGGTTTACTTGTTACCCAGCGAGGACACGACGCAGTCTGGGTAATTGTGGATAGACTGACGAAGACGGTACGATTCTTGCCGATCCGAGTTACTTTTGGACCAGCACAGTTGGCAGAGAGGTATATCCGCGACGTGGTAGGACTACACGGAGTTCCACGGGAGATCGTATTCGACCGGGATACTCGCTTTACGTCCCAGTTTTGGGCTGAGTTTCAGCAGGCCTTGGGGACGCGGTTGAGATTCAGTATAGCTTTCCACCCCCAGATGAACGGACAGTCTGAGCGCACAATACAGACACTTGAGGACCTTTTGCGTGCCTGTGTACTGGACTGGAGGGGCTCTTGGGAGGAGCACCTGCCCCTGACAGAGTTTGCATACAACAACAGCTATCACTCGAGCATCGGCATGGCTCCCTACGAGGCTCTGTACGGACGGAGGTGTACGACACCCTTGAGTTGGGTTGAGGTGGGGACCAAGTGGGCGGTTGGCCCCAGGTTGATCCGACAGAGTCAGGAGGTAGTCGAGCAGATCCACAGGCGACTTCGCACTGTCAGGAGCAGGCAGAAGAGCTACGTGGATCGGAGACGCAGAGAGGTGCAGTTTGAGGTTGGGGACCACGTCTTCCTTCATGTTTCACCCATGAAGGGCCTGCAGCGGTTTGGAGTGAGAGGGAAGCTCGCGCCGAGGTTCGTGGGGCCCTTTGAGGTCCCAGAGTGGGTTGGACCCGTTGCTTACAGACTTGCCCTCCCTCCTCAGCTTTCTGGTGTGCACGACGTGTTCCACGTGTCCAACCTTTGGAAGTACGTTGCCGATCCCAGTCACGTCCTGAGTCACGAGAGCGTCGAGATGGGCGACGACCTGACCTACCTCGAGCGGCCAGTACAGATTCTTGACCGAGCCGTCCGCCGTTTGAGACAAAAGCAAGTACCCCTGGTGAAGATTTTGTGGAGGAGCCAGCGGTACGAGGAGGCTACCTGGGAGCCTGAGGCGGCAATGCGGGAGTGGTACCCGGAGCTCTTCGCGGGTACGTCTTTTCGGACCGGCTTCGGTCCTCTTTGAGTTTGTTATGGTTATATATGTTGTTCTTTCCCGCACCCTAGTTAGCGCAAGTTTCGGGGATGAAACTTCCTTTGAGTTTGTTATATTGTTACGAATGTGGCATCAGACGGGTTTTTAAGACGTCTGGTAATAAATTTTTGTGGCGTACGGGGTTGCGTCTGCGCGCCTGCACACGCAGACTGCACCTGCCGCTCTCGTTCCTCCTTTTCCTCTCTCTCCTCCTGTAGGCACGCAGCTCTCTTCTCTCTCTCCCCGCGCGGCCTTATAAGGCCCCTTCGCCCTCTCCCTCACCCTCATCTCCTCCGCCTTTCTCTTCTCCTTCTCCCTGCCAGTGCGAGAGCGTGAGCAGGTGAGGGAACGGCGGCAACAGCGACCACGGCGAGAGTGCGGGAAGGAGGGTTGGGAGAGGAAGGGGGAAGCTCGACCGCGAGGGTTCGAGCTTGCCGGGGCAGCTAGAGTCAGCCGGCGGGGGAGCGGTGGGCGTGGGGTGTCGCGGAGGGGCTGCTGCAGCTCGTGCAGTAGGCGGATGGGGCGTGGCGCGACCGTGCGTCGCGGGCGGAGAGCGAGTCGGGCTCTGGTTCTGGAAAATTTTCCAGAACCAGACGTCTGGGCTTACGACCAGACGACAGTGAAGACGTCTGGAGGACTGTCTAGACGTTTGACAGGTAAGATATTTCTATCTTCTTCCTTCTTCACGCGTACGGCCATGCAGCCGTTCGTCGCGACTTTGTCTACGCTTCGTCGTGCTGAGAGCAGGAGTGTATGTGCGCAGGTTCCGCTCGGGGGGGGCGCGAGGGCTCGCCATCCCACGTAAATCAGACGTCTGGCCGCAGTGCCAGATGACGGAGAGGACTTCCAGATGTCTGGGGTGACAATCGAACATCTTGGAACTAAGCCAGATGCCCCAGCAGGCTTCTGGATGTCTGAAGGACTACACAGAGCTAAGGTACAATCTGACCCACCTTTTAAGACGTCTGGAAGAGGTTCCAGACGTCTGATTTTGGACAGTTTCGTCGCTTTTGACCCGTTTAGGGCCCGTTCGGAGTCCGTTTTCCGCATTTTGAGTTACGTTCTTTCCAGAATAAAATCCTCTACCCGTTTACAGTAATTGTATATCATTCTGAGAAACTCCTTGTGTTTGATCCTTGTATTAGGATCCCACTCCATTGCAGTCTTGGGGGTTGCGGAGGCGCGCGGGATTGCCAACCACGCCCCCAGTACTCCCGTTGTAGCTGGTAGAGTGGATTTTAAATTATTTAGCATAATTTGTTACAATTGTGGAACAATTAATAGAGTCTAGGGCATTGCATGAACCCTAGGAATGAGAAACTAGATTGAATGATAGATCCTAGGGTATTGCATGAATCATAGGACTGGAAAACTAGATTGAATGATAGAACCTAGGGTACGGCATGAATCCTAGGACTGGAAAACTAGTGGAATATATAAATATTGCTGTCTTGGAAAAGTGGAAAGGAAATAATAGCTGCCTGTTATGAATGAATAAATATGATTGAGAATGTGGGTTGTATGAACGTAAAACTGTAACAGTGAAACCTACAATGGCCAAGCAAAAAGAATACGTACCCTACGGGGAATTAGGAGTAGAACTCCTGGAAAGAGAATAGAATGGAACTGAGAAAGCGAAACGTGGAAGTGTGTTGTCTCTTGGGTACGTGGTACCAAAGAGAGCACACATTACCTCTTAGTGTAGAGGGGAGCTTGCCGCCCTTAGGTTGAGACCAGGGTGGGTTTGGCCACTGTACACCGACTTGCTGGCCCTCGCGTACGCAGTACCGAGGAGAGCTACTAGTGTAGAGAGAGCACTAGCTACCCCACGGGCCCCGGGGTTCTGCTAGCCTCCTACACCGACTTGTTAGGCCCACTAGGCAAACCAAGGTAGTCAGGTGAGGGTGCGCGGATTATGGAGGGGTTGGACCCCTGTTATTGAGAGGGCCCAGGCCTATACTGGTTCCGTGCTGTGTTTGAGCGCACCCGTTAACGGAAACGACTGACCGCGTGCCAGTGCGGGGTAGCTACCCGTGCACTTATCGCGCGTGCCGTAGTCACCGTTATGTCTGTCAGCGACCTTAGGGTGGTTGACTGAGGGTAGGACCACCACGGGGGACTCTCCCGGCCAGGAGAGCACCACGTGTTACTTCTACTTTTCGGAAAAGACTGCAATCAAGATCGTTCCCGCGAGGAACATTCGAGATCAAGTGAAGGATCTGAGAAATAAATAAATCGTGAAATAATAGAAAGACATAAATAAAGTAAAAATATAACAGCTACTGTACACTCTACTGCTTCTTTAGCTTTTAGTTGCCACTCTACTTAGTGTTTCGCTGACGTGTTACACTCGTTACTTTTCAGGACCAGGTGTTGAGCAGCCAGGGTCAGCGGCTGCAGAGGACGCTGGGCCTAGTAGGGTCCAGTAGAGTTACCCGCAGTTCTTTTTGTGCTTTTCTTCCACTGTAGTGAGTAGTTTCCTTGTTACTCCTTGTACTTCTTTATTGTTAGCTTCATGTTATGTACATATTTGTTGTTCTACTATTGTGGTGGTGTATACTGTAGTAGTTCCTTTTCTTACTGCTGTATTTTGTTACTACTAGTTATATTCATGGTGAATGTGGTTTATTTTACTACTCTTTTGGTTACTTCCTCGTTGGACGACTAGGTCTTGGGATTAGTCGAGTCAGTTCGATTCTCGTGTCTCGTAGGGACTCGGGAATCGGGTCGTTACAGCCATGCAGCCGTCCGTCGCGTTCTCTGAGCCTTTTCGTGATGAGAGCGGTTGCGTGTGTGCGCAGGTGTTGTTCGGGAGGGCACGAGGACTCGCCATCCCACGCGGATCAGACATCTGGCCACAGTACCAGACGACGGAGTGGACCTCCAGACGTCCGGGGTGACAATCGGACATCTGGAACTGACTTCAGACGATCTAGCAGGCTTCTGGACGTCTGAAGGACTGCGCAGACTGAGGTACGACCTGATCCACCTTTTAAGACGTCTGGAAGAGGTTCCAGACGTCTGATGTTAGACAGATTCGTCGTTTTTGACCCGTTTAGGGCCTGTTCAGAGTCCGTTTTCCACGTTTCGAGTTACGTTCTTTCCAGAATTAATTCCTCTATCCGTTTACAGTAATTGTGTACTGTTCTGAGAAACACCTTGTGATTGATCCTTGTGTTAGGGCTCCGTTCCGTTGCAGTCTTGGGGGTTGCGGAGGCGCGCAGAATGCTGGCCACTCCTCTAGTACTCCCAGTTTCGCTGGTAGAGTGGCTTTTTAATTTATTTAACAAAACTTGTTACAATTATGAAACAATTAATAGAGTCTAGGGCATTGCATGAACCCTAGGACTGTGAAATTAGATTGAATGATAGATTCTAGGGTATTGCATGAATCCTAGGTTTGGAAAACTAGATTTGAATGATAGATCCTAGGATACGGCATGAATCCTAGGACTGGAAAACTAGTGGAATATATAAATATTGAAATCTTGGAAAACTAGAAGGTAAATGATAACTGCCTGTAAATTGATTAACAGCTGCCTGTTATGAATGAATAAATACGATTAAGAACATGGGTTATATAAATATAAAGCTGGAACGGTGATACCCAAAATGGCCAAACAAAAAGAACATGAACCCCACGGGGAATTAGGAGTAGAACTCCTGGAAAGAGACTGGAATGGAACTGAGAAAGTAAAACGTGGAAGTGTGTTGTCTCTTGGGTACGTGGAACCAAAGAGAGCACATATTACCTCTTAGTGTAGAGGGGAGCTTGCCGTCCTCAGGTTGAGACAGGGGTGGGTTTGTTCACTTTACACTGACCTGCTAGCCCTCGTGTATGTAGTACAGAGGAGAGCTACTAGTGTAGGGAGAGCACTAGCTGCCCCACAGGCCCCGGGGTTCTGCTATGTTAACAACGCGGCCTCAAGACGGGTTTTTAAGATGTCTGGGAAGTGGCCCAGACATCTGACCAGACGTCTGGAACCCTTTCCAGATGTCTGGTATTAAATTTTTGCAGCGTACGGGGTTGCATCTGCGCGTATGCGCGCGCAGACCTGCATCCGCCGCTCTCTTCCCTCTTTTTCCCTCTCTCCTCCAGCACGGCGCAGCACTTCTTTCTCTCTCTCCCCGCGCGGCCTTATAAGGCCCCTCGCCCTCTCCCTCACCCTCATCTCCTCCGCATCCTTCATCTTCTTCTCCCAGCCGATGCGAGAGCGCGAACGAGTGAGCGGCGGCAGCAGCGGCCGCGGCGAGTGTGCGGGAGGGGGTGTTGCGAGAAGAAGAAGACGCTCGACCATGAGGGCTCGAGCTTACCGGGGCAGCTAGAGCCGGCCGGCGGGGGAGCAGCGGGCATGGAGTGTCGCGGAGGGGCTGCTGCAGCTCGGGTAGCAAGCGGACGGGGCGCGGCCGTGCGTCGTGGGCGGAGAGCGAGTCGGGCTCTGATTCTGGAAAAATTTCCAGAATCAGACGTCTGGGCTTACGACCAGACGACGGTGAAGACGTCTTAAGGACTGTCCAGACGTCTGGCCGGTAAGATATTTCTATCTTCCTTTTTCGCGTGTACGGCCATGCGGCCGTCCGCCGCACCTTCGTCTGCGAACTGTTGTGCTGAGAGCAGGGTGGGTGCATGCTGGTTCTGCTCGGGAGGGCGCGAGGACTCGCCATCCCACGTGAATCGGACATCTGGCCGTAGTGCCAGACGATGGGAAGGACTTCCAGACATCTGGGGTGACCATCGGACGTCTGGGAACTAAGCCAGACACCCCCGGAGGCTTCTAGATGTCTGAAGGACTGCACAGACCGAAGGTACACTCTGACCCACATTTTAAGATGTCTGGAAGAGGTTCCAGACATCTGATTTTGGGCAGTTTCTTCATTTTAGACTCGTTTAGGGCCCGTTCGGAGTCCGTTTTTCGCATTTCGAGTTGCGTTCTTTCCAGAATAAAATCCTCTACCCGTTTACAGTAATTATATACCATTCTGAGAAACTCCTTGTATTTGATCCTTGTGTTAGGACCCCATTCCATTAAAGTCTTGGGGGTTGCGGAGGCGTGCGGGATTTCCAACCACGCCCCTAGTACTCTCGTTGTAGCTGGTAGAGTGGCTTTTAATTATTTATTTTGTTACAATTGTGGAACAAGTAATAGAGTCTAGGGCATTGCATGAACCCTAGGACTGAGAAACTAGATTGAATGATAGATCCTAGGGTATTGCATGAATCCTAGGACTGGAAAACTAGATTGAATAATAGATCCTAGGGCACAGCATGAATCCTAGGACTGGAAAACTAGTGGAATATATACATATATTGTAGTCTTGGAAAAGCGGAAAGGAAATAATAGCTACCTGTAAATTAATAGCTACCTGTCATGAATGAATAAATATGATTAAGAATATGGGTTGTATGAAGTAAGACTGGAACAGTGAGCCCTACAATGGCCAAACAAAAGAATATGAACCCTACGGGGAATTAGGAGTAGAACTCCTGGAAAGAGAATAGAACGGAACTGAGAAAGTGAAACGTGGAAGTGTGTTGTCTCTTGGGTACGTGGTACCAACGAGAGCACACATTACCTCTTAGTGAAGAGGGGAGCTTGCCACCCTCAGGTTGAGACCGGGGTGGGTTTGGCCACTGTACACCGACTTGCTGGCCCTCGCGTACGTAGTACCGAGGAGAGCTACTAGTGTAGGGAGAGCACTAGCTACCCCACGGGCCTCGGGGTTCTGCTAGCCTCCTACACCTACTTGTTAGGCCCATTGGGCAAACCAGGGTAGTCAGGCGAGGGTGCACGGACTGTGGAGGGGTTGGACCCCTGTTACTGAGAGGGCTCTGCCCTATACTGGTTCCGTGCTATGCTTTGGGCGCACCCGTTAACGGAAACAACTGACCGCGTGCCAGTGTGGGGTAGCTACCCGTGCGCTTATCGCGCGTGCCATAGTCACCGTTACATTTGTCAGCGACCCTGGGGTGGTTGACTTAGGGTAGGATCACCACGGGGACTCTCCCGGCTAGGAGAGCACCACGTGTTTCTTCTACTTTTCAGAAAAAACTGCAATCAAGATCGTTCCCACGAGGAGCATTCGAGATCAAGTGAAGGATCTGAGAAATAAATAAATCGTGAAATAACAGAAAGACGCAAATAAAGGATGTAAATATATAACAGCCATTGTACACTCTACTGCTTCTTTAGTTTTAGTTGCCACTCTACTCAACATTTCGCTGACATGTTACACTCGTTACTTTTTAGGACCAGGTGTTGAGCAGCCAGGGTCAGCGGCTGCAAAGGACGCTGGGCCGAGTAGGGTCCATTAGCGTTAACCGTAGTTCTTTTTGTACTTTCTGCCACTGTAGTGAGTAGTTTCCTTGTTACTCCTTGTACTTCTTTATTGTAACCTTCATGTTATGTACATATTTGCTGTTCTACTGTTGTGGTGGTGTATACTGTAGTAGTTCCTTTTCTTACTGCTAGTTATATTCATGCTGAATGTGGTTTATTTTACTGCTCTTTTGGCTACTTCCTCGTTGGACGACTAGGTCTTGGGATTAGTCGAGTTGGTTCATTTCTCGTGTCTCGTAGGGACTCGGGAATCAGGTTGTTACAAGATGGTATCAGAGCAAGGTCATTCCGAGAAGTGAATCAACTGACTGGAAAATAACCAATTCACGTGTCTGTGACTAGAGTAGCCACCACAACCTTTCTTTTGGCATAAGCTCTTAGACTTTTTCGTTAGATATCATTCCATATTGACGTGTTTCCATTTTTTTTTGCGTCTCCTTGCAGGAGATGCCTCGTCCTGGGACTAGCGAGGCAGGCCGCGGGCATGACCGAGGATGAGGTCGGCGAGGTGGGCGTGTTGCTGTCGACGCCTCGGTGGACCAGCCACTGTTCCCGGGCATTCAGGCCCAGGACCTCGCCCAGCTGATACGGGATATTGTGCGAGAGGAGCCCCACCCACCGCCCCGAGCGCCTCTCCCTGGGGTTGCGGAGGGGGAGTCCTCTGTGGGACCACACGATGGACGTGGCACTGGACACGGGGGAGGGGATGGGCCGCCGCCGCCCCCACTTTCCTACGACACTTCTGTGCACGAGGCACCATTGCCTGGAGGTGCACCAGCATCTCCACTGCAGCGCCACTTTGAGCTCTTCGGGCAGTTCCGGAAGCTGAAGCCCCCTCCTTCAAGGGGGATGAGGACCCGACCGAGGCAGAGGACTGGCTCGAGCAGCTTGAGAAGATTTTCGACACCCTTCGCCCCCCGGTGGAGTGCCGCGTGGCCTTTGCCACGTACTAGCTGGAGAGTGCGGCACACAGGTGGTGGAGGGCGGTCAGGGGACAGGAGAGGGATGAGCCGACCTGGGATCGGTTCGTCACCCTCTTCGGTGAGCAGTACTTTCCCCAGACGTGGCATGACCAGAGGAGGCGGGAGTTCCACACTCTCCGCTAGGGGACGATGACGGTGAGCGCGTACCGCACGCATTTTCTGGAGCTGTCCCGCTTTGCAACGAGAGCGGTAGCCACTGAGGAGGAGCGCCTTTGGAGGTTCACCGAGGGGCTCCGGCCTGCGATTCGGGGGTATGTCAAACCCCTGAAGCTGCCTACGTTTTCGAGGGTGGTGGAGGCAGCTATGACCTACGAGGAGACCAACCCGTCCGCGTAAGACACTGTCGGCAGGTGGAAGAGGCCCTTCCAGCCAGACTTTTCACAAGGCCGGCGAGAGAGGAGACACGTGGCGTTCGCAAGAGAGCCGTCACATTTTGCAGGGCCATCAGTGGCCTTTGGGGGCCCTCGGCAGGGGCCAGTCGCCAGCACCGGACCCCCACCCAGCCGACAATAGGAACCCACTGAGGGCGGGAGTCGGGTTCCCTCTGCTACCTATGTGGCTTGCCGGGCCACATCAAGAGGGACTGCCCGTCTAAAGCAGGTTAGCAGATACTTCCCGCGCCGAGCACTGGAGGGCGCGCAGGAGGCCGCGGTTCCCAGGCGCGAGGAGGACAGCAGTCACGAGGAGGGTACCGGCCAGCACCTACCCGTTCGACGCAGAGTGTGGCTGCTTCGTCCGCACCTAGAGCTGAGGCGCGTATCAACGCCCTGACACACAGGGATGCCAGAGCTTTGGGATCGGTGGTTGCAGGTATGGTTTCAGTTTCCAGCAGACTCGTTTACACACTTTTCGATTCCGATGCTATGCACTCGTTTGTCGCAGCTAGTTTCGCAGTTAGTTTGGGCTAGGACTATACATTGTTAGAGAATCCGTTTGTAATCAGAGGTCCGAGTGGTCAGCTGTTTGTGGCTGAGGAGGTGTACACGGGTTGCGAGGTCAGTGTCGGGGGACATAGTCTGCCAGCTGACCTGATTATGATACATATGGAAGACTTTAGCATAATTCTGGGGATGGACTGGTTGTCCGCTTACCATGCTTTGGTGGACTATTTTGAGAGGAAGATTGTCTTCTCCATACCGAAGTTGCCTTCTTTTGAGTTTCACGGACAGCTAGTGGACGGGGGCTTCAGGTGCATTTCGGCACTTCGGGTGGCGAGACTTTTGAGCCAGGGGTGTGAGGGCTTCCTTGCTTGTGTGGTGGCAGAGCCCAGCCCTGTGGCAGACTTCCAGAGCATCCCGGTGGTCAGAGAGTACCCTGACGTGTTCTGAGACGAGTTACCAGGACTACCGCCCAAGCGTGAGATCAAGTTTGAGATCTCACTAGTACTAGGGACCAGCCCCATCTCCACCGCACCATACAGGATGGCACCGCTTGAGCTACGAGAGCTCAAGTCTCAATTGCAGGACCTTTTGGAGAAGGGCTTTGCAAGGCCTAGTGCGTCTCCCTGGGGAGCCCCGGTACTGTTTGTGAAGAAGAAGGATGGTACCCTATGCTTTTGTGTGGATTACCGACAGCTGAATAGGGTCACCATCAAGAACAGATATCCGCTGCCGAGGATCGAAGACTTGTTTGACCAGTTACGAGGTGCCACGGTGTTCTCCAAGATCGACTTGAGGTCTAGATACCACCAGTTGAGGATCAGGGAGGCAGACGTCTCCAAGACAGCTTTCCGCACCCGGTACGGACACTACGAGTTTTTGGTCATGCCGTTTGGGCTGACCAATGCCCCCGCTGCTTTCATGGACCTAATGAACAGGGTGTTTAGGCCGTACTTGGACCAGTTCGTGGTGGTATTCATTGATGATGTACTCATCTATTCTCGAGATCAGACGTAGCACGGACAACACTTGCGGATGGTTCTGGACACACTGAGACGATGTAGGCTGTACGCCAAATACAGTAAGTGCGAGTTCTGGTTGGGGGAGGTGACCTTCTTAGGCCATGTGATCTCTGGGGACGGCTTGGCGGTGGACCCAGCCAAGGTCGAGGCAGTGCTCAACTGGGAGAGACCACGTTCAGTCACCGAGATCCGCAGTTTCCTGGGACTGGCAGGCTACTACAGATGGTTCATCAAGGGTTTTTCACAGATTGCGCGTCCTATGACACAGTTGACCCAGAAGGACGTGCCCTTCACTTGGATAGACGCCTGTGAGGCGTGTTTTCAGGAGCTGAAGGAGAGGTTGACTTTGGCTCCCGTGCTCACCATCCTTGACAGTAGTGGCAGGTTCGTTGTGTACACGGACGCCTCCTTGCAGGGGTTAGGAGGTGTGCTCATGCAGAGGGGTCACGTTGTCGCTTACGCTTCGCGGCAACTGAAGCCCCATGAGCATACCTACCCTACCCACGACCTGGAGCTGGCAGCTGTCGTCTTCACGCTGAAGACCTGGAGGCACTACTTGTATGGTGAGACCTTCGAGATTTTCACAGATCACAAGAGCCTCAGATACCTTTTTGATCAGAAGGAGCTCAACATGAGACAGAGACGTTGGTTGGAGCTCTTGAAGGACTATGACTGCAGCATTTCCTACCACCTGGGAAAGGCCAACGTGGTGGCTGACGTCTTGAGCCGGAAGGTGCCCGCACACTTGGCCAGTTTACAGTTACAGAGTTGGAGCCTTTTGGAGGAGGTGGGCAGTTGGCGACCCCTAGAGTTACAGGGGCATTGTGGGGCAGTGATTGTGACACGACAGACTAGGCCAGAGCTGATAGACTGCATCATCACAGGACAGATGGCCGATCCGTACTTGCAGTACCTACGCGACAGAGTACTGTCAGGAGACCCAGGGGACTTCTCTTTCACAGACCAGGAACTGCGCCTGGGGGGACGATTGTGCGTTCCCAGAGACGAGGAGCTGTTGAGAGAGCTCCTGACTGAGGCACACGGTTCCAGATTCACCATACATTCGGGAAACACGAAGATGTACCACGACTTGAGACGCGAGTTTTGGTGGAGGGGGATGAAGCAGGATGTGGGTGAATTTGTGCAGCAGTGCTTAGTGTGCCAGTAGGTGAAAGCCGAGCATCAGAGGCCTGCAGGGCCGCTATAGTCGCTTCCAGTGCCAGAGTGGAAGTGGGAGAGCATCACCATGGAGTTGGTGGTGGGCTTACCTGTTACCCAGCGAGGACACGACGCAGTCTGGGTAATTGTGGATAGACTGATGAAGACGGCATGATTCTTGCTGATTCGAGTCACTTTGGGACCAGCACAGTTGGCAGAGAGGTATATCCGCAACGTGGTATGACTACACGGAGTTCCGCGGGAGATCGTATCCGACCGGGATACTCGCTTTACGTCCCAGTTTTGGATTGAGTTTCAGCAGGCCCTGGGGACGCGGTTGAGATTTAGTACCGCTTACCACCCCCAGACAGACGGACAGTCTGAGCGCACGATACAGACACTTGAGGACCTTTTGCATGCCTATGTACTGGATTGGAGGGGCTCTTGGGTGGAGCACCTGCCCCTGGCGGAGTTTGCATACAACAACAGCTATCACTCGAGCATCGGCATGGCTCCCTACAAGGCTCTGTACGGACGGAGGTGTACGGCACCCTTGAGTTGGGTTGAGGTGGGGACCAAGTAGGAGGTTGGCCCCAGGTTGATCCGGCAGAGTCAGGAGGTAGTCGAACAGATCCACAGGCGACTCCGTACTATCAGGAGCAGGCAGAAGAGCTATGCAGATCGGAGATGCAGAGAGGTGTTGTTTGAGGTTGGGGACCACGTCTTCCTTCGTGTTTCGCCCATGAAGGGCCTGCAGCGGTTTGGGGTGAGAGGGAAGCTCGCGCCGAGGTTCGTGGGGCCCTTTGAGGTCTTAGAGCGGGTTGGACCCGTTGCTTACAGACTTGGCCTCCCTCCTCAGCTTTCTGGTGTGCACGACATGTTCCACGTGTCCAACCACAGGAAGTACGTAGCCGATCCCAGTCATGTACTGAGTCATGAGAGCATCGAGGTGGGCGATGACCTGACCTACCCCGAGTGGCCAGTGCAGATTCTTGACTGAGCCGTCTGCAATTTGCGACAAAAGCAAGTACCCCTGGTGAAGGTTTTGTGGAGGAGCCAACAGTACGAGGAGGCTACCTGGGAGCCTGAGGCGGCAATGCGAGAGCGGTACCCAGAGCTCTTCGTGGGTACGTCTTTTCAGACCGGCTTCGATCCTCTTTGAGTTTGTTATGTTTTTATATTGTCGTTCTTTCCCACACCCTAGTTAGCACAAGTTTTGGGGACGAAACTTCCTTTGAGTTTGTTATATTGTTACGAACGCGGCCTCAAGACAGGTTTTTAAGACATCTGGGAAGTGGCCCAGACGTCTGGTATTAAATTTTTGCAGTGTACGGGGTTGCGTCTGCGCGCATGCGCGCGCAGACCTGCACCCGCCGCTCTCTTCCCTCGTTTTCCCTCTCTCCTCCTGCAGGGCGCAGCACTTCTTTCTCTCTCCCCGCGCAGCCTTATAATGCCCCTCGCCCTCTCCCTCATCCTCATCTCCTCCACGTCCTTCATCTTCTTCTCCCAGCCGGTGCGAGAGCACGAGCGAGCGAGTGAGTGGCGGCAGCAGTGGCCGCGGCGAGTGTGCGGGAGGGGGTGTTGCGAGAAGAAGAAGACTCTCGACCATGAGGGCTCGAGCTTGCCGGGGCAGCTAGAGCCGGCCGGCGGGGGAGCAGCGGGCGTGGAGTGTCGCGGAGGGGCTGTTGTAGCTCGGGCAGCAGGCGGACGGGGCACGGCCGTGCGTCGCAGGCGGAGAGCAATTAGAGCTCTGATTCTGGAAAATTTTCCAGAATCAGACGTCTGGGCTTACGACCAGACGACGGTGAAGACGTCTTGAGGACTGTCCAGACGTCTAGCCGGTAAGATATTTCTATCTTCTTCATTTTTCACGTGTACGGCCATGCGGCTGTCCGCCGCGCCTTCGTCTGCGAACCGTCGTGCTGACAGCAGGGTGGGTGCGTGCAGGTTCTGCTCGGGAGGGCGCGAGGACTCGCCATCCCACGTGAATCGGACGTTTGGCCGCAGTGCCAGATGATGGGAAGGACTTCCAGAGGTCCGGGGTGACCATCGGACGTCTGGGAACTAAGCCAGATGCCCCCGCAGTCTTCTGGACGTCTGAAGGACTACACAAAGCGAAGGTACACTCTAACCCACATTTTAAGACGTCTGGAGGAGGTTCCAGACGTCTGATTTTGGGCAGTTTCATCGTTTTTGACTCGTTTAGGGCCCGTTCAGAGTCCGTTTTTTGCGTTTCGAGTTGCGTTCTTTCCAGAATAAAATCCTCTACCCGTTTACAGTAATTATATACCATTTTGAGAAACTCCTTGGGTTTGATCCTTGTGTTAGGACCCCGTTCCATTGTAGTCTTGGGGGTTGCGGAGTCGTGTGGGATTTCCAACCATGCCCCCAGTACTCCCGTTGTAGCTGGTAGAGTGGCTTTTAATTATTTAGTATAATTTGTTACAATTGTGGAACAAGTAATAGAGTCTAGGGCGTTGCATGAACCCTAGGACTGAGAAACTAGATTGAATGATAGATCCTAGGGTATTGCATGAATCCTAGGACTGCAAAACTAGATTGAATAATATATCCTAGGGCACGGCATGAATCCTAAGACTGGAAAACTAGTGGAATATATACATATATTGCAGTCTTGGAAAAGCGGAAAGGAAATAATAGCTACCTGTAAATAAATAGCTGCCTGTAAATAAATAGCTGCCTGTCATGAATGAATAAATATGATTAAGAATATGGGTTGTATGAAGTAAGACTGGAACAATGAACCCTACAATGGCCAAACAAAAGAATACGAACCCTACGGGGAATTAGGAGTAGAACTCCTGGAAAGAGAATAGAACGTGTAACGACCCGGTTCCCGAGTCCCTACGAGACACGAGAACCGGACCGACTTGACTAATCCCAAGACCTAGTCGTCCAACGAGGAAGTAACCAAAAGATAGTAAAATAAACCACATTCAGCATGAATATAACTAATAGTAAGAAAGTACAGCAGTAAGGAAAGAAACTACTACAGTAGGTACCACCACAACAGTAGAACAACATTTATCATATAACAAGAACTGCAGGTAAAGAAGGTACAGCGGAAACAAAAACTACTCACTAGAACAGAAACAAAAGAGGTACAAAAGACTGTGGTAACTCTACTGGACCCTACTCGGCTCAGCGTCCTCTGCAGCCGCTGACCCTGGCTGCTCAACACCTGGTCCTGAAAAAGGTAACGAGTGTAACACGTCAGCAAAACGTTGAGTAGAGTGGCAAACTAACTAAAGGCAACAGTAGAGTGTACAGTAGCTGTTATGTTCTATTACTTCCTTTATTCACATCTTTCAATTTTCTCACTATTTCATTTATTTCTCAGATCCTTTACTTGATCTCGAATGTCCTCGTGGGAACGATCTTGATTGCAGTATTTTCCAAAAGTAGAAGTAGCACGTGGTGCTCTCCTGGCCGGGAGAGTCCCCCGTGGTGATCCTACCCTCAGTCAACCACCCCAAGGTCACTGACAGATGTAACGGTGACTACGGCACGCGCGATAAACGCACAGGTAGCTAGCCCGCACTGGCACGCGGTCAGTCTTTTCCGTTAACGGGTGCGCCCAAAGCACAGCACGGAACCAGGGCAGAGCCCTCTCAGTAACAGGGGTCCAACCCCTCCACAGTAACCAAATCGGGGCCTTGCCCCTCCATAGTCCGCGCACCCTCGCCTGACTACCCTGGTTTGCCCTAGTGGGCCTAACAAGTCGGTGAAGGAGGCTAGCAGAACCCCGGGGCCCGTGGGGTAGCTAGTACTCTCCTAACACTAGTAGCTCTCCTCGGTACTACGTACACGAGGGCCAACAAGTCGGTACAGAGCGGCCAATCCTAACCCCGGGTCCTTGGGGCGGCTGGCCCCACTCTGCACTAAACAGGTACAGGTACTTCCCTTGGTACTGCGTACCCAAGAGACAGTACAAACTACATCTCAGTTCCATTCCTTTTTCTTTCCAGGAGTTCCACTCCTAATTCCCCGTAGGGTTCCAGCTCTTTATCTCAGAACATCATATGTTTCACCTTCCAGTTTCACGTTCTCACAATCCATGATCTCAATCATGTTTCTTTATTCATAACAGGCAGCTGTTAATTTAATTTACAGGAAGCTTTATATTCCTTTCCATTTTTCCAAGACTGCAGTATTATACATTCCACTAGTTTTTCCATCCTAAGATTCATGCCACATCCTAGGATCTAGCATACAACTAGTTTTCCAGCCCTAGGATTCATGCATCACCTAGGAGCTATCATTCCATACATTTCTCATTCCTAGGATTCATGCAATGTCCTAGATTCTAGTTATGGTTCCATACTTTAACAGATTTTAAAAATAAACTTAAGCCACTCTACCAGGTACAACGGGAGTAATGGGGGCGTAATCGGGAATCCCGCGTGCCTCCGCGACTCTCAAGACTGCAACTGAACGAGGTCCTATCACAAGGATCAAACACAAGGAGTGTCTCAAAATAGTGTATAGCTACTATAGACGGGTAGAGGAATTAATTCTGAAAAGAGCGCAACTCGAATTGCGGAAAACGGAGCCCGAACGGGCCCTAAACGGGTCAAAGAAGACGATACTGTGCAAAATCAGACGTCTGGAACTTCTTCCAGACGTCTTAAACAGTGGATCAGAGAATTACCTGTTCAGTGTGGTTTCCCAGACGTCCAGAAGTCTGCGGGAACGTCTGGCCTATCTCCCAGATGTCCGATGGTCACCCCGGACGTCTGGAGGTCACTCAAGCCGTCTAGTACAACTTCCAGACGTCTGATTCACAAAAGATGGTGAATCAACGAGCCTGCGCACAGCCAACTCCCTCCCTCAGTACGGTCAGTCGACAGGAAGGAAGAAGAAAACGGAATACTCACCTTTCAGACGTCTGTATGAGATACCAGACGTCGTCCTCGCCGTCTGCCTATCAACCTAGACGTCTGATTCTGGAAATTTTTCCAGAATCAGGGCGCGACCCGGACTCTGCTCGCGACGCCGCCCGCGTCACACCTCGCGCTCCTGCTGCTCAGACTGCAGCAGGTCCCTCTCTGCATCGTTCCGCGCCCCCTGCGCCCTCCGTCGGCCGGCCAAGCCGCTCCGGCGAGCTCGCCCTCATGGCAGAGCTCCGCCCTCGCACGCCGTGCCTCCTCTGCGCTCACTGCGGCCGCCGCTGCAGCCCTCGCGCTCGCTCGCTCTCGTGCACAGGAAGGAGAAGAAGAAGGAGACAGTGGAGACGGGAGGGGAGGCATGGCCCTTTTAAGGCCGTGTGGAGAGGAGAGAGAGAAGGCGCGGCAGGCGTCTGCAGCCGCAGAAGAAAAAGAGGGAATAACGAATATGCGGTCTGCGCGCGCAGGCGCGCAGACGACTTGCGGGTGTGGACGATAACGATTTTTCAGACGTCTATAAACCACTTGCGGATGTGATCCCAGACGTCTGGTCAGACGTCTGGGCCACCTCCCAGACGTCTTAAAATACGTCCGGGGCACGCGTTCGTAACAATATAACAAACTCAAAGGAAGTTTCGTCCCCGAAACTTGCGCCAACTAGGGTCCGGGAAAAGACGTCCAAATAACCATAACAAACTCAAAGAGGACCGAACCTGATCCGAAAAGACGTACCCGCGAAAAGCTCTGTGTACCGCTCCCGCATTGCCGCCTCAGGTTCTCAGGTAGCCTCCTCGTACCGCTGGCTCCTCCACAAAACCTTTACTAGGGGTACTTGCTTTCGTCTCAAACTGCGGACGGCTCGGTCTAGGATCTGCACTGGCTGCTCGGGGTAGGTCAGGTCGTCGCTCACCTCGACGCTCTCGTGACTCAGTACGTGGCTGGGATCGGCTACGTACTTCCTGAGGTTGGACACGTGGAACATGTCGTGCACACCAGAAAACTGCGGGGGGAGGGCAAGTCGGTAAGCAATGGGTCCAACCCGCTCCAGGACCTCAAAGGGCCCCACGAACCTCGGCGCGAGCTTCCCTCTCACCCCAAACCGCTGTAGGCCCTTCATGGGCGAAACATGAAGGAAGACATGGTCCCCAATCTCAAACTGTTCCTCTCTGCGTCTCCGATCCACGTAGCTCTTCTATCTGCTCCTGACAGTGCGGAGTCATCTGTGGATCTGCTCAACTACCTCCTGACTCTGCCGGATCAACCTGGGGCCAACCTCCCACTTGGTCCCCACCTCAACCCATCTCAAGGGTGCCGTACACTTCCGTCCGTACAGAGCCTCGTAGGGAGCCATGCCGATGCTCGAGTGATAACTGTTGTTGTATAAAAACTCCGCCAGGGGCAGGTGCTCCTCCCAAGAGCCCCTCCAGTCCAGTACACAGGCACGCAATAGGTCCTCAAGTGTCTGTATCGTGCGCTCAGACTGTCCGTCCGTCTGGGGGTGGTAAGCTGTGCTAAACCTCAACCTCGTCCCCAAGGCCTGCTGAAACTCAGCCCAAAACTGGGATGTAAAGCGGGTATCCCGGTCGGATACGATCTCCCGCGGAACTCCGTGTAGTCGCACCACATCACGGATATACCTCTCTGCCAACTGTGCTGGTCCCAAAGTGACTCGGATCGGCAAGAATCGCGCCGTCTTCGTCAATCTATCCACTATTACCCAGACTGCGTCGTGTCCCCGCTGGGTAACAGGTACGCCCACCACCAAGTCCATGGTGATGCTCTCCCACTTCCACTCTGGCACTGGAAGCGGCTGAAGCGGCCCTGCAGGCCTCTGATGCTCGGCTTTCACCTGCTGGCACACTAAGCACTGCTGCACGAACTCACTCACATCCCGCTTCATCCCTCTCCACCAAAACTCGCGCCTCAAGTCATGGTACATTTTCGTGTTTCCGGGATGTATGGTGAATCTGGAACCGTGTGCCTCAGTCAGGAGCTCTCTCAACAGCTCCTCGTCTCTGGGAACGCACAACAGTCCCCTCAAGCGTAACACCTGGTTTGTGAAAGAGAAGTCCCCTAGGTCCCCTGATAGTACTCTGTCGCGCAAAGACTGCAAGTACGGATCAGCCATCTGTCCTGTGATGATACGGTCTATCAGCTCTGGCCTGGTCTGCCGTGTCACCGTCACTGCCCCACAGTATCCTCGTAACTCTAGAGGTCGCCAACTGCCCACCTCCTCCAAAAGGCTCCAACTCTGTAACTGTAGACTGGCCAAGCGTGCGGGCGCCTTACGGCTCAAGGCGTCAGCCACCACATTGGCCTTTCCCGGGTGGTAGGAGATGCTGCAATCGTAGTCCTTCAGGAGCTCCAACCAACGTCTCTGTCTCATGTTGAGCTCCTTCTGGTCAAAAAGATATCTGAGGCTCTTGTGATCTGTAAAAATCTCGAAGGTCTCACCGTACAAGTAGTGCCTCCAGGTCTTCAGCGCGAAGACAACAGCTGCCAACTCTAGGTCGTGGGTAGGGTAGGTATGCTCATGGGGCTTCAGTTGCCGCGAAGCGTAAGCGACAACATGACCCCTCTGCATGAGCACACCTCCTAACCCCTGCAAGGATGCGTCCGTGTACACAACGAACTCGCCACTACTGTCAGGGATGGTGAGCACGGGAGCCAAGGTCAACCTCTCCTTCAGCTCCAGAAAACACGCCTCACAGGCGTCTGTCCAAGCGAAAGGCACGTCCTTCCGGGTCAACTGTGTCATAGGACGCGCAATCTGTGAAAATCCCTTGATGAACCGTCTGTAGTAACCTGCCAGTCCCAGGAAACTGCGAATCTCAGTGACTGAACGCGGTCTCTCCCACCTGAGCACTGCCTCGACCTTGGCAGGGTCCACCGCCAGGCCGTCACCAGATATCACATGACCCAAGAAGGTCACCTCCCTCAACCAGAACTCGCACTTGTTGTATTTGGCGTACAGCCTGCGTCGTCTCAGAGTGTCCAGAACCATCCGCAAGTGCTGTCCGTGCTGCGTTCGATCTCTAGAATAGATGAGCACATCATGTATGAAAACCACCACGAACTGATCCAAGTACGGTCTAAACACCCTGTTCATCAGGTCCATGAAAGTAGCGAGGGCATTGGTCAGCCCAAACGGCATGACCAAAAACTCGTAGTGTCCATACCGGGTGTGGAAAGCTGTCATGGAGACGTCGGTCTCCCTGATCCTCAATTGGTGGTATCCAGACCTCAAGTCTATCTTGGAAAACACCGTGGCACCCCGCAACTGGTCAAACAAATCGTCGATCCTCGGCAGCGGATATCTGTTCTTGATGGTGACCCTATTCAGCTGTCGGTAGTCCACACAAAGGCGTAGGGTCCCATCCTTCTTCTTCACAAACAGTACCGGGGCTCCCCAGGGAGACGCACTGGGCCTCACGAAACCTTTCTCCAAAAGGTCCTGCAACTGGGACTTGAGCTCTCGCAGCTCAAGCGGTGCCATCCTGTATGGCGCGGTGGAGATGGGGCTGGTCCCTGGTACTAGTGAGATCTCAAACTCGATCTCACGCTCGGGCGGTAGTCCTGGTAACTCGTCTGGAAACACGTCGGGGAACTCTCTGACCACCGGGATGCTCTGGAAGTCTGCCACAGGGTTGGGCTCTGCCACCACACAGGCTAGGAAGCCCTCACACCCCTGGCTCAAAAGTCTCGCCGCCCGAAGTGCCGAAATGCACCTGAAACCTCCGTCCACTGGCTGCCCGTGAAACTCGAAAGAAGGCAACTCCGGAATGGAGAAGACAATCTTCCTCTCAAAACAGTCTACCAAGGCGTGGTAAGCAGACAGCCAATCCATCCCCAGAATCACTCCAAAGTCCTCCATCTGTATCATAATCAGGTCAGCTGGCAGGCTATGCCCCCCGATGCTGACCTCGCAACCCGTGTACACCTCCTCAGCTACAAACAGCTGACCACTCGGACCTCTGATTACGAACGGATTCTCTAACAGTGTATAATCCTGGTCCAAACTAACTGCGAAACTGGCTGCGACAAACGAGTGTGTAGCACCGGAATCGAAAAGCGTGTAAACGAGTCTGCCAGAAACTGAAACCATACCTGCTACCACGGATCCCGATGCTCTGGCGTCCCTGTGTGTTAGGGCGTTGATACGCCCCTCAGCTCTAGGTGCGGACGAAGCAGCCACACTCTGCGTCGGACGGGTAGGTGCTGGCTGGTACCCTCCTCGCGACTGCTGTCCTCCTCCTCGTGCCTGGGAACCGCGGCCTCCTGCGCGCCCTCCAGTGCTCTGCACGGGAAGTATCTGCTGACCTCCTGCCCTAGATGGGCAGTCCCTCCTGACGTGGCCCGGCTGGCCACACTGGTAGCAGAGGGGAACCCAACTCCCGCCCTCAGTGAGTCCCTGCTGTCGGCTAGGCGGGGGTCCGATGCTGGCGACTGGCCCCTGTCGAGGGCCCCCAAAGGCCACTGATGGCCCTGCACAACGTGACGGCTCTCCTGCGGACGCCACGTGTCTCCGTTCTCGCCGGCCCTGTGAGAAGTCTGGCTGAAAGGGCCTCTTCCGCCCGCCGTCGGTCTCTCGCGCGGACGGGTTGGTCTCCTCGTAAGTCATAGATGCCTCTACCACCCTCGAAAACGTCGGCAGCTTCAGGGGTTTGACATACCCCCGGATCGCAGGCCGGAGCCCCTTGGTGAACCTCCAAAGGCGCTCCTCCTCAGTGGCTACCGCTGTCGCTGCAAAGCGGGACAGCTCCAAGAAACGCGTGCGGTACGCGCTCACAGTCATCGTCCCTTGGCGGAGAGTGTGGAACTCCCGCCTCCTCTGGTCCTGCCACGTCTGGGGAAAGTACTGCTCGCAGAAGAGGGTGACGAACTGGTCCCACGTCGGCTCGTCCCTCTCCTGTCCCCGGACCGCCCTCCACCACCGGTGTGCCGCACTCTCCAGCTGGTACGTGGCGAAGGCCACGCGGCACTCCACCGGGGGGCGAAGGGTGTCGAAGATCTTCTCCAGCTGCTCAAGCCAGTCCTCTGCCTCGGTCGGGTCCTCATCCCCCTTGAAGGAGGGGGGCTTCAGCTTCCGGAACTGTCCGAAAAGCTTGAAGTGGCGCTGTAGGGGAGGTGCTGGTGCACCTCCAGGCGAAGGTGCCTCGTGTACAGAAGTGTCGGAGGAAGGTGGGGGTGGCAGGGGCCCATCCCCTCCCTCGTGTCCAGCGCCGTGTCCGTCGCGTGGTCCCACAGAGGACTCCCCCTTTGCAACCCCAGGAGGAGGTGCTCGGGGCGGTGGGTGGAGCTCCTCTCGTACAATATCCCGTATTAGTCTGGCGAGGTCTTGGGCCTGGATGCCAGGGGGTGGTGGCTGGTCCACCGAGACGTCAACAACAGCACGTCCATCTCGCCGACCTCGCCCTCGGCCGCGCCCGCGGCCAGTCTCGCAACGAGGAATCTCCTGCAAGGAGACGCGAAACAAAACGGAAACGTCAAATAGACGGTACCTAACAAAACTTCTAAGAGCTCATGTCAAGAGATATGTTGTGGTGGCTACTCTAGCTATAAACATGTGAATTGGTTATTTTCCAGTCAGTTGATTCACTTCTCGGGACGACCTTGCTCTGATACCATCTTGTAATGACCCGGTTCCCGAGTCCCTACGAGACACGAGAACCGGACTGACTCGACTAATCCCAAGACCTAGTCGTCCAACGAGAAAGTAACCAAAAGACAGTAAAATAAACCACATTCAGCATGAATATAACTAACAGTAAGAAAGTACAACAGTAAGGAAAGAAACTACTACAGTAGGTACCACCACAATAGTAGAACAACATTTATCATATAACAAGAACTGCTGGTAAAGAAGGTACAGCGGAAACAAAAACTACTCACTAGAACAGAAACAAAAGAGGTACAAAAGACTGTGGTAACTCTACTGGACCCTACTCGGCCCAGCGTCCTCTGCAGCCGCTGACCCTGGCTGCTCAACACCTGGTCCTGAAAAAGGTAACGAGTGTAACACGTCAGCAAAACGTTGAGTAGAGTGGCAAACTAACTAAAGGCAACAGTAGAGTGTACAGTAGCTGTTATGTTCTATTACTTCCTTTATTCACATCTTTCAATTTTCTCACTATTTCATTTATTTCTCAGATCCTTTACTTGATCTCGAATGTCCTCGTGGGAACGATCTTGATTGCAGTCTTTTCCAAAAGTAGAAGTAGCACGTGGTGCTCTCCTGGCCGGGAGAGTCCCCCGTGGTGATCCTACCCTCAGTCAACCACCCCAAGGTCACTGACAGACGTAACGGTGACTACGGCACGTGCGATAAACGCACAGGTAGCTAGCCCGCACTGGCATGCGGTCAGTCGTTTCCGTTAACGGGTGCGCCCAAAGTACAGCACGGAACCAGGGCAGAGCCCTCTCAGTAACAGGGGTCCAACCCCTCCACAGTAACCAAACCAGGGCCTTGCCCCTCCACAGTCCGTGCACCCTCGCCTGACTACCCTGGTTTGCCCTAGTGGGCCTAACAAGTCGGTGAAGGAGGCTAGCAGAACCCCGGGGCCCGTGGGGTAGCTAGTACTCTCCTAACACTAGTAGCTCTCCTCGGTACTACGTACACGAGGGCCAACAAGTCGGTACAGAGCGGCCAATCCTAACCCCGGGTCCCTGGGGCGGCTGGCCCCACTCTGCACTAAACAGGTACAGGTACTTCCCTTGGTACTGCGTACCCAAGAGACAGTACAAACTACATCTCAGTTCCATTCCTTTTTCTTTCCAGGAGTTCCACTCCTAATTCCCCGTAGGGTTCCAGCTCTTTATCTCAGAACATCATATGTTTCACCTTCCAGTTTCACGTTCTCACAATCCATGATCTCAATCATGTTTCTTTATTCATAACAGGCAGCTGTTAATTCAATTTACAGGCAGCTTTATATTCCTTTCCATTTTTCCAAGACTGCAGTATTATACATTCCACTAGTTTTTCCATCCTAAGATTCATGCCACATCCTAGGATCTAGCATACAACTAGTTTTCCAGCCCTAGGATTCATGCATCACCTAGGAGCTATCATTCCATACATTTCTCATTCCTAGGATTCATGCAATGTCCTAGATTCTAGTTATGGTTCCATACTTTAACAGATTTTAAAAATAAACTTAAGCCACTCTACCAGGTACAACGGGAGTAATGGGGGCGTAATCGGGAATCCCGCGTGCCTCCGCGACTCTCAAGACTGCAACTGAACGAGGTCCTATCACAAGGATCAAACACAAGGAGTGTCTCAAAACAGTGTATAGCTACTATAGACGGGTAGAGGAATTAATTCTGAAAAGAGCGCAACTCGAATCGCGGAAAACGGAGCCTGAACGGGCCCTAAACGGGTCGAAGAAGACGATTCTGTGCAAAATCAGACGTCTGGAACTTCTTCCAGACGTCTTAAACAGTGGATCAGAGAATTACCTGTTCAGTGTGGTTTCCCAGACGTCCAGAAGTCTGCGGGAACGTCTGGCCTATCTCCCAGACGTCCGATGGTCACCCCGGACGTCTGGAGGTCACTCAAGCTGTCTAGTACAACTTCCAGACGTCTGATTCGCAAAAGATGGCGAATCAACGAGCCTGCGCACAGCCAACTCCCTCCCTCAGTACGGTCAGTCGACAGGAAGGAAGAAGAAAATAGAATACTCACCTTTCAGACGTCTGTATGAGATACCAGACGTCGTCCTCGCCGTCTGCCTATCAACCCAGATGTCTGATTCTGGAAATTTTTCCAGAATCAGGGCGCGACCCGGACTCTGCTCGCGACGCTGCCCGCGTCGCACCTCACGCTCCTGCTGCTCAGACTGCAGCAGGTCCCTCTTCGCGTCGTTCCGCGCCCCCTGTGCCCTCCGCCGGCCGGCCAAGCCGCTCCAGCGAGCTCGCCCTCACGGCAGAGCTCCGCCCTCGCACGCCGCGCCTCCTCCGCGCTCACTGCTGCCGCCGCTGCAGCCCTCGCGCTCGCTCGCTCTCGTGCACAGGAAGGAGAAGAAGAAGGAGACGGTGGAGACGGGAGGGGAGGCGTGACCCTTTTAAGGCCGCGCGGAGAGGAGAGAGAGAAGGCGCGGCAGGCGTCTGCAGCCGCAGAAGAAAAAGTGGGAATAACGAATATGCGGTCTGCGCGCGCAGGCGCGCAGACGACTCGCGGGTGTGGACGATAACGGTTTTTCAGACGTCTGTAAACCATCCCAGACGTCTGGCAAGACGTCTGGATGTGATCCCAGACGTCTGGGCCACCTCCCAGACGTCTTAAAATACGTCCGGGGCACTCGTTCGTAACAGAACGGAACTAAGAAAGTGAAACGTGGAAGTGTGTTGTCTCTTGGGTACGTGGTACCAACGAGAGCACACATTACCTCTTAGTGTAGAGGGGAGCTTGCCGCCCTCAGGTTGAGACCGGGGTGGGTTTGGCCACTGTACACCGACTTGCTGGCCCTCCCGTACATAGTACCGAGGAGAGCTACTAGTGTAGGGAGAGCACTAGCTACCCCACGGGCCCCGGGGTTCTGCTAGCCTCCGACACCGACTTGTTAGGCCCACTGGGCAAACCAGGGTAGTCAGGCGAGGGTGCGCGGACTGTGGAGGGGTTGGACCCCTGTTACTGAGAGGGCTCTGCCCTATACTGGTTCCGTGCTATTCTTTGGGAGTACCCGTTAACGGAAATGACTAACCACATACCAGTGCGGGGTAGTCACCGTTACGTCTGTCAGCGACCCTGGGGTGGTTAACTAAGGGTAGGATTACCACGGGGACTCTCCCGGCCAGGAGAGCACCACGTGTTACTTCTACTTTTCGGAAAAGTCTACAATCAAGATCGTTCCCACGAGAAACATTCGAGATCAAGTGAAGGATCTGAGAAATAAATAAATCGTGAAATAACAGAAAGACGCAAATAAAGGATGTAAATATATAACAGCCATTGTACACTCTACTGCTTCTTTAGTTTTAGTTGCCACTCTACTCAGCATTTCATTGACATGTTACACTCCTTACTTTTCAGGACCAGGTGTTGAGCAGCCAGGGTCAGCGGCTGCAGAGGACGCTGGGCCGAGTAGGGTCCAGTAGCGTTAGCCGCAGTTCTTTTTGTACTTTCTGCCACTGTAGTGAGTAGTTTCCTTGTTACTCCTTGTACTTATTTATTGTAAACTTCATGTTATGTACATATTTGATGTTCTACTGTTGTGGTGGTGTATACTGTAGTAGTTCCTTTTCTTACTGTTGTATTTTGTTACTGCTAGTTATATTCATGTTGAATGTGGTTTATTTTACTGCTCTTTTGGTTACTTCCTCATTGGACGACTAGGTCTTGGGATTAGTCGAGTCGGTCCAATTCTCGTGTCTCATAGGGACTCGGGAATCGGGCCGTTACATGCTAGCTCTCCTGCACTGACTTGTTAGGCCCACTGGGCAAACCAGGGTAGTCAGACGTGGGTGCGCGGACTGTGGAGGGGTTGGACCCCTGTTACTGAGAGGGCTCTGCCCTATACTGGTTCCGTGCTGTGCTTTGGGCGCACCCCTTAACGGAAACGACTGACCGCGTGCCAGTGCGGGGTAGCTACCCGTGCGCTTATCGCGCGTGCCGTAGTCACCGTTTCGTCGGTCAACGACCATGGGGTGGTTGACTGAGGGTGGGACCACCATGGGGGACTCTCCCGGCCAGGAGAGCACCACGTGTTACTTCTACTTTTTGGAAAAGACTGCAATCAAGATCGTTCCCACGAGGAACATTCAAGATCAAGAGAAAGATCTGAGAAATAACTCAATAGTGAATAAATAGAAAGACATAAATAAAGAAAGTAAAATATAACAGTTACTGTACACTCTACTGCTTCTTTAGCTTTTAAGTTGCCACTCTACTCAACGTTTCACTGACGTGTCACCCTCGTTACCTTTTCATGACCAGGTGTTGAGCAGCTAGAGTCAGCGGCTGCAGAGGACGCTGGGCCTATTAGGGTCCAGTAGGGTTACCTGTAGTACTTCTGTACTTTTCTTCCACTGTAGTGAGTAGTTTTTGTTACTCCTTGTACTTTCTTTATTGAAAACTTTATGTTATGTATATTTCCCTTCTGTTGTGGTGGTGCATACTGCAGTATTTCCTTTCTTGACTGTTGTATTTTGTTACTGCTAGTTATGTACATGGTGAATGTGGTTTATTTTACTGTTCTTTTGGTTACTTCTCGTTGGACGACTGGGTCTTGGGATTAGTCGAGTCGGTCCAATTCTCGTGTCTCGTAGGGATTCGGGAATCGGATCGTTACATCTACTCAGCGGTTCGCTGACGTGTCACCCTTGTTACTTTTCAGGACCAGGAGTTGAGCAGCCAGAGTCGGCGGCTGTAGAGGGCGCTGGGCCTAGTAGAGCCCAGTAGTGTCACTTGTAGTACCCACTGTACTTTTCTTGTTGTTGTTGTGAGTAGTTTCTATTACCCCTGTACTCTTTTTATTGCAAACTTCATGTTTATGTACATGTTTAATTCTCTACTGTTGTGGTTGTGTTTACTGTAGTATTTCTTTTCTTTACAGTTGTCTTTTGATATTACTAGTTATATACATGGTGAATGTGTTTACTTTATTGCGCTTTTCGTTACTTTCTCGTTGGACGACTGGGTCTTGGGATCAGTCGAGTCAGCCCGATTCTCATGCCTCGTAGGGATTCGGGAATCGGGTCGATACACATATACATATACAGATATATATATAGATATACATATACATATATATATATATACATATACATATATATACATATATAGATACAGATATACTTATATATATATATAGATATACATATACATATATATATAGATTTATATATATATACATATACATACATATATATATATATATATATATGTATATAAGTAAAATATAACATTTTCTATACACTCTACTGCTTCTTTAGCTTTTAAGTTGCCACTCTACTCAGCGTTTCGCTGACGTGTCACCCTCGTTACTTTTTCAGGACCAGGTGTTGAGCAGCCAGAGTCAGCGGCTGCAGAGGACGCTGGGCCTAGTAGGGTCCAGTAGGGTTACCTGTAGTACTTCTGTCCTTTTCTTCCACTCTAGTGAGTAGTTTTTGTTACTCCTTGTACTTTCTTTATTGAAAACTTTATGTTATGTATATTTCCCTTCTATTGTGGTGGTGCATACTGCAATATTTCCTTTCTTTACTGTTGTATTTTGTTACTGCTAGTCATGTACATGGTGAATGTGGTTTATTTTAATGTTCTTTTGGTTACTTCTTGTTGGACGACTGGGTCTTGGGATTAGTCGAGTCGGTCCAATTCTCGTGTCTCGTAGGGATTCGGGAATCGGATCGTTACATCTACTCAGTGGTTCGCTGACGTGTCACCCTTGTTACTTTTCAGGACCAGGTGTTGAGCAGCCAGAGTCGGCGGCTGTAGAGGGCGCTGGGCCTAGTAGAGCCCAGTAGTGTCACTTGTAGTACCCACTGTACTTTTTTTGCTGTTGTTGTGAGTAGTTTCTATTACCCCTGTGCCCTTTTTATTGCAAACTTCATGTTTATGTACATGTTTAATTCTCTACTGTTGTGGTGGTGTATACTGTAGTATTTTTTTTCTTTACAGTTTTCTTTTGATATTACTAGTTATATACATGGTGAATGTGTTTACTTTACTGCGCTTTTCGTTACTTTCTCGTTGGATGACTGGGTCTTGGGATCAGTCGAGTCAGCCCGATTCTCATGTCTCGTAAGGATTCGGGAATCGGGTCGTTACACATATACATATACAGATATATATATATAGATATACAAATACATATATATATATATACATATACATATATATATATAGATATAGATATACATATATATATATGTAGATATACATATAAATATATATATAGATATAGATATACATATACGTATACATATATGTATATATATATGTGTAGATAAGTAAAATATAACAGTTACTGTAGACTATACTGCTTCTTTAGCTTTTAAGTTGCCACTCTACTCAGCGTTTCGCTGACGTGTCACCTTCGTTACTTTTTCAGGACCAGGTGTTGAGCAGCCAGAGTCAGCGGCTGCAGAGGACGCTGGGCCTAGTAGGGTCCAGTAGGGTTACCCGTAGTACTTCTGTACTCTTCTTCCACTGTGGTGAGTAGTTTTTGTTACTCCTTGTACTTTCTTTATTGAAAACTTTATGTTATGTATATTTCCCTTCTGTTGTGGTGGTGCATACTGCAGTATTTCCTTTCTTTACTGTTGTATTTTGTTTCTGCTAGTTATGTACATGGTGAATGTGGTTTATTTTACTGTTCTTTTGGTTACTTCTTGTTGGACGACTGGGTCTTGGGATTAGTTGAGTCGGTCCAATTCTCGTGTCTCGTAGGGATTCGGGAATCGGATCGTTACATCTACTCAGCGGTTTGCTGACGTGTCACCCTTGTTACTTTTCAGGACCAGGTGTTGAGCAGCCAGAGTCGGCGGCTGTAGAGGGCGCTGGGCCTGGTAGAGCCCAGTAGTGTCACTTGTAGTGCCCACTGTACTTTTCTTGGTATTGTTGTGAGTAGTTTCTATTACCCCTGTACTCTTTTTATTGCAAACTTCATGTTTATGTACATGTTTAATTCTCTACTGTTTTGGTGGTGTATACTGTAGTATTTCTTTTCTTTAGAGTTGTATTTTGATATTACTAGTTATATACATGGTGAATGTGTTTACTTTACTGCGCTTTTCGTTACTTTCTCGTTGGACGACTGGGTCTTGGGATCAGTCGAGTCAGCTCGATTCTCATGTCTCGTAGGGATTCGGGAATCGGGTCGTAA